>OY740781.1:61014077-61417165 GCA_963514005.1 Raja brachyura
CAGGTCATTTGTTGTCAGGCTAAGCTGAGACTCACATGATCTATGCCTCCTAAATGCATTTTGGTTGTCAGCAAGAATGTTATGTTTGCTCACGTGTCGCATCAGATTACTATCAATTAAATGCTCCAGCAGTTTGCAGCAAGTATTTGTTAATGAAAAAGGACGATAATTCGCTGGGTTGGTGGTTGAACCCTTCTTAAAGAGAGGAGTGATGTTAGCCTTCCTCCAATCCAGCGGAACATCACCTGAGTCAAGCAATTGTTGGAAAATGAACTGCAAAACTGGAGCCAGTTCTTCGGCCGCGATCTTGAGGGCTTGATTCTGTATCTGATCTGGTCCAATTGCTTTTGTGGTATTGATGTTGAGCAATAACTTCTTGACACCTTCAACCTCAATTTTAATAGCAGGCATATCATCATATGGGCTGGGTGGTAGATCTGGAAATGATGAAGTTGACAAATCCTTAATTTATTAATCCGGAATATCCAGGGGGATGGGATAAGTGTAATATTAAAATGGCATGCAAGGTGTCAGGCTGTCTGTCACAACATACAGCCCCAATAACCCATTATTTCCTTCAGTTAAATATTGGGAAGGTAGCACTATCATCATTTGCCACTCAACTATTATGTTTGTTACCTCATTGACTATTTCTAACCCCCCCCTCCACAAATTCCTTTGACAGGTTGAATAGAAATGTCCCCAATCACCTTGTTTTATTAATTGAACAAGTAGATGAACATCCTCAAGGAGTGTAATCAGATGGAAACTGATTCAGATGCAATATTTAAGAGCTTGTTCAAAGAAAGGGCATATTTTAAAGGCGTGAAAGAGATACTTGCAGGGGAATGTGTGAGGAGATTATTATTTGTCTTTAGTTTTAGCTTGAACCAGGACATCTGAAGATTCAAAGTTTAATATAATAATTATGCTGATACTGACCGCAACCAACCCCGTAATGTATATCATCCTTTCCGGAGGTTTTACCTTTATGATGCCATTAAAACTTAGATTTCAATCACTTCAATGTAAAAGTAATTTGGAAAGGGGAGCGTTGGAACAAAAATTTGCCCATGGTGCATATTAACTAACTGTAATATAATAATGTATGCATGTTGGTAGGTGCATTCAAAACAAAGATCTTTTTATCGTTGCTGTGTTATGAATACCACCGAAAATATTATGTACTCTCAAGATCATATTTAATGGAATAATATTGCTTAAATATATAGTTATTGGACTTTGCATTTCTAAAAAGTCCCAGCTGAGAGGAAGACAGCAAAATACTGAAAATGTTGGGGGTGAAAATGACTTCAGGACAGTTTGTTAGGAAAATGAAAGAAATGGTAACATAATACTTATACAGCTGAGTGACTATAATTTTATGGATGAGTTCAACCAATTGATGAATTCTTTATCAAAGTAACTAACATGTTAGATAACAAGGAAGCCAATGGATGTAGCAAATTTTGTAATACAAAATTTGGTCTGAGAAGTGCCCCATAAAAGATTACTGCATTAGATAAGCACCTATGGACTTGAACATAATAGGTTAAGTCCAGGGGGTCAGATATGGTGCTTTATATGGGCCAGATATATCGTCAGTGCAGAGGGGCTAGGAGCAAGGCCAAGTGTGCATCCAGGGTCAACGTCTGGAATAGTACTAGGTGTGCAGTCAAAGCTGGGACCAGGGGAGTGTTCAGCACTGGGAACCTAAGCAGGTAAGCAGCTATGATCAGGGTAGAATAGGGGGCCAGGCTTAAGGCTGGACTCGGGTCAGGAATGAGAGAAGGTATGCAACTGGAGTCGGGGTCAGGAGTAGTACCAGGTGTGCAGTGGGACCCAGGTTGGTCAACGTGGACCAAGTGTTTGATTATAATCTGATTTTCATACATGAATATACCAAGATCATTCATGTGTTGCACCTGTTGATCAAAGCCTGGGCTCTACTGTGGAATGTAATTAGGAATGTAACTTAGTCTAACCTTATTCATAGCAAACACAATTTAAAGCATAAATATTGCATTCAAGTGTAAGTTAAAAGACTTGCTACAGTATGCACCATATTGCACAATTTCAAGCTGAAAAATGCAAAAGCTCCGTACCAATGGGAGGGGGGACATGTCCCACACCCCCCCCCCCCCCCCCCCCAGCCACTACGCTCCTTTGGGCTTGGTCTCTCGCAATTTCTCACTCCCAACTCTCACCCAATGTGGGCAGTCCTGTCCTCTGTAAGATTATACTTTGCTTATTCAAATATTTCACTACCAGTCGTAAAAATATTCAAAGACCATTTCCATGGCTTTTTGACACAAGTAAAGAGTGTTCCATGGGGCCAAGACCCTCAACTGAAAAAAAATCCCCTCAACCATTAAATGAAAGAACACAAAAATAGAAGCAGGAGTAGGTAATCAGGCCCTTCGAGCCTGCTTAGCCATTTCATAAGATTGCACAGATCTATGCTGGCCTCAACTCCTCTTCTGTATCATTTCTCCATATATGAATGAGTGAATACGTTTATTGGCCAAGAGTCACATACAAGGAATTTGCCTTGGTACTCCGCTCACAAGTGACAACATGACATACAGTAACAGCTAAGAATGATACATAAAATATTAAACATTAATAATAAAAAATATTAATTAAATATGTGAATTAAATAAAATACCAGAGCAAAAGGAGGCTACAGATTTTTGGTTATCGAGTAGATCTACTACTCGTTCGGGAAAAAGCTGTTTTTATGTCGGCTGTGGCAGCTTTGATGGTCGCCATCCAGAGGGGAGTGATTCAAAGAGTTTGTGGCCAGGGTCAGAGATGATCTTACCCACTCACTTCCTGGCCCTTGCAGTGTACAGTGTACAATTCATCAATGGAGGGAAGGTTGCAGCCAATAACCTTCTCAACTGATCGGACTGAATCGCCACAGCCTCCAGGTGTCGTGCTTGCTGGCTGAGCCAAACCAGACTATGGTGGCGAAGGTGAGGACAGACTCTACGATGGCTGTATAGAATTGGACCATCATTGTCTGTGGCAGATTGTGCTTCCTCAGCTGTCGCATAAAGTACATCCTATGTTGTGCCTTTTTGACTGTGGAGTTAATGGTAGCCCCCCACTTAAAGTCCTTGGAGATAATGGTTCCCAGGAACCTAATAGACTCCACACACGTGACTGTGGTGTTGTGGATGGTGAGTGGGGTGAGGGGAGGGGGAACTCTCCTAAAGTCTACAATCAATTCCACTGTCTTAAGAGCATTGAGCTCCATGTTGTTGCGTTGGATCCAGGATGCCAGTTGTGACACTTCCTGTCTGTTGGCAGATTCCTCCCCATCCTGGATCAGTTCAATCAGGGTTGTGTCGTCCGCAAACGTGAGAAGCTTGACAGAGGAGTCAGTGGAGGTGCAGTCATTGTTGTAGATAGAATAGAGGAGAGGAGAGAGTACGCAGCCTTGCGGTGCTCCTATGCTGAGGGATTGCGGATCCGAGATGTGCTTTCCCAAACTCACATGCTGATTCCTGTCTGTCAGGAACTGGTGATCCACTGAAAGAGGGGTTCAGGCACAGTCAACTCGGAAAGTTTGGAGTGTAGTAGCTCTGGCATAATGGTGTTGAATGCAGAGCTAAAATCAACAAACAAAATCCCCGCACAGGTCCCCTGGTGGTCTAGGTGCTGGAGGATGAAGTGCAGGCCCAGGTTGACTGCGTCATCCACAGATCTATTGGCCTGATATGCAAGAGTATCCAGCAGGGGGTTTGTGATATTTTTCAGCTTGGCCAGCACAAGCCTTTCAAGGGTCTTCATGGCTACAGAGGCCAATGCGACAGGCCTGTAGTCATTAAGATCAGTAATCCTTGCCTTTTTGGGTACAGGGACAATAGTGGAGACTTTGAAGCAGGCAGGGTCAGTACAGGTTTGCAGGGACT
Source organism: Raja brachyura (assembly GCA_963514005.1). The sequence goes on from OY740781.1 coordinate 61,017,998, forward strand.
GGTTGAAAATGTCTGTGTAGACCGGTGCTAGTTGTTCGGCATAGAACTTGAGAGTAGAGCGAGAAACATTGTCTGGTCTGGAGATTTCCGTCTTTTCTGTCTTCTGAAAAGCCACTCCACCTTTATTTTTATTGTTGATGATGGAGAAGAGATGTTGTGTAGCACGGAGGGTGTGGGTAATTGGGTGTGAAGTGGTGATTGGGGAGGAGTGGGTGTGGAAGGGTCCATTCTTTGCAGACTGGGGTCTGGCTGTGTTTGTTGGGGAGGGGAGGAGGGGGTACCAGGGTTACGTTTCTGCTTGTCAAACCTGCAGTAGAACTCATTCAGGTTGTTGGTCAGCTGCCGATTTTCCAAAGAGCAGGGGGGGTTTCCTCTTGTAGCTGGTGATTTCTTGCAAGCCCTTCCAAACTGAAGAAGTCACTAGCTGAGAACTTGCTCCTCAACTTCTCATAATAACTTTCCTTGGCAGCTCTGATTCCTTGTACTTGGCCTGCCTGTAGAGGTCTGCATCCCCACTCCTGTAAGCCTCCTCTTTAGACTGTCGGAGCTGTCTGAGCTCTGCAGTAAACCAGTGCTTGTTGTTGTTCCATTGTTTATCACATATTTAACCTTCACTGTGGACACTTCAAGTATCCCTGCTTCCACTACCCACAAAATACCAGAGACTCAACACTTTCAGCAAAACAAACTTTCTACATGCCTCGGGTTTAATGATCCCTTGTTTGAGAATCTCCCATTAGTGAAAACCTTTCAATATCTACCCTGTAAAGCCCTCTTGGGACTTTGCACGTTTCAATAAGGCCACCCTTCATTCTTCTCAAATTGAAGGAATGCAGGTCCAAACTATTTGGTTATTCATGGTAGTACAACCTGCTTATCCCAAAGAGTCGTGTCCTAGAGATGCATGAGTTTTTGTTTTTGGGAGATGCAGCAAGGAAAAACACCCATTGAGTCCTCGCTGATCATCGAAACTGCAGATGCTGGTTTATATTGAAGATAGACACAAAGTGCTGGAGTAACTCCGCGGTTCAGGCATCATCTCTGGAGCAAAGGAACAGTTGACGTTTTGGGTCAAACCCTTTCTTCATATTCCAATTAAACAACCAACTCGTATGTGGGAGAAAACCAGAGCACCCGAGGTTATGGGGTGAACGTACACAATCCACACAGCACCAAAAGTCAGGATTGAAACTGGGTTTCAGGTGCTGTGAGGCAGCAGCTCTACCAGCTGCGCCAGTGTGCCATCCAATTTATGTTATTTGCAATCCCAAAACCACTTCCATCTAGCCTCTGCAGCTAATTCTTTCTAACAAGTTGAGAACGTGTTTTTAATACTATTATTGAATATGATGTGCTCCAGAAGACTGTTGCAAAATAAAAACAAATAATATTGTTGTCCTCAGGAGATGAGACTGCAACTGAAGGGAGAGGAGCCAAATTAACTTTCAAGTGTTATCTTTCTGGAATTTTTTATTATTTCTCTCTATAGTTGTTGACTGACCTCATGAGTATTTTTAGTGTGCACAATTTTTTGTTTGAGTATTTGTTTATATTCGATTTTAAATTGAATTTAAAAATGTTTTGAACTCCATACTCATTAGAAATGCTATAAATGTGATTTTTAACAATAAATTCTGTAACCCTTTCCAAAGCTTTTATTTGAAAAGGAGGGCACAACAAAATTGCAGGCTAGCTGGGTTAACATCTATTGGGAGTAAAATGGTAAAGATGTTATAAAATATCTAATGACACTATTTTAAATGTTGGAAGCGGTTTGGTGATTCTTTGGACAAATATCTGAAATGGACAGATTGAAGAAAGGTTGGATTGATTGTTTCCACTGAAACTAAAAGGGTGAGAGGTACCTTGATTGAAAGGTATGATCCTGAGGGGCCTTGGATATGGGGAGGATATTTTTTGATGGAGAAGCTAGATTTGGTGGTGTGAGGTTGACTCCCTAAGAATGAGCTGCCCATTTAAGATAAGGATTGAAAAAAGACACAAAGTGCTAGAGTAACAGTGGACCAGGGAGTTATTTTACCAAAGCCAATTAATCTACAAACCTATTTCTCTTTGGAGTGTGTGAGGAAACTGGGACCCCAGGAGGAAACCCACATAGTCACAGGGAGAAGGTACAAACTCCGTACAGACAGCACCCGTAGTCAGGATCGAACCTGGGTCTCTAGTGCCGTAAGGCAGCAAATCTACCCCTGCGCCACTGTGCCACTTCTTTAGACTGATTATGATGGAGGGGAGGATGAAATAAAGCTGGACGAGAGGATGGGCAGGACAAAGCCTGTCAAGTGATTGGTGGATAGAATAGTTGTGAATAATCAGGAAGGAATGAAGGGGAGGGGAGAGATAGGTGTGAGTCTAGGTGAGGCATAGCGGAGAGTAAAAGGGGGAAGAGGTTTGTGGATTCGTTACCTAAAATGGTAGAAATAAATGATCGTACATTGGATTGTAAACTACCCAAGTGGAATATGAGCTGCTGTTTCTCCAGTTTGCTTGCTAGCTGAGCAGGCACGAGGAGCTGAGTGGCCTGCCCTTTTACTTTGTATGTTCATATTTTGTGAATTGGATTAATTTATTAACTGTTTTAAATGTCTCTTCTATCGAATTTATTCTTAATTTCTTCATTAGCTTGCATCAACTTAAACAATGGATGAGGTATAGAACTGTGCGCAAGTCCTTATTTCATTTTGACATGGAATTAAACTTGAATCAGTCTTAGGTCTTCAAGATAATTGTTGTTGACCTTGAACCTGTCAACATGAGCTGTGAAATCATAGCCATGTGACTGGAAAATACAGTAATGAGTGTCATAAAATTAGCTATGCCACACAACACATGACAGACTTGTACGTCCTTGTCCGACCCATTTCCCTAATAAAAATTATATAATGACATTCAATAAATAAATTAATAAAATTAAAATGATTAAAAAAACAATTTACTAGGTAGAAGTGAGCTAAGTATTATCTTCACTCAGACCCAATGTTTTCAGCACCGAGCTAATTATTTTGAAGTACACTAATTTATCAAATAGGGAAACTTGAACATTAACTATAATTTACCAAGTTTGATTTAAATCTTTGCCGATTATTAATTGTGATTTGCCGATTGTGAAGGATAACCTAGTGTCTTTTAAAGAAGTTGAAACTGGACCCGACAAGGCCTGAAATGGTTTTCTTTAAGTTAGAAGTTACCAAAGAGTTTTGCACATTTCTTAACATTTTAGTTCAGGATAATGTAAATAAGTGTTCAACTGCATTGTGGATAATGCTTAACTGCATAATGTCCGATTTTTGAGGAGAAATCAATTATGCAGTAAAATTGAACAGTACATTGTAAAATATGATCTTCTATCACCTTTGTCATTCTCGAAGGAGAATTTAAATTCTAAGATAAATACATAATTAACATTTCCTTTGCTGTATAATAATGTCAAAGCTATCAACACATTGTGTATTTATGACAAGTGTTAAATTTTGCAGCAATGGGTCAATACCGTCTGAAGACAGTCTGGTGAGCGGAAATAAATCTGTTCCCTTTGACCAAAATGTATTGCTCCCACTTTTTTTATTTGCAGGGATGGATAGTGGCAGAAGACGTTTTCTCTTCCCTTTTCCACTTTTAAATTTATGATTTGATTTTGTAGATAGTGGCAAACGGTTATTTAGTTTAGTTTATTGTTATGTGTGCTGAGGTCCAGTGAAAAGCTTTTTTGTCTGCTTTCCAGTCAGCGGAAATACTATACATGATTACAATCGAGCTGTCCACAGTGTACAGATACAGGATAAAGGGAAGGATGTGTAGTGCAAGTTATAGTCCAGAAAATGATGATTAAAGATGGTCCAGGGGTCTGTATAAAGGGGCTGTCCCACTTGGGCGACCTAATTGGCGAGTTCAGAAGAGTTTTAAAAAAATGACATATTGAAGACCTCCTTCGACTACGTAGAAAACCTCCTTCGACTATGTTGAAGACCAGCTTCGACTAGCTACGACTAACTTCAGGAAAATTGGACCTCAAATAGTGGAGAGTGAAGACGACCTCCCTTCGACTATGATGAAGACTATCTACGACTACCTTCGACTACCCTCAATTACCTACGACTAACATGCAGACCTACTACGACTAAACCTACGCGTAAAATAAGTATTGTTTCTTTCCATGGCAACCTTTTTTTAACTCGCGGGTATTTTTTTACATATTGAAAAAAGCGCCGCGACCTAGCTGAGGCCTTGAGTACGCGGAGGCCACTTTCGAGTATGAAGGACAGTTACGAAGACTTCATGCCAACCATGCTGCGAGTATGAGTCGAGGACAAACTCGCCAGAACTCGCAGATTAGGTTGCCCAAGTGGGACAGGCCCATTAGTTATATGCTTACCTGCATGTGCCCAAGTTTGCTTGATTGTCCACATGCTCCTAACTAAGTGAAAGCCCTAATTCTTAATTCTCAAGAATGAATATGCAGGATAAAAATAACAATTATACTTTTTGTCTCTGCAAATTTGCTTTGTCTGGAGACCAGTAATTGAACTGTGTAGCCTCAATAGTGCTGATGTACTGTTGATTACAGACTGTCAGCAGTGGTGAAAGCAATTTAAGATGAATTCCAAGAATGACACAAGAAAAAATACACAACGTTCGCAGAAACATCTCGGAAGGAAGATGTGGGGCATCAGTAAGAGAGAAGGCAGGGGTGAAAAATAACATACTTCAAACTGGAAGAAGCACAAGTTGTTCAATATTTTTGAATTATTGCTCCTGGGTATTCATAAGGGAAAATCTATGTACACAAATAGGAGGACTTGCATTCAATGTTAGTATTGTTGAACTTGTACTTCAACTCCACATTTGCCAAAATTTCCCAAATTACTTTAGCATTTAAGAATCGAAGAATTTCAGTCTTGAATATATAAAATAATTGAACATAATTCCAAAGTTCAGAACTTATTGAATGAAGAAATTCCTCCTCATCTTTAGAACATAGTACAGCACAGGAACAGACCAAGTTAAACTGATCTTATTTGCCTGTATATGATCCATATCCCACTAATCCTTGCACTTCCATGTGCTGATCTAAAAGCCACTTAAATGTCATTATAGTATCCCCCTTCACCACTACCCATGGCAAAGTATTCTAGGTTCCTAGCAATTAAGGCCAGCATACCATATGCCTTTACCACCCTATAGCTTCAGTGAGCTATGAACCTGGACTCCAAGATCCCACTGCACATTCATGCTGTTAAGGGTCTTGCTGCTAAATGTATACTGTTCCCTTCCATTCAACTGCCCAAAGTGCAAGATCTCAATTTTACTCAGATTAAATTCCGTCTGCCATTTCTCACAAAAGGTAGATTAAGGTACTCAAAATCTAACCAGTATCCAGTAAACGTGTCAGGTGGAGAATTCCACGTATCATACTTTGGGAAGAATGTTGTTGGCATTGGAAAATAATATTTCTGGAAACCATAGTCTTTGTTAATGAATGCAAAAAAAAGTTGTTATCAGCTACCTGAAGTGCTGATAACAACAAAGTTCAAATGCAAAGTTGAGGGATGCACATTCACCAACTGAAATATCCAACAATATTTATTTCTCCATCAACACTGACGTACTGAGCATTTCTAGCAATTCCCTTTTGCCTCCATTACACGAAGGTAGCTCATGAATTGATTCTGGTTAGCCAAAAAATATAAGCAAAAATTCATTAGTTATCTGAAAGTAAGAATTGCGCTACAGATTGCCAATTTTGATTCGGATGTATATGTCATTTATTTTTTAGCTGTTTGATTCTTTCTGCAATAAAATCTCTTGCAAATAATTTTATCATTGTACTTTTGACGCTGTTTTCCTAAGAAAGGGCGAGCCTGAGAGGTCTCTAAGGCTGAGGGATGATCTTATAAAGGTGTACAGTCTAGAAAACTAGAGGGCATAGGTTTCAGATGAAAGGGGAAAGATTAAATTTAATCATGGAGGGTGGTGGGTATATGGTATGAGCTGCCAGAGCAAGTAATTGAGGCGGGTACAATAACATTTTAAAATAAATTTGGACAGGTGCATGGGTAGGAAGGGTTTCGAGGGATAAGGGTCAAACATGGGTCAACATAGCTTACATGGGGCATCTTGGTCAGCATTAAGGTTGCCAACTTTCTCACTCCCAAATAAGGGACAAAAGGTCAAAATAGGGGACAAATTCCCGACCATAATTCCTTGACCGACTCGGCCGTGGCTGGGTGAATGATGAGTTCGCCCGGGTGCTGGACTTCACACAAAGCCCAGCCGGCGGCCAGCTGAGGAGTTTTGGCCCAGGCGCTGGGGGTGCGTGAAGTCGCACGCAAAGTCTGGCACCCCACCCCGATGATCGGCCAAGAGAAGGAGGGGTGGTGGTGTCGGCAGCTAGCAAAGGTCCGAAGGTCACTCAGTTGGCTGGGCTGCCGACCGACGGGGCCACGGGCGAGGCGCTGCTGCTGCACTCCATGGACTGCACTATGTCGGTACGGTTCAGCGGGCGCGGCACTCCAACCCGACAATCCTCTCGACCCGAGTAAAATACGGGATAAGGACGGCCCCGTATGGGACAAACCAATTTAGCCCAATATACGGGATGTCCCAGCTAATATGGGACCGTTGGCAACCCTAATCAGCATGGATAAGGTATGCCGGAGAGCGTGTTTCTGTGTCCATGACTGTAAAAATTGGGTTTTGATAAATGCAATTAAAACACAAGAGAATTTTCTTTCTGCTTTTTCATTGCAGAATATCTTCCTTGCTTTAGATTCTAGTATTCATTTTAATCTGAGTTTATCTTTATTTCAGTTATTGATCTGAGAGGTAAGAATCTGGAGTAGGCCACAAGGCCTCACATACCTTCCCTGCCAGTCAATATGATTATGGATGATCTGTGCTGGCCTCAACTCCTCCTAGTGGTTTAAAAGTAGACTACTACTACTTAGTAGAATAATAAATGTAGAGTGCTCTGATCCATTATTTATTAATGATGTACTACAAATCAACCATAGATTTTAGTGCCATGCAATAAGGTGAACAGTTAATGGGCCTGCAGAAATTTTGCGATTGAAATCACTATTTTTGATTAAATAAAAATTCATTTTTGGCCATGTTCAACCTGAAATTCAAGGAAGAGGGTTAATTTTTACCTTTTTCTTTCAAAAACCATAGGATTCTTAAACTGTTTTAGAAGACAGTAAGGCACCACCAAGGGGTCAAAGTGATGCCATGTTCATTTCATTAACCATAGTCTTTAGTATTCTTTGGCTTAATTTTGAAAAACACTGTGTTGTTTTATGGGTTTTTTAAATATGGCTTATGAATCAAAACCACCATAACGTTTGGCTCTCTAGCCTTTAATACTCTTCTTATAGTGTGGCAAGATTAGGATGTATTTAAGATGTAGAAAATGCCTGGAATGTTCTTTTCAGAAATTTACAAATAAGCCCCTTTAAAACCATGTGAACAAAACATTTTCGCTCACATAATTTATACCTCATAAGCTTGAGATGGCAAGCTAAGGTGTTGCCTAGCTGTTTTATAATGACTAAACTGCTTTGCTCTTCCGATTTGAAATCTATCAAATAAAATAGTTGTACCTCTCTGGTATTAGGCAGAATGAACTCCAGTTCACAGTTGTGGACCAACCACATCTTGTCTGATGTGAAAACAGGACTATTCTAAAGCTTAGTACTAGGTTCCTCTGCAAGGTTGTCTGATACTTTGCAAAAAAAAATTGCAGTTTCTTTGTTCACCTCTTCATATGTCACAGATTGAATGGCGCTTTCAGTATATGGGTGCTAAATGCACTCTTTGTTGCACTGCAGACAGAACAAAGCCTTTTCGCAAGTCTAGACAGCTGTTTGTCTCATCCTTGAACTTTGGTAAACCTATTTCAAACAGTGAATTGCAGACTGGTTAGTAGAGTGCATTTTGCATTGTTTTATTAATTTGGCATGGAGACAACATTCAGGGAATATCAGAGGTCATTCTGTTAGAGCAGTGACTGCATCTTTAGCGAATATCAAGGGTGTAACATTAGATGACATCTACAAAGCTGCTGTTTGTTGTAACCTCATACTTTTACAAAATTAGTGTTTAGACTTGTCTGCAAAACAGGAATTTTAAAATTCAGAGAACAATGTTAGATTCTTTCGAAGCCCTGTATCCTTTTCGTCTTAAGAGTACTACAGAGTTATAATCCATGTGGGAAAGAGAGTATTTCATATAATCTTCCTTCGTCTTTTTTTCCTGAAGAAAATCTTCATCTCCAAATCCAGGCATAAAAAAAGAGCTTTCTAATTTAAACAATTTGAAGAGCTAAGTAGAACGTGCGGGGTTCTTTTGAAGTCATGCACTACTCTGATCAAAATCTGAATGGAAACTATACAAAAGGAACTAGTTTGTTTCAGCGAGACAGAGGAAATTAATTTAAAATTAGCTGCATAACATATAGAAGGCCATTCAGCCTCTCACGTCTGTTCTGCAATTCAATTGGGGTCAAGGCCGTGCCAATTAAATGCCAGTGTTCTGCTGAACCACCAAAACCAATTTTAACTTTATGCTTTTCTTAATTTTTTTCTACATCCCCCTCCCCAAATGACCCAATCAACTTTTTTAATTACTATCCACATTTTAATTAAATCACCTTGCTTTTCACACATGGGTCCTATGTGTGCTATAATTTAATATTTTAGTCCTGGTATTGTTCTGATCAAACTGCACTGCCCATACACTGGTCAAAGTATTATTTCAGAAGTACAGATATCCAGAATAAATATCCAGAAGCCTAAGCAACTTTTGCCCTTGTGTTCCTGCACCCTGAGGTGACGGCTGACATATCATCAGCTATTTAATTATATTTTTGTAGCTGTCCATGACATCAGATTAAATACTATGAATAAAATTTCACGTAAGTCTAATAAATCTGCACCGGTTGCACCTTGCAGTATCTGCCTTCTCATCTGTCGTCCCTCTCCAGAAAGTTATCTACTGCTTGAATTAATCGTAAGATTATCCAGGTTATTGAAATTAAAAGTAAATACTCCTTACATTTTAATTAGCTTTGTGTGGCATTTGACCTATTTTCTAGGTTCAACCAGTCTGTACTTGCATCTTCTTAAAATTTCCAATAAGCAATTTCAAATTCCTTTCAAAAGAAAACAATCTTCTGGAAGGAAACAATCCAACTGTTTTATATCTGACAGCTTGTACTTATTGAACCTAGAGTAAATTTTGTAGGTTACCTTTACACTTTGAAAATTATGATATAAATAGCAATGCATGTGATACGCTAAGATATGGGTAGCATTGCATTCAGTAGTAAGTTCAGTTCTTTTTGCCATATCTTCCTTGGTATTGACATTTTTGTGTTGTAAATTATCCACAACAATTCCCTTTACCTCAGCACTATATTATTTACTTCAGTTGGTTTCTTGTTTTATTGTTACCTGTTTAATATGCAGTATAAGCATTATCTTGTGTTGGGAACATTAGTCTGTCCTTGTTCTTCAAGCTGGGGGATGCCAATTGGGTGCGGTGTTGTATCTCCTAGCTTTTGGTTCCTAATTGGTTCAGTGGAGGGGAATCAATTTATTTTTCCTCTCTAAATGTCTGTTTAATTTGAGAGATGTGATAATACTAAGATTAAATTGGAGAATACGCTCCTATCTTGCCCTATTTGCAACAGTGGTTTGGGGGGCATGAGTGATACATTGTGGAGAAGCAGTGCACTTCAGACGTTTGATTCAATCTGAAACCTTATTTTAAATTCAGTCATTGCCATATGAATTTAGTAGGGGCTCATAAATGAAAAAGATACTAGGCTCACAAAAGGAAGTACATTTTACATCAATCTCTTTAGTTGAGGAGGAGCAGTCACTTTGAGGAAGAATTGGTCTTTTCTCTGCTCATAGCTCCTTCTCACATACCTAGATATCTCTTTTTGTTGCACTTCTCTCCCAACACATACTATCTTACTGCATCCTCATCATCCTCTACAAATGTTTGCTTTTTTTCTCTCCTGTGATAGCTTATCTCTCTTTCTTGCCCTCGTCTAGTCCAGGGACGATTGGGACAGACGTGCTACTGATTTTTCTCTCCAACATCCGGAAAACTGTCAGTTTGGCTAGCTGTCAAGTGGGAATCAGAAGAAAAATTATGTTGCCACTGTTTACCCCCTGAATATTGGGTGTTGGTTGCGTTGCAAATGTATATTGATATTAAATTCCTTAAAGTTGTACAATGACCGAATTATGCTGAAAGCTTGCTGTAAAAATTTTTAGTTGCTGCCTCCTTGCAGGGTTTGTTCGTGACAAGCCAGCTGCATTCACACACTACAGTAAAATTGTGGCCATTGGCAATCTCTGCGACCAAAAGCCTGCAGGATGATGTAAAGTGCAGCCTGTCGTGAACTGCTGAATGAGACTCTGACATGAACACAGCAATCAGAACTAACTGGGAGAAATAAGATTTCAGTATTTCTATATATCCTTTCTGTCTGCTTTTTAAGACAAATATTAATAATCAATTTATTTTTGTAGCTACTTCTGTCTGTATCATACATTGTAAGAAATGCTTTCTACTGACCTTGTTTTGTCTTGGACCGCAGGTCATTGAGCACTTCCACTTGGCGGCTGGCACGGACTCAAACGCAAGACACGCAACTCATAACAGTTGATGAAAAATTGGTAAGGATTTTAAATTGTCACCACTCCAGTGGCTAGAGGCGGTGTCTGTTCAATAGTAGACATTGCACTATGTTATATACTTCTAGGAAAAGTACACAAAAGGATTACCGTCAAACATCTAAGGTCAATTATCAGAGCAGCTGAGATTCCAATGTTATAGATTGCGGCAAAACTGAACTTTTAAAATCTAAAAGCAGTTGGCAAACTGTATATGACCATCTAGGCAGATTATTGAATAAATTTAATGAGAGCCATTAATGATTCTTTTTGCATTTCTGCAAAGTTCAGTTTTTAAAAATGTCATAAAAATTTTATTGTTGTAGATTGTAATGCAATATAATATAAAGCTATCTAATTATCAGAACACCTTCATTTTTGAAACCATTCCCATTCATGCAAGTAGATTACTTTATGATAACGCTGTTAGCCTTTAATTACAGTATTCCCGTATGAATTTTATTTAACCAGTTCTAATTAGTTTTCTCACTCTTTGTAGTGCTTTATTCTGTGATTTGCTGGCATTATCCATTTTGGAGCACTATTCAATATGTGATTTCCATTGACTGGCTCCTTCAGAATGGTGTCCAATGAGACCCCATGCAGATTGGCAACCAAAAATATGAAAGGTCTATATTTGGTTTAAATGTTATTTCAAGCCAAAAGATTGCACATTCAGCTCATGATACTAAATTTGTTTTCAGGAATCTCTTCATGCATTATTTCAGATTTTTAATTTTGTATGATTGTATAAGCAAAGATAACATGAAATTGGTAGCTACCTAATGTCTGCAAACACAAAATGCTGGAGTAACTCAGCAGGCCAGCCAACATCTCTGGAGAAAAGGAATGGGTGATGTTTCGAATCGAGACCCTTCTTCAGACTGAAGAAGAGTAACTCCAGCATTTTGTTTCTACCTTCAATTTAAACCAGCGTCTGCAGTTCTTTCATACATACCTAATGTCTGTGTTGCTTTGATATTTTTATAAGGGCGGCACCAGTGGTGTAGCTGGTAGAGCTGCTGCCTCAGTGTCGGATCCTAGGTTCGATCCTGACCTCGGGTACTGTTTGCGTGGGTTTGCGCCAGGCACGTGCTGTCAGGGTAGGCACTGCCTACCCTGACTAAAATTATAAAATGGTAATTATTAAATATAAATAGTAAAGGCATAGGAGAATTATACTATCTAAGAGATCGATCTCTTAGGTAGGCATAATTCTCCATGCCTTTCATCCTCAGTACTTGCAACACGCGAACGTCTGTGCAGCCCACGTGCCTTCGACGTTGCTTCAAGCCGTCAATGACAGGGAGAGCTGAAGGCAGCTGAAATTCTACCTTTGCAGTGCTGCGCATGCGCAGCAGCCTACTGAGCATGTGCAGCGCAAGTTCCTTGGCGGGTTTTTCAAACATGGATTGGCATTATCTTAAGAGTATCTTAAGAAACAAAGAGAGAAGAATTGAGTTTGTGTACCAATAATGTGGTAAGTACATTTCTTGGTGCTATATGTTTTTAAATACTGTATTTCCCGGGGAGCGGGGGGGGGGGGGAAAGAGTTCCTTTCACAGCCTGTGGGGAGTGGCCTGGGGTAAAGTTGTGGGGAGGGCAGGAGTGTTGAGCAGGAATGGGTCGGTGATCATTGCCAGTAACCCACTTGCGATGATCCGGGCGCGGAGCCACCACATTGTGGCCGGGGGGAGAAGTAGCTTGGGTGGCCGCGAGCGGCCACCGGGACCGGACAGCTCCTTCTGCCGGCTGCCGCTCACCTCTGGCAGTGCTCTCCGTCTGAAAACCTCTCTCCTGCCGCTCGCCGGCCTCACTCATGTCAGCTGCTTAAATCCTTAAATTCCGACAGCGTGATCAAGGGACCAATTGAGGTTACTCGGCTGTGGGAATTTAAGGATTTGCAGGAACCAGCTGACATGAGCGAAGACGGCGAGCGGCAGGTGAGAGATGTTCTGATGGAGTGCATTGCCAGAGGTGAGCGGGACGGCAGAAGGCGCTGAAGTGGCGGCCAGTTCTGCTGTCCAGTCCCGGCGGCCACTCGCAGCCACCCGAGCAGCTTCTCTCCCCGGTCGCGATGCGGTGGCTTCGCGCCCGGAGCGTGCGGCAGCGGTGAGTGAGTGGGTTACTAGCATGATCCCCGACCCCCTCCTTCTCAATTCTCCTGCCCTCCCCACAACTTTACCCCTGGCCAGACTCTCCACACGTTGTGAAAGGAGCTCTCCCCCCAATTGGTCCCTTGATTAGTATTAGTGTAAACTTATTTATTAATTCATTCATTCATTCGTCATTCAATAAGATCACAACTGATTCAACTTGTCCCGGTGTGCTCCCTTTTTTTCCACCATCTATCCACCTGCCATCACCCTCCACCCCCCCACCCCCCACCCCCCACCCATTCAGTAATTCAGAATGAAGGAGTTTTGGAAGCCTTGGGCAAATTGAATTGTTACTTTATTTTTATTTTTTATTTTTACGGAGAGGAGAAAAATTTACGCATGCGCGGTTTAAGATTTTTTTTTTTAAAGCCGACTAACTACCTACCCGTAATTACTCACGGCACGTGCCTGGTATGCGCTTTCTCCCTGTGACCATGTAGGTGTTGTCCGGGAGCTCCAATTTCCTCCCACATACGAAATAAGTGCTCTGTAAATTTCCCTTAGTGTGTAGGGAGTGGATGAGAAAGTGGGATAACATAGAACTAGTTAGAACGGGTGCTCGATCTTGTTGTACCTTTCTTGTTGTATCTTTCATTCAACCAATCACAGTAGATGGCTTTGTAAATTCTTACTGCATTTTGAAGGTTATTAGATTGAAATTAGTCTACACTAATAAGTGCATGTTAAAATTCAGTTTGAGTGGGCTGGTGAATGACCTGCAACTAGGAAATTACATTGTGCACGTAACCTGAGGCAGGAGAGGCTGCAGGTGCTGGAGTCTGGACCAAAATACATCACTGGAAAAACTAAAGATAGACACAAAATGCTGGAGCGACTCAGCGGGACAGGCAGCATTTCTGGAGGGAAGGAATGGGTGATGTTTTGGGGCATGGGTGTGGGTGACCCTTCTTCACACCAGTCAGGGGAAAGGGAAACAAGAAATATAGTTGGTGAAGTAGATATAGAACAAATGGTATGCAAAAAAGTAATGATGATTTTAAAAAAACAGGCCATTGTTAGCTGTTTGCTAGGTAAGAACGAAAAGCCGGTGCAACTTGGTGGGGGAGGGATGGAGAGAGAGAGGGAATGCGGAGGTTACTTGAAGTTGGATAAATCAATATTCATACCCTTGGGTTGTAAGCTGCCCAAGCAAAATATAAGATGCTGTTCGTCCAGTTTAGCCTCACTCTGACGATGGAGGAGGTTTAGGACAGAAAGGTCAGTGTGGGAATGGGAAGGGGAATTAAAGTGTTTGGCAACCGGGAGATTTGGTAGGTCCAGGCGGACTGAGCTAAGGTGTTCAGCGAAATGATCGCCCAGTCTACGTTTGGTCTCGTCGATGTATAATAATCCACATCTCACAATCGCAATAATACATTATTAGACAAGTATGTTTGCAACATACGAGGAATTTAATTTGCCAAGTCAGTCATACAAATAAAAAGCAACGGAACACACAAAATACACTTTAACATAAACATCCACCACAGTGACTCCTCCACATTCCTAACTGAGATGGAAGGCAAAAAATATATTAAATCTCTTCCCTTCTTTGCTCTCCCGCGGTTGGGGGCGTCAAGCCCTCCATTGTCTTGACTCCTGTAGTCGGTGGCGTTTTGGTCCTCCGCATCAGGGCGATCGAACCCCGCGTCGGGGCTGGTTGAGCCGCTGTTGGAGCTCCTGACTAGCCTCTCCCGAGACTGCGAGCTCTTGATGTAAAGTCCGCAGGCCACAGTTGGAGTGATCCTAGGCAAGGGATCGACTCTGATGTTAAGTCCCTGCCCCATGGTGGGGCTCAAGATCAGTCTGAGGAGGCCTCCAGCTCCATCGATGGTAGGCCGCAGAGCGACCAGAGATGCGACCCGGAAAACAATCACATCTACGGCAAGGTAAGAAACTGAAAAAAAGTTTTCCCCCGACCCCCTTCCCCTCACCCCACATAAAACAAACCTCTGCCTAAGCTGAAAGGACTGTCCAGGTCCCTAGGCATTCAAGGGAGGAGGAAAAACTGAGCAGATCAAGCACAATCTGTGGAGGAAAAAGGTGTAGGTCTACATTTTGGTTTGGGACCCTGCATCAGGACTGAGCAAAGAAGAAAGATTGTTAGTATGTAACAGTACAGGGGTAAGAGAAAGAGACTGTCGGGTGATGAGTGGAACCAGGTGGCGACGAATGATGTGCAGATGGAACCAGGTGAGATGGGAGAGGTGAACAAATAGAGAAGCAACCAATGTGTGTGGAGGAAGAACGTGGGGTGTAGGGTTACCTGAAATTGGAAAATTCTTCATTCACACTGGTAACTTACCCAAGAGGTATGAGATGTTCCAATTTGCATTTGTCTCCAAAGCAACGGAGAAGCCCTTAGGACAGAGAGGCCTTTCATTTCCACCAATTCCAATGTGATTCCACCTGTGGTCGCATCTTCTCTGGACCTTTCCCTCACCAACCCCAGGCAATTTTAGGAGGTCTAATACTTGTCTCTACATTCCCTGCTTCACCACCATCAAGGGACTGGAACAGCCCTTTCAGGAGAGGCAAGAGATTCTCCTGCACTTCTTCCATCATGGTGTACTGCATTCGGTGCCAACGATGTATCCTTCTCCAGATTGGTGAAACCAAGTGAACTCTGAGCAGCTGTCTGGGGAGCACCCGTGCTAGGTTTGCAATGACCATCTTGAGCTTCCAGTTGCATGGCATTTTAACTCCTCGTCCCACTATACATGGGCATGACTATCCTCTGCTTTTTTTATTGCTACATAGAGACCAAGTGCAAGTTGGAAGAACAACATTTCAACCTAATGGTATGAATATTTGAAATTTCTAATTTTGGATAACAAGCAGCTCCAGTGTTCCCTTTCCACGCACATGCATTTAGTTTTCTTCTTGATTTGTTCACCTCTCCTTTTATCTCCCCCCCCTCCACCAACTTTCCTCCATCTTCCCATCATCCCATTCTGTGGTATCAGCTATTACTTACCAGTTCTGCACCTCACACTTCAGATGTTATTATAAACAGTCCAGTCCTTCCGCGTACAGTGGTAGAAAGACAATACCCAATGTCTTTCACTACATGGACTTTGCTGTGGCTGCATCAAGCCTCATTGAGTCACTTGGTACTTACTCCTGCGTCTTGGAGGGTTCCAGTCTCCAGTGTTGGTTTTTGACTACAGGTTGAACACTGATTTTCCGGAGCCTTTCTAGATTATTTGAGATTCTGGGCTCTCAGAAGTCATGTGATAATGAAACATCAATACGCCCCTGGCCCACTGATGACACCGCTCTCGTGCCTCTCAAGTACCATGGAATGTCAGAAACATAAATATAACAAATATAAAATTTAAACTGTGAATGGAATGACTTGTCGACCCATCTCTATGTCTGTTTAGAGCGTTGGCTGCCAATGCAACTCTCAACTTAAAAGGTGCACCTGTGAGCCTTTCACCCATTGAAAGGACACATAGTTCCCGATTGATTCAGCGGGTCCGAATAGGCGACATAGGGACCCTTCTTCAGACGGATTCAATCGGCAGTTATTCCAGCACTTTGTCTTTCAGAGTGCCTCCTTGGTCACTATTGGGCTCTCACCTGCTGTTGCTTCTAAGGTGGAGCATTTTGACGACTTTGGGGGAGAAGGAAGCAGCGGGGGGGGGGGGGGTCCGTGTGCGGATGCGGTGATGGTAGGGGGTGGGGATGGTGGGGGTTTGGGGGGAGGGGGAGGCAGCGTGTGATCCCTGGAACGATTTGTGTGCCTCCTTCCACGAAGACATGGAAAGTAATTGTTTAGTTCCTCGGTCATTTACTTTTTTTTCATTATAAATTCTCCCGTTCCCTTCCGGGCGAATATTTGCCTTTGTTTTTGCATTCCAATAAAGTCTTTTCAGTCTACTCTCATGTTCGATCTTGTCTTTCGTTATCAATTTTGTGGTTCTCCTTTCTGTTCAAAAATGTTCTTTATTCACTACCTTATTGCTGTTTCTGGCAATAATATTAGCCTCTTTGATTTAATTATAAGAACTCCATGTATGTTGAACTGAACCTTTTATAGTTCGAACATAAATTCTATCAGTTTTGTATTCCAAAGCTTTGGCATCTTGCAGCCCAGAGGTATGAACGTTGATTTGTCTAATTTGAAGTAATTCCTGCATTCCTTCCCCTCTCCCTCCCCGTCCTAGCTGTACTACTAGATCCACTGTTCGCATCCTTGTCTTCCAGACAACATCTTCCCCAGCCAACAATGGGCCATTGTGGACTCCATCCTTCCTGAGGTAATATGTTGGCAGCCCTGTTGTTTTGACCTTTTCTTGCTTCCAGTTTTACCCCAAGAGCCTCCATCTATCAGTAGAGTTCCGACCCAAAACTTTACCTATTCCCTCTCTCTGGAGATGCTGCCTGATCTGCTGAGTTGCTCCAGCTTTTTGTGTCTATGTTTTGTATTCCAAACCCTTAAATGGAATGTTGAACCTTCTCTCAATCTTAGATTTATTTTCTGTCTGTCCACTATTGTAAATCATGAAGTCATCCATTGATATTATCATACCCTACTCCGCAGGCCTGAACATGGAAAATAATTTGTTGTGATTAATCTATATTGTATTGCTGAAGGTGCTGTGATCCCCATGAGACATTAAACCAAGGCACCATTTACACTCCCGGGTGTATTTAAAGAGTCCTGTGGCTCGATTAGAAATAGGTGTTCATCTGGTGCTGTTATCACAGTTTTATTTTTTATAACAATTCCTAATAGCTTGTTATTTATCCTTTTGTTTGGAACGTTGAGTTAAAGCTTGCTATTATTCCTGCATTATAAAAGTGACTTCACATCAAAGGAAAGTTTGGGTACCATGCTGTATGACATACCATTTTTTGAGTAATAAACTTTACACAAATACGTTCTTTCTCTCTATTAGTTGCACATCATTGTGAATATTGACTCGTATTGATGAACTAGTAATACAAACACATAAGTTGAAGCTTTAGGTTGAACTTTGACAATTCAGCTATAGAACTTAAATTTGATCAATGAAGTAGTCTATAATAAAAATATAATATCTTGAAACTAATAGATTGTAGCGAGAAAACTATCCTGTTTACTGCTGTAGTTTACAGCAGAAAATTTGTAATCTTCATCCAGCTTGCCCTAAATCTGATTCCAGAGTTGCTGCAATACGTCTCTCTTACTGCAAAGCACTTGTGTTCTCAGACCATAGGGGTGACACTCAGTTTTCAATTGCCTGCCATTTTCACCATCCCATTCTCTGCCTGACGTATTTGGCTGTGTCCTCCTGTACGGTTACAAGATCAGCACACACATGAGTTGCAGCTTGTCTTCCTTCTGGGCACATTGTAACCTTCAGCACTCTGTATTGAATTTTCAAACTGTAGGTAACTTTCTCATTCTGTCTCCATCAAAACGGGCCATTTCTGCCTTTCATCCATTTAGCTCTGTTTAAACTGTATCAAAATGTGCTATTTCTGCCTGCTATCCTTTTGGCTTAATTTAAACTTAGTTTTTGTATAGTCTGGTCTCCGGGGCATGTCCCACAGTCTTGCCATTAGCAACACCTTCCACGGTCAAAGAAGCCTAATGTGATTTTTACTGACATTTTTAAATCATGTGGTCTCACCCAAGAAGAGGTCTTACTTTAATTCTACTCAATTCTTCCATCACCTACTTTTCTACTAAAAAAAAAAATTGTTTTTTCCTGCTTTCCCAGTTTTGATGTAAGTTTCCAGTCAGCTGTGTTTTTTACTTTTTTTCAGGTGTCACTTAACTGCTCTGTAAAATGACCAAGCAAGCCACTCACTTGTATTAACAGGCTGGTAAATCTGGAAGTAAAGATAGACACAAAATGCTAGGTGGCACAATGATAGAGTTGCTGTCTCAAAGCGCCGGAGACCTGGGCTCGATTCTGACTACGGGTGCTGTTTGTACGGAGCTTGTACCTTCTCCCCGTGACCGCGCGGGTTTTCTCCAACACTTTAAAGATGTACAGGTTTGTAGGTTAATTGGCTTGGTAAAAATGCAAAAAATTGTTCCTAGTGTGTGCAGGAATGTGCGGGGATCGCTGATCGGTACGAACGGAGCCATAGGGCCTGTTTCCACACTGTATCACTAAACTAAACATGGCGGGTCAGGCAGCATCTCTGGAGAAAAGGAATAGGTAATGTTTCAGGTTGAGATCCTTGTCCAGACTGGGAGGCATATGGGAGGGAAACTAGAGATATGAAAAGGTTCTGAACAAATCGGAGCTGGCACGGATGGAACTAAGTTAATCATGTCATTTGTACATGACAAAGGATGCATGCAACCAACACTGCAAATCTTCTTCGATATCTTGAGCAATTTACTATACTAAAGGAGCTTTAGGAGCACATAGGCCTGTGGAGCACACCAACCTGATATATTTGTAGTCTTGAATCGATTTAAAAGTCTCAATCGTCTGCATCACAATTCTTGGGTACATCCTGTCCCACTGTAAGAGCGGAACGCAATTGGGTAGGAATGGACCTGGAAGTCATTAACATTGATTCCAGACCCAGCAAATTATAAACACCATCCCAAAAACTGCTTTTATGAAAAAGGCAAATGATTATGATATATCGCCCAAGGTAGACAAAAATGCTGGAGAAACTCAGCGGGTGAGGCAGCATCTATGGAGCGATGGAATAGGTATATAGGAATGATAGTAGGAATGATATATAGCCCACCCTCATGTGATGAATCAGTAGTCTTTTCCGTTAAATATCATGAGGAGCAAGTATTGTAAATAGCAATATTCCTGATTTAATATCCATCACTAGGATCAGGGGAGTGATGATGAAGAGAGGTCAGTGCAATGGCACCACTGCAGACTGAAGTGTCTAAACCTTTAAGGTAAAGTTGCTGGGCTTAGTCTACATTTGCCAATGGAGGAACACTTACCTCATTTCAATAATCTAGTGAAGGAGGGAACAGACAAATTAGACATGTTAGAAAAAATGATGTGCTTGTGTGGAGAATGGAAAATGACAGAAATCATCTGCACTTGAAACATAAAGCACAATAAATGAAATTTTAAATGAATTTACATAACCAATGTGTAAAAGGAAAGCCAAGTAGAGTGAAAGAATGAGAAACTGAAAAAAGTCGTAGATGCCAGTAACCCAGAAATACGATTATTCATTAATAGTATTGGGCGAAATTTGACTACTGCAAACCCACTGACTCCCATGGCTATCTGGACTACACTTCTTCCCACCCTGGTTCCTGTAAGGACTCTATCCCCTACTCCCAATTTCTCCGTCTACGCTGCATCTGCACCCAGGATGATGTGTTACAAACCAGGGCATCAGAGATGTCCTCATTTTTTAGGGAACGGGGGTTCCCCTCTTCGACTATAGATGAGGTTCTCACCAGGGTCTAATCTATATCCCGTAGCTCCGCTCTCACTCCCCATTTCCCCCCACTCGTAACAAGGACAAAGTTCCCCTTGTTCTCACCTTCCACGCTACCAGCTATCGCATACAACAGATAATCCTCTGACATTTTTACCACCTCCAACAGGATCTCACCACTGGCCACATCTTCCCATCTCCTCCCAGAGGATCACCTGCATCTCCTCCAACCTCATCTATTGCATCCGCTGTTCTGGTGTCAACTGCTCTACTTCGACAAGACCAAGCGCAGGCTTGGCGATCACTTCGCCCAACACCTCCGCTCAGTTCGCATTTACCAACCTGATGGCTCCTGGTGGCTCAGCACTTCAATTCCCCATTCCGAATCCGACCTTTGTGTCCTGGGCCTCCTCCATGGCCAGAGTGAGTCCCACCGCAAATTGAAGGAGCAGCACCTCATATTTTGCTTGGGTAGTTTGCACCCCAGCGGTATGAACATTGACTTCTCCAATTTCAGGTAGTCCTTGCTTTCTCCTTCCTTCCCCATCCCTACCCAACTCTCGCACAGCCTACTGTCTCCGCCGCTTCCTTTCTTCTTCCCGTCCCCCCATCCCACATTAGTCTGAAGAAGGGTCTTGACCCGAAACGTCACCTATTCCTTTACTCCATAGATGCTGCCTCACCTGCCAAGTTTCTGCAGCATTTTTGTCTACATGAAATATAGTTACAGTTAGGAATGACACCTAAAACATTAAACATTAATAATAAAACATTATTAAACATATCAATTAAATAAAATACCAGAACAAAAAGAGGCTACAGATTTCTGTTTATTGAGTAGAGCTACTACTCGTGGGAAAAAAGCTGTTTTTATGTCAGCTGTGGCAGCTTTGACAGTCCGGAGTCTCCTTCCAGAGGGAAGTGATTCAAAGAGTTTGTGGCCAGGGTCAGAGATGATCTTACCCACTCGCTTCCTGGCCCTTGCAGTGTACAATTTGTCAATGGAGGGAAGGTTGCAGACAATAACCTTCTCAACTGATCGGACTCATTCGCTACAGCCTCCGGGTGTCGTGCTTGCTGGCTGAGCCAAACCAGACCATGATGGAGAAGGTGAGGACAGACTCTATGATGGCTGTATAGAATTGGACCATCATTGTCTGGCAGATTGTACTTCCTCAGCTGCCGCATGAAGTACGTCCTCTGTTGTGCCTTTTTGACTGGAGTCGATGGTAGCCCCCCATTTAAGGGTGGTGGTTCCCTGGAATGTAAAAGACTCCACAGATGTGACTCTGGTGTTGTTGATGGTGAGTGGGGTGAGGGGAGGGGGAGCTCTCCTAAAGTCTACTATCAATTCCACTGTCTTAAGAGCATTGAGCTCCAGGTTGTTACGAAGGCACCAGGATGCCAGCTGTGTCACTTCCTGTCCGTAGGCAGATTCCTTCCCATCCTGGATCAGTCCAATCAGGGTTGTGTCATCCGCAAACTTGTGAAGCTTGACAGAGGAGTCAGTGGAGGTGCAGTCATTGGTAGAGAGAGTAGAGGAGAGGGGAGAGTACGCAGCCTTGCGGTGCTCTTATGCTGAGGGTCTGCAGGTCCGGGATGTGCTTTCCCAGCCTCACATGCTGCTTCCTGTCTGTCAGGAAGCTGGTGATCCACCGACAGAGGGTTTCAAGCACAGTGAACTTGGAAAGTTTGGAGTGTAGTAGCTCTGGCGCAATGGTGTTGAATGCAGAGCTAAAAAAAACAAACAAAATCCTTGCATAGGTCCCCTGGTGGTCTAGGTGCTGGAGGATGAAGTGCACCCAGGTTGACTGCATCATCCACAGATCTATTGGCCCGATATGCAAACTGCAGAGGGGCCTGCAAAGGGTTTTTGATATTTTTCAGCTTGGCCAGCACAAGCATTTCGAGTGTCTTCATGACTACACCGGTCAGTGCGACAGGCCTGTAGTCATTAAGACCAGAAATTCTTGCCTTTTTGGATACAGGGAGAATAGTGAGGACTTTGACGCAGACAGGGACAGTACATGTTTGCAGGGACTGGTTGAAAATATCTGTGTCGACACAGAGCTTGAGAGTAGAGGGGGAAACATTGTACGGTCCCGGAGATTTCCGTTTTTTCTGTCTACAGCCTCTCCACCTCCTCTATTGGTGGTGTTGATGATGGGGAAGTGATGTTGTGTAGCACAGAGGGGGTGGGTAGTGGACAAGACCGCAGTTTTTTGCAGTCGGGCTGCAATTGGGTATTAAGTGGTGATTGGAGAGGGGTGGGTGTGAAATGGTCCAGTCTTTTCAGACTGGAGTCTTGCTTTAAGTAGGTGTGAAGTGGTGATTGGGGAAGAGTGGATATAGAAGGGTTGGCAGCATGGATGTTGCAGCATAGGTATTGAATATGACAGATACCTGTGCAATAATCAAAGCAGACTTGTGATATATTGTAGCATCAACATGTCACGGTCAAATCAAAATCGCTTTAAGTATTAAAAATTTGCAAATTAGTATTTGCTTTTAACAAGTATTGGACTACTATGAATTAAAGGGAAAGACATGACCATGAACAATTCACAGCCAACTGCTAACAGGAAAACTGTCATATTAATTTGTCAGAAGCAATGAAGGGTTTAAGTTTTGTGTGCTAATAATATCGAGAGTCACCCAACACATTTACTGCTTTATATTGTGCATCTGAATGCAGACTGCTCATCTGCTAAGCACATGGGCTCAGCCAGAACTAGTAAATAAAGTAGTGAAATATCACAATTGGCAAGAAAACTGGCTTGCTGAGAAGAAAACAGTATATACATTGTGGGGTATTACATTGCATATTATACAGCTGGCACAAATGTTCTGCTTGCATGACTTTGACCTATTTTCCCTTATACCCCTAAGGTATTTTCATATTCCCTGTGATTATTGAATGCTTTTTGGCTTCTTTTGCATTGTTAGCAATGGTCTCATTATCTTGCTATTGTGTTTATTTTGGCAGTTGGGACTGCATTAGATCCAATGTACATGTATAGATCTGATTTATGGAAGGAATGTTTTGAGAATTTAGTGGTTGTAATTGATCAGAAACATACTCTCAGACATGGGGTAAAGTAACAAAGCATTGTTTGCCGCAAGTAAATTGAAGACTTATCTATTAACATATGAAATATATTTACAATGTAACAACTTTATGTTTTGAAAAGCAGAGAAGTAGTCTTGCAGACCATCCTCTTTCTTCCAATTAATTTTTTTTTTAAACCATGTTTTTGGTATTATCAAATACAAATCAGCCTGCAAATGTTTTGTCGTCTACAGTCTGAAACAATTTGGATAATAGACGATAGGCACAGGAGTAGGCCATTTGGCTCGACGAGCCAGCACGCCATTCAATGTGATCATGGCTGATCATCCCCAATCAGTACCCCGTTCCTGCCTTCTCCCCATATACATTGATTCCACTAGCCCCTAGAGCTCTATCCAACTCTCTCTTAAATCCATCTAGTGATTTGGCCTCCACTGCCCTCTATGGCAGGGAATTCCATAAATTCACAACTCTCTGGGTAAAAAAGTTTTTTTCTCACCTCAGTCTTAAATGACCTCCCTTTTATTCTAAGAATGTGGCCCCTGGTTCTGGACTCACCAGGGAACATTTGGGAACATTTTTCCTGCATCTAGCTTGTCCAAGCCCTTAACAATCTTATATGTTTCAATGAGAATCCCTCTCATCCTTCTAAACTCCAGAGTGTACAAGCCCAGCTGCTCCATTCTCTCAGCATATGACAGTCCTGCCATCCCGGGAATTAACCTTGTAAACCTACGTTGCACTCCCTCAATAGCAAGAATGTCCTTCCTCAAATTAGGGGACCAAAACTGCACACAATACTCCAGGTATGGTCTCACTAGGGCTCTGTACAACTGCAGAAGGACCTCTTTGCTCCTATATTCAATTCCTCTTGTTATAAAGGTCAACATGCCATTTGCTTTCTTCACTGCTTGCTGTACCTGCATGCTTACTTTCATAGACTGATGTACAAGGACCCCCAGATCCCGTTGTACTTCCCCTTTTCCCAACTTGACGCCTTTTAGATAGTAATCTGCCTTCCTGTTTTTGCTACCAAAGTGGATAACCTCAGATTTATCCTCATTAAACTTCATCTGCCATGCATCTTTCCACTCCCCCAACCTGTCCAAGTCACCCTGCATTCTCATAGCATCCTCCTCACAGTTCACACTGCCACCCAGCTTTGTGTCATCTGCATATTTGCTAATGTTACTTTGAATCCCTTCAACCATATCATTGATGTATATTGTAAATAGCTGCGGCCCTAGCACCGAGCCTTGCGGTACCCCACTAGTCACTGCCTGCCATTCTGAAAGGGACCCGTTAATCCCTACTCTTTGTTTCCTGTCTGCCAACCACTTCTCTATCCATGTCAGCACTCTATCCCCAATATCATGTGCCCTCATTTTGCCCACTAATCTCCTATGTGGGACCTTATCAAATGCTTTATGAAATTCCAGGTACACTACATCCACTGGCTATCACTTGCCCATTATCCTAGTTGCATCTTCAAAAAATTCCAGAAGATTAGTCAAGCATGATTTCCCCTTCGTAAATCCATGCTGAGTCGGAACGATATTTGGGTTTATTTTTGCTCCTCATTGGAAATTGAAGCACTGATTGTGGAATCGGTCTATTTTATGGCCTGTAGGCAGATGCTGTTGCGTGGCTTTGCTCTTGGAGAAATCTAACCCTTCAATTAGGTAGTTGCATCCGGATGAGGAAGAATTACACATTTGAAGTACAATTTGTTGAATTTTGACAATCTAACGTAGATTAAAGCAAAGGGCAGAGCATAATAGTAATAACCTTCTACCCCTTTTTATAAATGGTTCATAGATAACATTCATTTTTTTTGCCTTTCATCCTGTCCCTCAATCTTTGTGTATAACAGTCTAATGAGTGAATGAGGTTTTATTGATCATCTAAATGCCAATGTATTGCATAGCTTGTGTAAGTCATCAGTTTTATTACAATAGTTAGAAAACAGGTAACTTTTTGGAAAATATTCTGAATTTTCCAGGATCTACTTAAGCTAATTGAGTAGATAGGTTAACGTGCATAATAGGCAGTTAATAAGGTTTAAAAAATTTCTTCAAAAAAAAAATAGGTGATGGTTTTGACTCTTGCTGACCCAAGGTCATCTCCGTTACTTGTAGATCATTACATACCTTGCTACGTATATCTAATCAATTGGGAAACTGCACATGTCTATCAGAAACATGTCATTGAGATAGGAAGCAGCAACACAACTGAAGCAGGATTTTGTATTTCTTTGGAGAACCTTGGACTGGCAAATTTCTCTTGCCTGGACATTTTACAAAATCGCTCGTCCATATTTATTTTGTAGAAGATACTGTGAAACTATGATATTGACATGGGCATCCCACAGTAATCTTAGAGACAAATCCTTGTTTAAACAATTGAAAATAAATGATATACCAGAATTGTGTGGGACTTTCACATGGATCTCCCAAGAATTATTTTTCTGGGAAACTGCATTTAGATTAATAAACATGTTGCCGTTGTGAAACGGTGCTTCATTGAGTAACTTCCCACATTTTGCTCTGTTTAGAGGTTACTTCAAAAGTATTATGTACACAACCAAATACATTTTAAAGCTCTTTTACCATAATTATTATCATTTTATTTAGTTATAGGTCCATACAGCTGAATGCTGTCCATAATCACCCCCCATATCACTGTTGCCCATCAAACAGCTATCCACGCTAATCCCACTATCCAGTATGTGCCCCTTAGCTCAGCCTTCCATGCCATTGTGTTTCAAGAGCTCGTCTAAATACTTAATGTGTAAGAGTTTCTAAATCCACCAGCCCTCCAGCATGTCAGTCCTCCAGCCCTCAAATCCCCTCTACATTAAACCCCTTACTTTAAAGCTGTGTCCTCTGGTTATGGACACCTTTACTAAGGGAAAACAGTTTTTGGTTATTTACATTATTTATGCCACCCATAATTTTGTATCCCTTTTTTGCAACTTAAAATACAAAAGAGTGGACTTTATAACTTTTAGAGAGATTTAATTTGATATTCATCTGCTGTGCCATATTTCACAATTTTGTGAATTAAATGAAGGAGGTTTAGAGGGATCATCGTGTTCTAGTGCATGAATCACAGAGTTAGTAGTTAGTCCAACAAGTAAAGAGGCCAAATGGTATGTTGTCCTTCATTTAAGAAAGGTTGGAGTTTAAGAATAGTGTGTTTTTTTTTTTTAACGGTTGCACAGGGTGTTGAGGCCACATCTGAAACACTGTGCCCAGTTTTGGTCCAGTTACACTAGTCGTATAGTGTGGGAACAGGCCTTTCGGCCCAACTTGCCCATGCAGACCATCAGACCCCCATCTACATTAGTCCCACCTACCTGCATTTGGCATCATATCCCTCTATACCTATCCCATCCATGTACCTGTCTAAATGTTTCTGAAATTTATCTCTCTTTGGATCTCATGTGATCTAACTTTCCAGAACAGACTACCATGCAGAACCTTGTAAAATGCCTTGCTGAAATCATATACATACAACACCCACATCTCTGCCCTCATCAACCTTTTTGGTCACATCGTCAAAAAACAATCATATTTGTGGGACATCAACTCCCACGTACAAAACTGCTGAAGAGGTGTTGAGGCAGGTATAGATTAGCCATAAATGAATGGCTGAAAAGCCTTGCTGCTGTGCATGTGTAAACGCATTATACAGCATTTTTCAATGAAATACTATGAATCGTCATTCTGCCCATTCAAGTGTGCATAGCTTTTGGTCTGCAGCCAAAAATTATAAGCTGTATAACAAAATGTATAAGGATATTTCATATCCCACAAACTTCTAATAACTGTTCAGAGATGTTTATGCACCGATTTTTATGTATGGGTTTGGCATTAATGTACTTGTATTCAATCATTGCTTTTGAAATAGTGCTTAATTTACACTGGTACATTTTTAGTGTTGTCTTTAAATATTTATTTAAATCCCTCTTCAAACAATGTTGAAATTATGTTGAATTCGATTCAAATTGATAGACAGCCTCCAGGTGTTTTTGGTCACCTTAAGATTCAGTGTCAATTTGAATAAATTGGAAAGAAATATTGCGGTGGATTAAGGCATTCAGTGCATAAACACAATAGAGGGGATTAAGGTGTAGTCGTTTCCTATTTTTCCAGTTGCACCAACATCAGTGAATCAATTAGCACATAGTGCTGAAAATATAAGGTGGGAGAAGGGAAAGGAACCCTAATAGAATATAGGGTGGGACAACGTTTATTTAGGTAGCTCCATAAGTTGTTGGACTTTGAGGAAGAACGAGTCAAAAATGAATCCTGTGAATATGAGAGCAAGGTGAAAAATGGTAACAAGGTAATGAAAGTTTAAAGTTCTGTACAATTGGACCAATATAGTTGTGAATGCAATAGAATAAGTAAGCAAGAGGGCCTGAATAGAACTGATGCAAAGACTCTTCTTCACACCCAACAAAACCCAGCGCAGCTTGGCTCCATGTGAATTCCCACGGTGAGTGGAGTTGATGATATTGGTCAATGTAAAAAATAGTTTTGCAAATGGAAGGCGAGAGTGGAAAAGGACTGGTTGGACTAATGACCTTTTTCGGTATTTGGTTTTCAGCATCTGTAATTTTTGCTCTAATCTGGCCAGACCAATTTGTTATCCTTCAAGATATAGTTGGATATTTGTCCCTGGAAATGATGCACAGCACAAACCTCTGTGAGAAGTACTGCTTGGAATGACAATAATTAATTGACTCATAATTGTACAAATAAGTTGTTTTATGCAGGGTAGATCGCTCTGGCGATTATATGTGCGTAAAATCATACCCATTGGGAAATTCGTCAGGGTACTGAGTGCGACACCTTTGTCATGTCTGACATTTTGTCACGGTCAGTTTTACGTTTCATGATAAGTTTATTCAGCCCAAGCTTCCCCCATTGATGACAAAAATTAGATGTTTTTGGAGGTAACTTGCCAATCATTTAAAAAAAAAAGTCAAAGACATCACATTGGGATTGGAAGTGAAAGAATCATTAAGTCAAACGGCAGGGAAACTTGCCCAACTTGCCCAACTCGGCCCAACTTGCCCATGCCAACAAAGCTGCTCCATCTTCATTAGTCCCACCTGCCCACATTCACCCCATATTCCTCTAAACCTTTCCTGTTGGCGTTCTATTTCTTCCTCCGGTTCTGGGGGGGGTCCTGTGGTGTCACCTGATAGACTACTTACGGTCGAACCCTCAGCAGTGATTACGAGGGCTGTCACGTGATGTCATGGGTTAAGGGGAGTGTCCTACTACATAAGCATATCTCACCTTGAGATCACCACAGTCAACAGGTAGCTGAATTCGAGACAACACCCTCGCTCAGCTGCAGCAGCAGTGACATTATTATGATAGAGGACTAAACTGTATTTTGAACCTGTTTTCTCGCTGAATAAAGCAACTGTTTTTTCACCATGTTTGGTGCCGCTACAATAATGCAATAATAATATAATCTTTTGCAGTTCAGAGCTTATTTGTTGTTCTGTTTAATAGACAATAGGTGCAGGAGTAGGCCATTCGGCCCTTCGAGCCAGCACCGCCATTCAATGTGATCATGGCTGATCATCCCCAATCAGTACCCCCGCTCCTGCCTTCTCCCCATATCCCCTGACTCTGCTATTTTTAAGAGCCTTATCTAGCTCTCTCTTGAAAGCATCCAGAGAACCTGCCACCACCGCCCTCTGAGGCAGAGAATTCCACAGACTCACCACTCTCTGTGAGTAAAAGTGTTTCCTCGTCTCCGTTCTAATAGCCTGATGGCTGTAGGGAAGAAGCTGTTCCTGAACCTGGACATTACAGTTTTTGGGTTCCTGTACCTTCTTCCTGATGTCAATGGTGAAATGAGCATGTGGCCAGGATGGTGTGGGTCTTTGATGATTTTGGCTGCCGTTTTGAGGCAACGACTACGATAGAACCCTTCGAATGTGAGGAGGTCAAAGCCGGTGATGGACTGGGCAGTGGTCACAACTTTTTGTAGTCTTTTTTTGTTCCTGGACGTTCAAGTTGCTGAACCAGGCCACGATTCAGCCAGTGCACCTGTAGAAATTTAGAAGAATTATCTTTGACATGCCAAATCTCCATAATCTTCTCAGGAAGTAAAGTCGCTGATGTGCCTTCTTTATAATTGCATTGGTGGGCTGGGTCCAGGAAAGATCTTTTGAAACATGCATGCCCAGGAATTTGAAGCTTTTGACCCTCTCCACCATCGTCCCATTGATGTGAGCAGGATTGTGGGTCCTCATCCTTCCCCAACCAAAGTTCACAATCCGTTGCTCGGTCTTACTGATGTCGAGAGCCAGGTGGTTGTGCTGGCACCATTTGGTCAGTCGGTCGATCTCACTTCTATACTCTGACTGGTCCCCATCTGTGATTCGGTGTTGCATCTCCTGCCGTTTTTCAGGGGAAAGTACCTGGGGAGGGGATGGTTTGAGTGGGAAGGGACAAGTTGACCAGGGAGTTGCAGAGGGAACGGTCTCTGCAGAAAGCATAATATCTTTCATATATCAGGGTAACCAAAACTGAGCATACTACATCAAAAGTGGCCTCACCAACGCCTAGTACCTCTGTAACATCCCAACTTCTGCGCTAAATACGCTGACTGATGAACGCCAGTGTGCCGAAAGCACTCATGACCACCTTAATACTGACCTTTCTGTTCTGGGTCTCCTCCATTGACAGAGCGAGGCCACGCACAAACTGGAGGCAGAACTGCCTACCGTGAAGATAAAAATGGTCTGTCAGTTGGGGAAAAAAGGTGGAATTTGATCTAGATAAGTGAGGTAATGTATTTGGGCAGCTTCAACAAGGCAATGTAAAGACACTAACTTCTGTACAACAGATTGTACTTTACTTTAGAGATGCAGCATGGAAACAGGCCCTTCGTCCCACCTAGTCCATGCCAACCAGCAATAGCTGACCAGCAGTACACCAGCACGACGCTACACATTAGATCTTTAAGTATAGTAGGGCAGGCACTTAAGATGGTTTAAAATGGCATAATTAATGTTACATTTTTATCATCTTGGCATACAATCCAAGACAATGTAACTTGCTCAAGAACCTAAGGCAACAATGTTCCATAGTTGGTTATCTAAATTTCAGTGATATTGCAGCATTATGCGGACAGTGCTTGCATTTGCACCTGCTCAGAGTCACGCTCCTAGCCATTGTGAGGAATGGCCTTGCACTCAATATTGACAATACAAAGATCCTTTACCTATCTCCTCCTGATTACAGGTGCTTGTCTGTACGGAGTTTGTATATTCTCCCCATCGCCTGCGTAGGTTTTCTCTGGGTGCTCCAGTTTCCTCCCATACTCCAAAGACATACAGGTTTGTAGGTTAATTGGCTTGGTATAATTGTAAACTGTTCCTAGTGTGTGTAAGATAGCATTAGTGTGTGGGGATTGCTGGTCGGCACGGACTCATTGGGCCGAAAGGCCGGTTTCCGCGCTGTATCTCTAAACTAAACTAAACTATAAAGGCATATCGAATGCTTAGTTTTAGAAACATAGAAACGTAGAAATTAGGTGCAGGAGTAGGCCATTCGGCCATTCGAGCCTGCACCGCCATTCAATATGATCATGGCTGATCATCCAACTCAGTATCCCGTACCTGCCTTCTCTCCATACCCTCTGATCCCATTAGCCACAAGGGAAACATCTAACTCCCTCTTAAATATAGCCAATGAACTGGCCTCAACTACCCTCTGAGGCAGAGAGTTCCAGAGACCCACCACTCTCTGTGTGAAAAAATTCCTTCTCATCTCGGTCCTAAAGGATTTCCCCCTTATCCTTAAGCTGTGACCCCTTGTCCTGGACCTCCCCAACATCGGGAACAATCTTCCTGCATCTAGCCTGTCCAACCCCTTAAGAATTTTGTAAGTTTCTATAAGATCCCCTCTCAATCTCCTAAATTCTAGAGAGTATAAACTGAGCCTATCCAGTCTTTCTTCATAAGACAGTCCTGACATCCCAGGAGTCAGTCTGGTGAACCTTCTCTGCACTCCCTCTATGACAATAATGTCCTTCCTCAGATTTGGAGACCAGAACTGTACGCAATACTCCAGGTGTGGTCTTACCAAGACCCTATACAACTGCAGTAGAACCTCCCTGCTCCTAAACTCAAATCCTTTTGCTATGAAAGTTAACATACCATTCGCTTTCTTCACTGCCTGCTGCACCTGCATGCCTACTTTCAATGACTGGTGTACCATGACACCCAGGTTGTGCTGCATCTCCCCTTTTCCTAATCGGCCACCATTTAGATAATAGTCTGCTTTCCTGTTTTTGCCACCAAAGTGGATAACCTCACATTTATCCACATTATACTGCATCTGCCAAACATTTGCTCACTCACCCAGCCTATCCAAATCACCTTGCAGTCTCCTAGCATCCTCCTCACAGCTAACACTGCCCCCCAGCTTAGTGTCATCCGCAACTTGGAGATATTGCCTTCAATTCCCTCATCCTGATCATTAATGTATATTGTAAATAGCTGGGGTCCCAGCACTGAGCCTTGCGGTACCCCACTAGTCACTGTCTGCCATTGTGAAAATGGCCCGTTTACATCTACTCTTTGCTTCCTGTTTGCCAGCCAGTTCTCTATCCACATCAATACTGAACCCCCCAATGCCGTATGCTTTTAGTTTGTATACTAATCTCTTATGTGGGACCTTGTCGAAAGCCTTCTGGAAGTCCAGATACACCACATCCACTGGTTCTCCCCTATCCACGCTACTAGTTACATCCTCAAAAAATTCCACAAGATTCGTCAGACATGATTTACCTTTCGTAAATCCATGCTGACTTTGTCCAATGATTTTACCACTTTCCAAATGTGCTGCTACCCCACCTTTAATAACTGACTAGCAGTTTCCCCACTACCGATGTTAGACTAACTGGTCTGTAATTCCCCGTTTTCTCTTTCCCTCCCTTCTTAAAAAGAGGGGGTACGTTTGCTACCCGCCAATCCTCAGGAACTACTCCAGAATCTAAAGAGTTTTGAAAGATTATCACTAATGCATCCACTATTTCTGGAGCTACTTCCTTAAATACTCTGGGATACAGCCTATCTGGCCCTGGGGATTTATCAGCCTTTAATCCATTCAATTTACCCAACACCACTTCCTGACTAACCTGGATTTCACTCAATTCCTCCTTTGACCCGCGGTCCCCTGCTATTTCCGGCAGATTATTTATGTCTTCCTTAGTGAAGACGGAACCAAAGTAGTTATTCAGTTGGTCCACCATATCCTTGTTCCCCATGATCAACTCACCTGTTTCTGACTGCAAGGGACCTACATTTGTTTTAACTAAT
The DNA here is from genome assembly GCA_963514005.1 of Raja brachyura. Next base: position 61,050,665 of record OY740781.1, read on the forward strand.
CTCTTTCTCTTCACATATCTATAAAAACTTTTGCAGTCAGTTTCTATGTTCCCTGCCAGTTTTCTTTCATAATCTATTTTTTCCTTTCCTAATCAAGCCCTTTGTCCTCCTCTGCTGGTCTGAATTTCTCCCAGTCCTCTGGTATGCTGCTTTTTCCGGCTACTTTGTACGCATCATCCTTTGCTTTGATACTATCCCTGATTTCCCTTGTTATCCACGGATGCACTACCTTCCCTGATTTATTATTTTGCCAAACTGGGATGAACTATTTTTGTAGTTCATCCATGCAGTCTTTAAATGTCTTCCATTGCGTATATCCACCGTCAACCCTTTTAGAATTGATTGCCAGTCAATCTTGGCCAATTCACGTCTCATACCCTCAAAGTTACCTTTCTTTAAGTTCAGAACCATTTTTTCTGAGTTAACAAATTCACTCTCCATCCTAATGAAGAACTCAACCATATTATGGTCACTCTTGCCCACGGGGGCACACACAACAAGACTGCTAACTAACCCTTCCTCATTACTCAATACCCAGTCTAAAATAGCCTGCTCTCTCGTTGGTTCCTCTACATGTTGATTTAGATAACTATCCCGCATACATTCCAAGAAATCCTCTTCCTCAGCACCCCTGCCAATTTGATTCCCCCAATCTATATGTAGATTGAAGTCACCCATTATAACTGTTTTGCCTTTGTCGCACACTTTCTAATTTCCTGTTTGATACCATCCCCAACTTCACTACTACTGTTAGGTGGCCTGTACACAACACCCACCAGAGTTTTCTGCCCCTTAGTGTTTCGCAGCTCTACCCATACCGATTCCACATGCTCCAAGCTAATGTCCTTCCTTTCCATTGCGTTAATCTCCTCTCTAACCAGCAACGCTACCCCACCTCCTTTTCCTTTCTCTCTATCCCTCCTGAATATTGAATATCCCTGGATGTTCAGCTCCCAGCCTTGGTCACTCTGGAGCCATGTCTCCGTGATCCCAACTATATCATAATCATTAATAGCTATCTGCACGTTCAACTCATCCACCTTATTACGAATACTCCTTGCATTGAGACACAAAGCCTTCAGGTTTGTTTTTACAACGCTCTTACCCCTTATACAGTTATGTTGAGAAGTGGCCCTTTTTGATTTTTGCCCTGGTTTTGTCTGCCTCCCACATTTACTTTTCACCTTGCTCCCTATTGCTTCTACCTTCGTTTTACTTGCTAAGCATACAATGACAGAACATGTAGGTTACACAAGAACTATCAACTGCCTTGTTTAGCTGTGGCTTGAATGGCACACCATCTACAGTGGCTTGCAAATGTTTTCATACCCCTTGAACTTTTCCACATTTTCTCACGTTACAACCACAAATGTAAATGTATTTTATTGGGATTTTATGTGATGGATCAACACAAAGTGGCGCATAATTGTGAAGTGGAAGGAAAATGATACATGGTTTTCAATTTTTTTTACAAATAAAGAACTGAAAAGTGTGGCGTGCAAAAGTATTCAGCCCCCTTTACTCTGATACCCCTAAATAAAATCCAGTGCAACAAATTGCCTTCAGAAGTCACCTAATTAGTAAATAGAGTCCACTTGTGTGTAATCTAATCTCAGTATAAATACAGCTGTTCTGTGAAGGCCTCGGAGGTTTGTTAGAGAACATTAGTGAACAAACAGCATCATGAAGCCCAAGGAACACACCAGACAGGTCAGGGATAAAGTTGTGGGGAAGTTTAAAGCAGGGTTAGGTTCTAAAAAAATATTCCAAGCTTTGAACATCTCACGGAGCACTGTTCAATCCATCATCCGAAAATGGAAAGAGTATGGCACAACTGCAAACCTACCAAGACATGGCCGTCCACCTAAACTGACAGGCCGGGCAAGAAGAGCATTGATCAGAGAAGCAGCCAAGAGGCTCATGGTAACTCTGGAGGAGCTGCAGAGATCCACAGCTCAGGTGGGAGAATCTGTCCACAGGACAACTATTAGTCGTGCACTCCACAAATCGGGCCTTTATGGAAGAGTGGCAAGAAGAAAGCCATTGTTGAAACAAAGCCATAAGAAGTCCCGTTTGCAGTTTGCCACAAGCCATGTGGGAGACACAGCAAACATGTGGAGGAAGGTGCTCTGGTCTGATGAGATCAAAATTGAAGTTTTTGGCCTAAATGCAAAACGCTATGTGTGGCGGAAAACTAACACTGCACATCACCCTGAACACACGATCCCCACTGTGAAACATGGTGGTGGCAGCATCATGCTGTGGGGATGCTTTTCTTCAGCAGGGAGAGGAAAGCTGGTCAGAGTTGATGGGAAGAAGGATGGAGCCAAATACAGGGTAATCTTGGAAGAAAACCTGTTAGAGTCTGCAAAAGACTTGAGACTGGGGTGGAGGTTCACCTTCCAGCAGGACAACGACCCTAAACATACAGCCAGAGCTACAAAGGAATGGTTTAGATCAAAGCATATTCATGTGTTAGAATGGCCCAGTCAAAGTCCAGACCTAAATCCAATTGAGAATCTCTGGCAAGACTTCAAAATTGCTGTTCACAGATGCTCTCCATCCAATCTGACTGAGCTTGAGCTATTTTGCAAAGAAGAATGGGCAAAAATTTCAATTTCAATTTGGCACTTCCAAATTTTAGGATATATTTCCATGCAGCCCAACTTCGACCACTAATTAATTGGTGTGAGGACAGCTATATAGCTAGGTGGAAAGAGATTGAGACATATGTCCCTGACTTCCACATCCAAACACTTTGGGAGAAAACGCACTTCCTGGGCATATCAGGAGTATAATCGATCCAATAACGATATTTACTTTAGAACCTGGTTCACTCTTACCAGACAACTTAAACTGAATAATAGACAAAAAGTTTTAAGATGGATGGCTTTGGATAATGAATTTAAACCAGGGATGTATGACTCAACATTTAAAGAGTGGATGAAGAAAGGAATGACTGCATTTTGTGGTTATTGAAAATGGAGACCTAAGAAGTTTTCAAGATTTTTGAAGGATAGATTTCACTTCGGAACCAGCCTCCAACTGAGAGATTATTACAATAAAAAGGTAAAAAGGGAGGCACTAGAAGAAAATAATCCAGTGATAAAAGTGATAGTTAGTGCGTATCATCAAAAAACATTAAGGATTATTTCTAAACTTTATCATAGTTTAATGGAATGTCAAGCTAAAACTACATTTTATGTAAAATTTAAGTGGGAAAAGGAATTGAACATCACAATCTCAGAAGAAGAATGGCATCATATGTGTGTAACCCGACAGACATCCACTAATTCACAAAATTGGAGAGAATTTAATTGGAAAAATTTGATTTGTTTCTTTATTACGCCTAACATAAAAAGCAAGCAAATTCTAAGGCAGCAAACATGCTGGAGGCAATGTGGTCAAACAGACGCAAATCATGCACATATCTTCTGGAGTTGCCCAAAAATAGAACCATTTTGGGACAGAGTGAATTCAGAATTAACTAAGGTATTAGGATATACAGTCTGCAAGAAGTGTTCCATTTTATACCTGGGTAATATAAATACAGTGGTGCTGAAGGAAGACCATTACTTGGTTAAAATCCTACTCACAGCTGGCAGAAAGGCCATTACAAGAAACTGGCTTGGAGCGGACACACCCAGACTTAGACAATGGTTAGACATAGTACAGGAAATATTTGTCATGGAGAAAATGACATATTCTCTAGACGAGTTTAATAGAAAATGGGAAAAATGGATTAGGTATAGAAATAAAGACATCAACGCTGTATAATTTTATAGACAATAATGTAAGTTATTGGAAAATGTTTTAATATGAAAATAGTTCTGTATACTGCATCATTAATTGTAAACTTAACCCCCCGCTACACTGTTGTATGATTCACTGTAATGTTTTATGTTTCGTTGTTATATTTGTGTTTTATTTGTGTATACATAAAAGCAATAAAAACTAAAGTGTTAAAAAAAAAAAATAGCGAAGCTGGTAGAGACATACCCCAAAAGACTTGCAGCTGTAATTGCAGCGAAAGGTGGTTCTACAAAGTATTGACTCGGGGGCTGAATACTTTTGCACGCCACACATTTGAGTTTTTTATTTGTAAAAAAATCTGAAAACCATGTATCATTTTCATTCCACTTCACAATTATGCGCCACTTTGTGTTGGTCTATCACATAAAATCCCAATAAAATACATTTACGTTTGTGGTTGTAACGTGACAAAATGTGGAAAACTTTTGCAAGCCACTGTAAATAGACGACCAGTCACCTTGTTGCTCATATAAAAGACATTGATTGTAAAGTGCTTTTGGGAGCCCCGAATTTTAAAAATACAATCTAAGTCTGTTTTTTCACATGCTCAGTGGAAAACCAAGAACGGATTAAGGCAAAAGCAGAATTTGGGAACAGCAACACATGCAAAACTTACTGGATAAAAACTGATGTCTAGAATGCAGATTAATTTGCAAAGAATTAACATCAACAAATAAGGTGTTGTAAATATGATCTCATGCGGCGAGAAGTGTTCACGAGAGAAAATGTTTGAGAATGCAATAAAAATGTTGAGTGATTGTGAGAGAGGAAAGACTTTTATAGCATTATTATATTGTGAATGTGGTGTCTGGAATACTGAAGATCAGGGTGAGGTTGTACTGTGTTAGAATGAATACAGATGCATTCAATACTTGTTTTTATGATATAATTTATATTGGCTATCAAAAATAACTATTGCATTCGAGCAGGATCTGAATTATTTATTTTGCCATAATTGCTGGGTGCATTTGTAATATTATTTGTGCATGTATGTCAAGTCATAAATGTTATATACGGGAACAATCAGTTGCCCAATTTAAGAACTATGATGTAAATTGAATAAATAGAAGGACGTGTATGCTGTGGTATATGTCAATCTGATGAAAAAATGTTAGCATGCTGAGAATCGTTGACCTGGAAGTCTGCATTGTATGGCTTAGGTTCAGTATGACATTTATTAGTTGGACCGTAAAAAGTCAAGTGTTTGTTGAGTCTTCCTATCTGAAATTCAAAGGTTCGCTCAATGCTCAAGGAGATATGATATCAAGTTGTGGTTGAGCAGTTTTATAATAATATGTCCAAACTGTGTCACTCAGGAGGTTTTCTTGATATTGGTTGCGAACAAAAGAGGTCTGTAACATTTATATGTCATGATTATCTGCATTGGCAAGGATTGTTATTTGAGGCACTTGACAAAGGATGTAATAACTCACCTGTATACTGATGACATCTAGTTACATCTCACCATTGCCTGTCTTGATCTCTTCATTGCTTCCGTTATTAGATTGCTTATCTAATTTTCTCTGCTAGAGGAGCAGAAATTTCCAGAAATGAAATATTGGAAGGCCAAAACCATTGTGTTTATTCCATGGTGCAAACTCATCTCCTGGGGAGATCAACAGCTATAATGGAGGTAATGTCTTGATGTTCATAAGTGGGGCCATGGTCCATTGGGTGGTAGGAGCAGATGTCTAAAAGCTGACGTTCAGCTTGTGCAAGGTAAACGTAAATTCAGTATTGCACTCGAAGGGAGGCAATTGAAAAAGGTACTTCCTATGGTTGGTGTCTCTGAAAGGTTAATTCAATTAAGACAGTCCTGAGAGATTTGTTTACACAGAAGGTTGTGACTTTTTTGATTTAATATCCCAAAGAGTTGTTGATAATCATTGAGCACATTCAATCCTGAGTGCAACAGGTTTTTGAACACCAAGGCATGGATTTCGGATGTGATCAAGTCAGACGATCCCTTATTAATGCAGTTTGAGGAACCATATGTCCTAGTTCTGGTTATAATACGTCTTCTTGAGAAAATCAGGAGTGTGATGGAATACTTTCCAGTTACATAATGGGAATACCTCATGAGCATTCAAAGAATGATCGCACTAAAACAAGATAGTCCAATCAATTGCCGTCACATCGGCCTTTGATCCCTCCAAATTGAGCATGCTGTGGCATAATCTATAACAGGCATTCCAGTGACTTACAAGTCTTCCACAAACTGTATTAAACTTGAAATCTTTTCCACCTAAAACTGCAGGTGCCTCAGAATGTCATCACCTGTAAGCTCTCCCCGCACCCAATGCCAAATCATTTACAAACTGATATGGTAATATGTATCACCATTTCTTCATCGCTGGGGCAAAGTCTAGATACATTGTTTCTAATAGCTTTGCAGCTATCTACAGCATAGGAATTCAGTGACTCAAAATACATCTATCACCTTTTTTAGGGTAGTGCAAGGTGAATGTGAAATGTTAGCTTTGCCTGTGAAGTCCACATCCGATATGTGAATAAATAAAACTGGCCATCATTCAATAAAGACACATGCTGAGTCAAAGAAAGTTGTGATAAGAGCAATGACATAAAACCTTGTCAAAGAGCCATATTTTAACATGGTCTTAATTGGGTAGGGAGTGATAAAGTGGGATTACCCAAGCATGGGTAGTGAGTTTGAAGATATGGTGAGGTGAAAGCTGAGCATTAAAAGAGCTTTTATGGAGGACAATTTTAGAAGAGCAGAGATTTTGATATGGTTGGGTTGAAGATAAAATGGATTTCATTACAAGCAGGGAAATTTAAAATGGAAGATTTTAGAGTGGAAAACATCATAGGTCTCCAAGAGAAGCAAATGTAGAGAAGGACATGGATAGTAGAAATTAGAATTAACAAGGGGAAAGAATATGAAAGACGGGAGTTGGGTCCCAAAGATCATTAAAGCCTTGGAAATAAGTCAAGTCTGTAGCTTTCATAAGCAAGGTATGCAGATTGTTTTAAGATAAAGCTCAGTTCACAACAAAATACAATGAATTGAGTAACTCAGCGAGTCAGACAGCATCTCTGGAGAACATGGATAGGTGGCTGCCTGTCTCACTTAGTGTCTTTTCTTATGTTAGAGCATCGTAAAGTAGGTTTAGAAGGACAATAGTATATTGGCTTTCATGGCAAGTATTTGAGTACCTGAGTAAGATATTTTGTTAAAAATGTATACCTTGGTGAGAACAAACTGTGCAGTTTTGACCTCCTTATCTAACTAAGGATATACTTACAATAGGAGGGCAGCAACACATTCCAAGGTTGGTGGGATACTCAAATAAGGAGAGGGCAAGTTTACTAAGTTTGTATTTGCTAAATAGAACAATGAGTGGGTAACCAATTGAAATTTACAAAATGCTAATGGGGTAGACAGACAGGATATTTGAAGGACGATTCCCTTAACTGGCATGTTTGGAATAAGAGTTCCAATCACAGATTAGAAAACAAGTGATTTAGGACTGAGATGAGAAATGTCTTCATTCGGGATGATAAATGCTGAATGTGCCAACAAAAAAGTAAAGATTAACATTAAGATATAATTCACTGAATTTTACATTGGTAAACCTGGAGTATATTTTTTTAAATCTTACTTGTACAGTATAAATTCTGATCTTTTGTGTCTATGTTGACCATTAGCCACTTCTCCATATTAGTCATTTTCCAGCACTCTGCCCATAGCCTTCTATTTCAAATCCTAATCTAAATACAATTTAAATGTTAAAATGGTGGTGGATATATGGAATGAGCTGCCATTAGAGAAGGTAGGTGAGGCATAAACAATAACGCTTAAAAGACCACTCCAGGACTTAGTGCTTTTTGGTGAGTTCTGGCAATGAGACATTTCGCCAGACAAGCTATGCAGTCTGCTCTGGGAACCACGCCACAGAATCCATGGAGTCATTTCCCTGCAGTGCCAGCAGGACATTCCATGCTGACCACTGCACAATGGACTTGTGGTCAAAGGTGTTGGTCCAGAAGAACCTTTCCATGAGCGACAGATGGTGCGGCAATGTCCAGCTGTCTGGCACATTGCGGGGCACCTGCGCCAGGCCCATCCTTCGCAACACCAGGGACAGGTAGAACCTGTTGCCGACTGGCCAGCTGTAGACTGCAGGAGTACGTGCTGAGGGACGCACTGAAGCTCGGTGCAGCCAACACCACGGCTTGGTGGGGGAGGACCACAGTCTAAGGTCCTTCCGCTGCTGGACATGGGGGGGAAGCGGTGGAGACGCCCCTCAAAATAAGGGACAGATTCCAAGCCAGTGGGCCACATTGAGTGGCAAGGGTGGGGGATACATTTGTGAAATTTGAGCAATGTGCGTAGACAGTATTGAATGTTTGTATAGCCTCCGAAAATTTCGGATGAATTTTTTTGCACGGTTCATGTATTGTATATATTTATTACTTGAATAAAGTCTATTTTGAAATTTCAAAATGTTTAAAAAAATTCTTCCTATAATATGGCATCTTGAACCTCACAAAAACAAACTCTGCTCTGTTCAGGTTAAATAAACCTCAATTTAAATAATCCTTTTTGGCAGTTGTACCATGACCTCATTCCCCTATCTGTCTTTTTATCCACTTTATCTACATTTCCTGCTGATTTTAGGTTTCCTTGGATTTATACATTAAGGTTCCTTTGCATAGACAAAAAATGTGCGGCGGGTTAGGCAGCAGCTCTAGAGAAAATTGATAGGTAACATTTCATTATTACATTAAGGTTCCTTTGTACCTTGATACTTCGTGTCTTACCATTAATGACGTAAGGACGTCACCTATCCATTTTCCCCAGAGATGCTGCCTGACTCGCTGTTACTCCTTTGTGTATCTTTGGAATAAATCAGCATCTGCAGTTCCTTTTTATTACATTATCATTGTGTTTATCTTGGATTTATTAGCCCATCCCAAATGTGCCACATAACATTTTGAATTCCATCTTCCAGTTCTTTGCCCAATTTACCAATTATTCAAGATTGTTTTATACCCTTCTCATTATCAACAGCATTATCTTCATGCGATCTGCAAGTTTTAAAATCTTAACTCCAACATTAACATCCAGTTATGTTTTGCATTGTTTTTCCATTTGGCTCAACTATATACTTTCTTTGTATTTTTTGTTTATCCTTGGAATATTTTTACGATACAGCTGCTGTGCATTTTGTATTTTTTTGTGTGTAACACATTTTATCCTTGCCGTAGTCTACTGAATAATTTTACAGATCAATTCCTTACCAAACAAAAATGTTTTTGAAGCTACATATTTATATGCTTTTTACTTCCCAATTTCTGCCTTCTCAAAATTCATTTAGCTTTGCAAGCATTTCTGCTTTAGATATAAGGCAACTCTTTGGAATATTAGATACACCAAAAGATGATATTGATTCAGAAGCATCTTCCCATGTGAATTTGAAATTAAGAATTAATCCAATCTGTTTTAACACCTTTACAAATTTTGAACAATTCAAATTGTGGAATTTTTAACCCATATGTAGTTTATCCTTATTTTTCTGCTCCAATTTTTAAAAATATAAACCATCCTTTGAAGCATGTTCATCACCCTATTTAGTCACCAGAAGAGGGAATTCTTAATAACATGGGGTAATCGGAAATGGTTATAAATAGTCTGGTGGTTTTTGGGGATTTTTTTTTTTAGGAAAGCAGAGACTATTTATTCAATTTTAATTTAAAGGGATAGATGCCAAATAGAGGTCTCGACAGACCAGCTGCAGTTCTTCAGTGTTGGCTTAATTTACCAGAGACACAACTGTCACAAACAAAACTTTTAAACTTGATATATAGCCACTATAGTGAGCAGCCTTTTGTGTAGAGTGCACATAGAAGACCTCTTTTATACAAATCAACTGGCAGATGACAGACAATGATGAAAATTTGATTCTTTGAAGTTGTAATGGTCATTGAAATGTGTGAAATTCTGGGATTGAATAGAAAGCAGCTAGCCCAACACAGAGTCTTGGGTGGCTGGTGGGAGCTTGCTGGGAGGTTTGTCTGTGTTTTGTCACAGACTTCCCTTGCTTGTGTGGCACACATGGAAGAATAGAAATACGGCTTCTAAATCAAGTTTAAATGATTTTTAAGGGAAAAGATAGAAGCGTGAATGTTTATTTTGCCATAATTGTCCAAAGCTGCTTCTCAAGGTGTTACAGAAATTAAAAGGTTGAACTGGATTGCACTGTTACCTGTCTTTGTGTTCATTTTATTTGCAGGATGAGAGAAATGAGCAGAAGCTTGTTTAGTTTTTTTCTTTTTAATTTGACATTTATTTGTGCTTAATGTGGTTCAGTGGTGAAAATCCATACTCTAAACAGAAGTGTTCAGTTTCCTCATCTTTCACCACTGAACTGTAACTCTCTAATAAGTCAATTTGGTATCTTCCTTCATTTGGTAGAACTGGGGTGTCATATTCAATATTTATGTTTTTTTTTCATTCTGCTTGATTCTCAAAAAGGTGTATTATGTATTTTAAGTCAATTGCTTTAGCTTTACGCCAATGAGATTAAATAAATAATATTATTAATACTATTAAAATTCAGTTATTTACCAGAATTTATTTAGTGCACAGAAATCTACATGCTGTTGGCTCCATAGGACTAAAATTCACTGCAGAACCTTCAAATTCATTGCGTTAACCCATTGTCTACACTGGATTGTTTTTTACCCCAAAGAACAGAAGTATGGGAACAGAATAGAATTTCAACAAGGGCAAAGGGTTAAAGGATGCTGTCAAGAATGCTTTAGTTACTTATCAAAAGATCAGAAAGATCAATGGTGAAATTTCAACCCCCTCCCCACCAAATAATAAGTTTCAGGCATATTCCAAAAACTTTGTCTAAGAGCTGATCACTGACCTGCACCACCTCAAAGTTCGGTGGTGTTGGTATGGTAAGTTTGCATGTTGTGTACACAGCTATATTGGCATGAATTAAGGTTAGTAGGTTCATTCAAATTAGTAATTTCCCTTCGAAAATGCTGGATAACTGGAAGGTTTCTACCAACTTAATGAAAAGAGGTGGTAATTTATTTTATTGACGTGGGACTTTCGGTGTATCAAATTATCTAGAGTTTCCCAAATTCAATTGAATTTAGAATTGAATTATCAGTGTCTTCAGTCAACAAGACACATTGAATCCAATGCACTATGCTACACTGTGGTATATTAAGCTCAGCAAATGAAGACCTTCTCCAGACTATTCCAAAACATCAGCTACTGCATATAAAGCAAAATTGATTAAAGTAGTAATGCAAACATTAAAATAATGCAGATCCTAGGATTCTTCAATTAAAAAGGAAATACTCATCCGGTCAAGCAGTATATGTGGAGGGGCAAACTCAATCCCAGGTCTTGCAATCTTTCATTAGAACTGAAAAATGTTGGAGAAATTAGCAGAGAAAGGAGCAAGATGAAGAGGAAGAAAGGGACGTTCTGTATAGTACAGAAGGCAGGATGGATTAAATCATAAAAGGAGTGAATGCAAGGTGACAGATGGTGGAAAGAAGATAAATGAGGGAATAAGTCACAAGCAGAATAATTATGAGATTGTCAAAGGAATCAGGAGTGGATACTGGAAATCAGAAATAAATATTGGTTATCTACAATAGGTTATGTGCCGAAAAGGCTATAATGTGCCCATTTGGAATATGACATGCTGTTCCGTGAGATTGCATTGAACTTTGTTGGAACGTGCAGGAAAACAACGACATAAACAGAAGTAATAGAATCAAAGAATTAACTGGATAATTGAGGTCATATCTAGGGATTGAACTGAGGTCTCAGCATTGAACTGAGATATTGAGGAAAGCAGTTTAAGACCCTGGACAGAGATGAGATAAAATATAAGTTTTGCATCTTTGTTTAGAGAAACAGCATGGAAACAGGCTCTTCGGAATACCAAGTCCGTGCTGACTAATGATCACCCGTATACTAGTTCTATCTTACACGCTGCGGACAATTTACAGAAGCCAATTAACCTACAAACCTGCATGTCTTTAGAATGTGGGAGGAAACCGGAGCACCCGGAGAAAACCTACATGGTCACATGGAGAATGTATAAACTGCGTACAGACACCCGTAGTCAGGAGCGAAGCTGAATCTCTGGCGCTGTAGGGGAGCAACTCTATTGCCGTTCCACTGCGTACAATCTCCTACATTTATACAAGAACATGGCATGAAAAGGGAATATGCATTTATTATGGAAGCCATAATAACAAGCCATTGCCACCAGTAGCACATTTCCCTTCCCATCAGTGGGCTTATAAAGACTCTTTCTATGTTAAACCATGTTATGTTAAGTATTCACTGAGATATATATTTTAACATAATGTTAGTGTAATCTTCCACGAGATACCAGAAAGCAAGTTTGTTGATGCGTTTCACCCATTTCTTAACTCCAGTGTTAGTATCAGCAAGAAGAGCATTGATAGGCAAATAATGCCATAGAAAATCCACAACTAAAAAAAAAACTGAGGTTGTAAGTATTTGCATGTGAAAAAGGGACGTGAAATACTGGAGTAACTCAGCGGGTTGGGCAGCATCTCTGGAGAACATGGATAGGTGATGTTTTGGGTTGGACCCTTCTTCAGACCTTTCTTAAGACCCCAATCGAAAATGTTGCCTATCCATATTCTCCAGTGATGCTGCCTGACCCGCTGAGTTACTCCAGCACTTTGTGTCCTTTTTGTTAACCAGCATCTGCGGTTTCTTCCCTCCATTTGTATGAAATGATTGACCACTATACTGTGAATCATTACAAGATTTGAGTTAGGCTGAAATGTTAATGCCCTTGTCACCGAATCAGAAACCCATCATACACAGACTAGATCCATGCTCAAATGTAACATGCAGCTGCTACATTGTTGGTTGTGCATTCCTTTGAATGAGATGTGAAACCGAGCCTAACTACCTCTTCCAATATTTCTGTAATGCTTTAAAAATCACATGACTAGTTTTGAAGAAGAGTAAATATCCTTCTGTCAATATCAATGGAATAGGAATTGATGTAAATAAAATATAAATTATTTGAATTAGCTAATGCATGTCTCATCACCTGCTGAAAGGCATTTAGGGACGGACTACAAATACTAGTTTTAGCAGAGATACCCATATCCAGTGAATGAATTTAAAAAATACATTTGGTCATTATCTCAAAGTAATTTGTTGCATGGGAATCTTTTTTTTATCTTTCTGAGAAATTTAAAAACTGCATTTCTTGTTGACCTAAACATGGATTAGCAAAAAGCCAGTTGATTATAGAGTAATACTGCCCCATTTAATATGGATAATCATGGCATGACATTCTATTCAAATATACAACCACAAATATACAAACATACAATTCTCTGAGGCAGAGAATTCATAGACTCACAACTCTGTGTGAAAAAATGCTTCCTCATCTCTGTTCTAAATGACTTACTCCTTATTCTTAAACTGTGGCCCCTGGTTCTGGTCTTCCCCAACATCAGGAACATGATTCCTGCCGCTAGTGTGTTCAAGCCCTTAATATTCTAATAATCTTATATGTTTCAATAAGATTTCCTCTCATCCTTCTAAATTCGAGAGTATACAAGCCCAGCCTCTCCATTCTCTCAGCATATGACAGTCTCCTTATCCCGGGAATTAACCTTGTGAGCCTCTGCTGCACTCCCTCAATAGCAAAAAATGGAAATGTAAAGTTGTAATGCAAATGAAACATTTCGAGCTAAACTTTAATGTCAATTGACACAGCATAATTGAGCTGGACTATTGAGGAAAATCATTCATTCATACACACACGCGTGCGCGCATACGCTCGCACGCTTGTGGATAAATTGCAGCAAGAATCTTGATTAATTGGCGAGGTAGGCTGAGGAATGGTTGCTGGAATTTAATGTTGAAAAATGTGAGGTTTTGCATTTTAGGAAGTCTAACATGGGGCAAGACCTACACACTGAATGAAAGGTCTCTGGGTAGTGTTGTAGAGCAGAAGTATCTATGCGATGCAGGTGCATAACTCCCTGAAGGTGGAGTCGCAGGTAGATTGTGTGGTAAAAAGGGCTTTTGGCACAATAGCCTTCATCAGTATTTAGTATAGAACTTAGGAGGTCATATTGCAGTTGTATAAGGCGTTGGTGAGGAGGCCACATTTAGAATATTGTGTTCAGTTCTGGGCACTGTGTTATAGGAAAGATGTTATCAAGCTGGAAAGTGTACAGAGAAGATTTAAGAGGATGCTGCCAGGACTAGACTAGAATGTCCTGGGACTAGAATGTCCTGGGATGTTCCCAGAACTCCTGGGATAAATAAAGTTCTATTGTATTGTATGGAAGAGAGTCTTCAGAGGTTGAATAGGCTGGGACTATTCCTTGGAGCACAGAAGGGTGAGGGATGATCTTATAGAGGTGTATAAGATCATGAGAGGAATAGATCAGGATAGACCAGTGTTTCTTGCTCAGAGTAGTTGAATTGAGGACCAGAGGACATAGGTTTAAGGTGAAGGGGAAAAGATTTAATAAGAATTTGACAGGGAAACTATTTTACACAAAGGGTAGTGGATGTATGGAACAAACAGCCAGAGAAGGTAGTTGAGGCAGGGACTATCCCCAACATTTAAGAAGCAGTTAGGCAGGTACATGGATAGGACAGATTTGGAGGCATATATATATAGACCAAATGCTGGCAGGTGGCATTAGTGTAGCTTGGACATGTTGACCGGTGCGTGCTCCAGATCATTTGTAGTAGTATTATTATCCAGTAACGATTTAGGAAATGGTGTAGGGGACGAGAGGTGGTGGTGGAGGAAGTGACATAGAGGGAGTCAATTAAATAACCTGAAGAATAATTTCCATTTCTCCAAAAATCTGATTTTCATCAATTTATCTGTGGGTACCATGTTAATAGTTTACAGTTCAAGGAGCTCACTATGAACTGTGAAGTACTTTGTCATATGTATGTGCTTATATAGTTCATTGAATATGTGGAAATGTGTAGTAAACACACGATAAGCATGTATATGATAAATTTGGAATAAATATGTTGGTAGAATCCATGTGTTTGCAGACGTTAACCAAATGTGAAAAAAAGTGGTCACAGTAAATAAAACGGCAAATTTTTGTTAAATGTGGAATGTCATTTTTCAAATATACAAGCTTACTGGTAAGATGCAATGGGTTACACAAAAAGCTGGAGAAACTCAGCGGGTGCAGCAGCATCTAAGGAGCGAAGGAGATAGGCGACGTTTCGGGTCGAGACCCTTCTTCAGACTGGTCAGGGATCAGGGAAACGAGAGATATAGACAGTGATGTGGAGAGATTAAGAACAATGAATGAAAGATATGCAAAAAAGTATTGATGATAAAGGAAACAGGCCATT
Source organism: Raja brachyura (assembly GCA_963514005.1). The sequence goes on from OY740781.1 coordinate 61,065,873, forward strand.
GTAAGCTGTTTGTAGTGTGAAAATGAGAAGCTAGTGCGACTTGGGTGGGGGGGGGGGGAGATAGAGAGAGAAGGAATGCCAGGGCCCGAGGGCTGAGGGAGAGGTGGGAAGGGGAGGAGGCAGCCTGGGTTAACAGAATTGAGAAAATTCAATGTTTAAGCCCAGAGGATGCAGACTCCCCAAGTGGAATATGAGGTGCTGTTCCTCCAACTTGTGGTGTTGCTCACTCTGGCCGTGGAGGAGGCCCAGGACCGAGGGGTCGGATACGGAATGGGAGGGGGAGTTGAAGTGCTGAGCCACCGGGAGGTCGGGTTGGTTATTGCGGACCGAGCGGAGGTGTTCGGCGAAACGATCGCCCAGCCTCCGCTTGGTCTCACCGATGTAGATCAGCTGGCATCTGGAGCAACGGATACAGTAGATGAGGTTGGAGGAGGTGCAGGTGAACCTCTGTCGGACTTGGAAGGACTGCTTGGGTCCCTTAAAGGAGTGGATGGGGGAGGTGAAGGGACAAGTGTAGCATCTCTTGCGGTTGCAAGGGAAAGTGCCCGGGGAAAGGGTGGAGCGGGAGGGAAGGGAAGAATTGACAAGGGTAAGATGCAATTATGCTTGGATTAATTGACTACCAACTTACATAAAGTAAACTAACTTGTTTATTTTTGTAATTTGTTTTATAGCAATATAGCAACACCGTGTTTTTTTAATTGACAATATCAATTGGCTCTATGTGGCTGTGTAACATTTTTTATTGACAATATGAATGAATGATTGTCCATAATATATGGTATTCATTAATGATAAGTTGTGACTCTTCCAGAGGGTATTTGGCCTCTAGTAAAATGTTCATCCTCCTGCAAATATGGCTGCTGCTTTGCCAGTGTTAATGTCTGAGACATTTCTTATCCAATATTCTCAGGAGACATGTCATCTGGTTTGCATTGGGGAGGTGTAAAATGTGGTCTACAGAAGCCCTTATAAAATATGTACATCAACGATGTTTAAATTATTGCACCATAACAGATTTTACGGATGGCAATTGAAAGCACAGTAACAGGAGAGTCCCAACCCAAAACGTTGCCTAGCCATTCCCTCCATAGATGTTGCCTGACCTGCTGAGTTACTACAGCGCTGTGTTTTGATCAATTGGAATTTAATTACCTTGAAACAGTAATATGGGAGGCCATAATTTTGAGCTGTTTAATCCATAGTGCACATGCACAATGGGTCCTCTCATCAACTATAATGACTGTCAGACACTTTGCATGCAATCTCTACTTTATTTATTTTTTTTAATCAGATTTTGTTTTTGATTCTTTTTCTGTAATTATCAAGAATTTGTTTTGGTATTTCAAATACAAACTACTAACGTCACAGCAGGTAAATAATAGATTTGACATTCATTGTGCCTGTTAATAATTATAATTTTCAGATACTATGTTGTTTCTAATTTCTTTTTGAAATAATTTTTTATGGTTTGAATATTATCACTGTTGAGAACAATGTCTTTGGTTATCACAGGTAGAATAGATTCTAGCTGACATTCACCAGACCAGTGATGAGGCTTGATAGAACTATATAAAATTGAGAGGCATGGATAGGGTAGACGGTCAGAACGTTTTTCACAGGGTGAAAATGTCGAACACTAGAGGGCACAGCTATAAGGTGAGAAGGGGAAAGTTTAATGGAGCTGTTTGGGGCAAGTCGTTTTACACAGAGTAATGGGGCCTGGAACACATTCCCGGGATGGAGGCAGATATATTGGTGGCATTTAAGAGCCTTTAGATAGGCACATGAAGTGCAGGAATTAGAGGGATGTGGATAATATACGGGCACTTGAGATCAGTTTAACGAGGCATCATGTTCAGCACAAACATTGTGAGTTCCTGTGCTGTACATGGGCTATGTACGAGGTACTATGTGGCCAGGGAAAAATACTTGGCTCTGGTTTTGATTTTTGATAATCTTGAAATGATCACTTGGTTAAGTTTAGTTTAGTGTTCGAGATACAGCATGGAAATAGGCACTTTGGCCCACCGTGTCCGTGCTGACCATTGATCACCCGTTCACACTTGCGCACAAGATGTCGCTGGAGCTAGGCGACTCTGCATGCTTGTACCAGAAGAGGATCTGCTAGCATACATTTCAATAGCTCCACTCTATTAATTCTTCATTTCAACACCAACACTTCTTGCACTATCCTTTTCCCTTTATCTGTATACTGTGGACAACTTGATTGTAATCGTGTACAGTATTTTTGACTGGAGAGCACATAACTAAAGCATTTCACTGCACCTCAGTAAACGTGGCAAGAATAAATAAAACAAAACACTCGTCCATTCCCTACACACTGTGGGTAATTTTCAGAGGTTAATTAACATGCAGACCTGTCTGTACGTCTTTGGGATGTGGGAGGAAACTGGATCACATGGAGGAAGAACATGCAAACTCCACACAGACAACATCCGAGGTCAGGATCTAACCTGGTGCTTTGAAGCAGCAACTCAATCAACTGTTTCATTGTGCTACCCATTGTACGAATAGTTATCCATTTGCCATTATTCTCGTGGAGCAGATTAGTTTGAACTGCAGGACTGATTGATAAATTGGCGTTGAAAAAGAAGGATTACCTGCTCACAATAAAATGTTTTGCACCATAGAAGTATAAAACAGATGAACGGTGTTATGGAATCATTCAGTTACATGTCCCTTTGCAACAGTGGTATTTATCCATGTTATATGCACACCTGTTGAAAGAAAAACATTATTTTTCAGAGTAATGCCATAATAAGTTGTTAACATTCCAAATTGGAAGATGGCTAGTTCAGCGGAAGAAAAAGACAGTTACTGCGAATAATATGCTACTGAGCAAGTTGTATTGTACTTTCTCTTCGTTAGTTTCTTAACTGGGCCAACACTAAATGTTAGTTATTTTAGCAATGTCATTTGCAAATGTTTGTTTTCAGTTTGAAATGAATGGTGCTCCTTACTAGGACTGCCGAAGTATTTAAATGCAATGTCAAAAAGCACAAATACAAAGCTTAAAAAGAGAGTTTTGCTACTTGTCTTAATTCCAGGCTGATTGAAAGACCATGATGCTACCATGCAGTGCCTGAATTAAAGTTTAAAGAGAGTTTTCAAACCAGAAACAACAGTCAAAGGAGTGAAAGGGGTGGTACCAGTTGCCAATTATGCACTTTGTAGTAGTCCAGGGGTCAGTGACTCGAGGAAGAAAATATATTTAATGTTTGTCTCAAGAGATCCTGTGTCTGGGAGTAATCAGGAGGAGGTGAAAGGTTGCTGGCCTTTGGGGAGATTATTCTCAAGATTCCCAACAAGAGGAATAGAATGGAAGGAATCCTTCCAATTCTGATCCACCCTCCTTGCCTGTCTCCAATGCAGGTTAAGACGAAGAAGGGAGAGGATATTGCAACATTGTAATGAAACCGACTTGGGCTTCTAAAGCAAAATTACTAAGTGAGCCATTGAAACCAAAGAGATGTATCGGTGGATTCTTGTGGAGAGAAACAATTGAGTGTTGTTTTGAAAAGCCTGACAGCTGGGGTTGATCCTTTAAAAATGATGGACTTGCTCAAACCAAGTGACATTATCCTACTCCTTAAGTCCTGTGTTCTAATGAGGATTAATTTTTCACACGACCAGATCATGATACATGATGTGTGTAAAAATAAAATCTTTGGATTAAAAAGTCAATTTTGTATAAGATGGGAGAATTCATTTCTTAATATGGGCATTGATTTGTATGGCCTTTTCATAATGCTTCACCAATGCACGGTTGATAGTAAAACAATTTGAGGGCAAGAAATTCAAGTGTTCATACGCAAAGTTCAAAATAAAGCATTGCACAAAATTTATTCAAAATGATAAAAGAATAACATTTAATGGAAAACTAGATTGTTTAAATCATACCATCATAAATGTTTTTATTTTATTGGCAATGTTTTTGAAAACATCGCAGATAGGGAGCAGAAACCTGGCAGTTTTGACCAAGTTGATTTTACGCATTAATGAAACATAACTAAACCATTTTCCTATATCTTCCAACATTTAAAAAAAATCTGCATTAAATCTGCATCTTCCTCCATTTTATCTGGCAACAGCATGCAATGCAAAGTCACCTGGTGACACACAGATGGTAACATACTCTTCTTGTTTAGCAAAATAGCTACTGTGTCTGTGTCTACCATATGAATGAAATTGATTAACTAGTCCTCTGTGGGAAAACGACGAACGTTGGACTAAGTCTGAGTTTATGTGACATTGTACACGGCATCTGTCAGAATGTATAAGATCCTAGCTAATAAAAAGACGAGGAGGGGAAGGTAATTGGGGGATTTAAAAAATGATATAAGATTAGCCAAATCCCATTAGTACTCAATTTGACACCATTGAGACTATTGTCCATTGAAATCCCTATTTTGTTTATTTCATTGAATAATCTTTGAAAATTCGACATTCTAGTTGAACAAGGATTGAAAATGAGGATTTAAGGATTGTCCAATTATTAAAATAGCCTGGTAAACATTAAGGGAGTAAATAAGAATCTTACTGAGTAATGGAGAAGTTGCATCAAAATGTGGCATTTTTTTTAAGAAAGAGTGAGATAATACACAACAATGAAAATAATATCACATAGCAAAAAAAGATATGAAAATATCTATGAGTTTGGTTGTGGCCTGGCCTTAAGGTTGTAAGACAGATATTTTTATGGCATTGTTATCCTAAATGGGAGCTTTGCTTAACGGGAATTAAAAATAATGACAACTATGAAAATATATTTCCCAACATGGTAAATCAGTGGACGAATGTTCGCATTATAGCACGAAGAAGTTGATTTCCCCATAAAGGTTGGACTATGTGGGGACAAAGGATGCTATCTCTTTTTTGAGTCTGAAATGTTTTCAGGTTGACATGCTGTGCATACTGCAATACTGAGGTCGATCATGGAGATGGAGAATCTTTTGTCTGAAATTCTTTCAAAATGGTAGTTGTACACAATTCCACAAAGAAAAAAAATGACCAAAAAATTTCTAGCCACTCATACTTTGGATGCAAATAAAATCTTAGTGAACAGGATTGGATGAATAGAATTTATGATGTGGTCTAGACGAGATAACTGAGTATGTAAAATATGTCTCTCTTGACTAATTTATAGGGACCACAGAGAATGTATTAGTTATTACTGAAACCAATGTAAAATATCAAAAGCTGAGGTGCAGATAGAAAATATTTAAAGTTTTCTATTTCAGATTGTTGAATTGAAAATGACGGTTGCATTTGTGCACATGTTCAGATTACAGTTGGCATGCTACAGACATTCAGCAGTTCTCTGTTACAGGAATGTTATTGGAATTGTAGGAATGGTGCAGTGGAAATTTAATGTTTGCAGTGATTATCACCATTTTCCACCAGGTCCAAGTTCATGGACCTGCTCACATACTTGGAGAATTATGAAAGGGAAATGTAATATAGTTTACTTAACTGTCACTATACTATCTGCCTCCAACACCAAGCGCTGCCGGGAGTGGTGGTGGAGACAGATACGATTGTAACAGTTAAGAGACATGGATAGGCATGTGGATATGCAGGGAATGGACGGATATAGTTTCTGTGCAGACAAATGAGAGTTGGTCTTGGAACCTTGTTCAGCACAATCATTGTGAACAAAATCAAAGAGTGCGTAATGATGGGCCAATTCTTGCTCCTGTCTCAGAGATCCAGAGCCCCAAATTTTATCCTGACTTTGCTTGCTGTTTGCATGTTCTCCCTATGATCATGTGACACCGCCGGATGCTCCGGTTTTCTCCCACCTGCCAAAGATAAACTGGGAGGTTAATTGGGAATGATAACTTCCTTAACATCAGCATATCTAATTGACATACCAAGATTTGATGGGCATTTTATAAAGAATAAAAAAAATATGCTACAGAAAAATATAGGGAGATGGAATCGGACTGATGGACTTGCTTTGCTGGAAACCAGCATTAATACCAAAGATGAATGGCCTCCTTCGGATCTTAAAATAAGATGCAATGACGTCTCACTGTCATTGGTGAGACAATATTAAAGACCTGTTAATTTGTTTTATTTGTTGGTAAAGCAAATGGGTAAGCTTGAACAAATTATAATTCAGTTAAATCAGCAGAGAATATGGTTAAAGACTAAAACATAATTTGAAACAATACAATATTTGTTTTTATGTGAAAATAAATAAAAGTAAAATGGACAGCAGAGGTAGATAAGTGCTTGCATCAGCTCTACACTCGGTCATCTCGTGTAATGTACTTTATGTTGCTTCACTTAGTGGTACATAATTCTGGCAGTTACGGGTGGTGTAAATGCTTGATGTAACTGATCCCAGACTGGTTTTCATAACTTTCCAAACAAAGGTATGCTTGCCAAATACTTTTTTGATGAAGACTGCATCCCATAAATTTCAAATAGGTGGCTAGTTTACAATAAGGACAATGTCTCCATCTGGCATTGTACCAAAATAATTCAATTCACGATCATTATTATTCCATGTTGGGTGGATCTGTCGTCTTGAATCTTAACAAGGAAATATTGCACTGCAGGTGGGCCATGATAAAAACATTCTATGCTCAGACTGTGTTAGGGTGGAAGGAGGAATACGTTGACCATATGGAGCTCAAGTAAATAAAAATGCAATTTAAAAATCCTCTGGAACTGTAAAACAAAACCTTTTAGTTTTGAAATACAATTTTGATCACTTTTGCTAAATCCAGATGATCTGAGATCATTTGCTAGAAAATAAGCAATTAAAATTCCAAACACTTGTAAACTATCCAAGTGCAATTATCTGTTTGTTCAATATCATTTATAGAGTTAGAGTGATACGGTGTGGAAACGGGCCCTTCGGCCCAACTTGCCCACACCGGCCAACATGTCCCACCTACACTAGTCCCATCTGCCAGCATTTGGTTTATATCCCTCCAAACCTGTCCTATCCATGTACCTGCCTAACTGTTTCTTAAATGTTGGGATAGTCCCTGCCTCAACTACCTCCTCTGGCAGCTTGTTCCATACATCCACCACACTATGTGTGAAAAAGTTACCCCTTACATTCCTATCAAACCTTTTCCCCTTCACTTTAAACCTATGCCCTCCGGTACTCAATTTGAAAGGGGGGGGGGGGGGGGGGGGGGGGGGAATAGTTCACTGTGATAAGAGGGAGGACTTTTTATCATTGCCTATCTTTTAGAAAATGGTATTTAGCTGCTAGTATGAATGATCATTGTCCCTCTGGTAAAGAGACTTCCACAGTGCTATAAAATAGGGAGTTCCATGATTTCAACTTGACATTGAGGAGGAAATGACATTGCGTTGAAAGCTATCCAAGTGGAATATGTGGTACAGTTCCTCAGTTGGTTATGGCCTCACTCTGGCAGTGGAGGAAGCCCAGGAGAAAAGGGTAACTAGGGAAATGGGAGGTAAGTTAAAATGGTTAGAGCTAGGAGACCCAGTAGGCCTTGGCGTACTGAGCACGTGTTCGGCAAAATGGTTGCCTAGTTGACACTCTGCCTGATGTAAAAGCGACCATATTCGGAGCACCAGATGCAGCATATGAGGTTAGAAGATGTATACGTGAACGTCTCACCTGGAAGGACTGCTTGGAGTCATGAAGATGTATGGACAAGTATTGTATCTCGTTTAATGCAGGGGAAAATACCTGGAGAGGGTGTGGTTTGCATGATGCAGGTGAGGGAGGAGGTAGGGTCAGGTGTTACATCCCCTGTAGTTGCAGGAGAATGTACCAAGGGAGGAGGTGGTTTGGCATGGACAGGTGAGACAGTTTCACATGTACTTCTAATCTCATCTGCGAAGTGGCAGTGCCTAACGGCAGCGGCTCAACTGCAGTCCATCTGTCTTTTTTAAACATTTTTGTCCCGTTAGATGTATGTTTTTGGTTCTAATTTTAATTATATTTTAGCTGTATATATGTGTGGGGGTGGGGGAAACCGTTTAATCTCTTCCCTTTTTCGGGGACCCAACCTTTTCCCTGTCGGGTTTCCAATGTAGTTGGGCCTAACATCGTGGAGGGCTCCGAGGGCTCCGGTCACGGAGCCTGTGGACTCGCCATTGCGTGCGTGCGTGGTGGCGTGCGGCTGCGACCCGACTTTGGAGCTTCGGAGGCTCCAGCCGCAGGCCCGGTGGACAGGAACATCGGGAGCTCGCAGCTCCCCGGTGGGAGACCTTTTTTCGGAGCTCCTGCAACGGCAACTTTTCCCGCTGGAATCGCGGGGTTTAAATGACTCGGAGCGGGGACTAACATCGCCCGGTGCGGCTTAAAAGCCGCGAGACTTACCATCGCCCGCCGGGGGCTTTAACATCGTGAGCCCCAGTCGTCTCGACACTGCAGTTGGACAGATGGACCGCGGGCGAAGAACAAAGGGAAGAGATAAGACTTTTCCCTTCCATCACAGGGAGGAGGTGTTGGAGATTCACTGTGATAGATGTTTGTGTAAATTGTGTTAAGTGTGTGTCTTGGTTTTTTTTTGTAATCTCATGACTGTAGGAATGACACCGTTCAAACCTTGTCTGTTTGAATGACAATAAAAGTCATTCTATTCATCTACTACATTTGATGCTCCCGATGTGGCCTGCTGTACATCAGTGGGGCCAAGCATAGACTTGGTAATCGTTTCGTCAAACATTTGCACTCGGTCCGCTGTGAGGCCTGCTGGATCTCCTGGTTACTAATCATTTTAACTCCCCTCACATTCCCCTACTGACCTTTCTGTCCATTTTTAGGTATCACTCCCCCTGCCTCCTCCTCTCTTTCTTGTGCCCCTGATCTCCACCCCGTTGCCCACTCATTTTTCCCCCTATCCCGGCCCACCTCCCATCTTTTTTTACTGTCCCCTTCCACTAATATCCCTCCCTCTACCTTTACATTTCATTCCTCTCCTCTCCTTATTTGACACTGTCTGTTTCTTTTTAATCTTTAGACTTTGTCCTTGAATCTGCCAATCTGATCCCCTGCACCTACATCCACCTATCACTTGCCAGTCTTTGTCTCTTTCTGGCAGCTTTAATACCAAATAACAATGTTATTTCACTTATTAATGAACAACTAATGATGAACAGATACCAGAACCAAACACGGTCCGTCAATGAGAAAAAAAATCTACAAATCCCGAATCAACAAATGTACCCCCTGGGTAGGTGAAATTTACCACCTGGGGTAAATTTACCCAGGTTCGGAACCCTCAAATCAGTGGAAGAGATTTGCTATGTTCAAACATTAAGGAGCGTTCCCATTGATTACTAGTTTTATCAGGACTACAGACACATTTTATTTGGTAAAATGTTGGGATGGAATGGAATACTTTATTATCACATGTGACAAGGCACAGAGAAATGCTTTGCTTGCATACCCAATGTATACAAATAGCGGCCACCTACGGCGCTAACAAAGTTACAAAGCACGGGAAGCCTTCTGGCTGTGCGGCCCGGTGGGAAGTCTCAGTTCACCTCTTGTCTATCTTTGGACGAGAACCACAATGAGGTTTCGCACAGAATGGTCCTGTTGAAATACGAGTCACAAATTGGTGAACAGCTATGGTGGTGTTTAGTAATGGTTATGCATATTTCAAGCGTTCACTAATGAGAGAAATAGACTAATGGGATGTTAACTGGCAAGTTTGGATTTGTCTAGATATTTGGGGATTGGACATCCCTGGGCAAATTTCCACATTGTTGGATAAATGCCAGTATTATAACTATGCTGGAACTGCTTGGCCTGAGGCCTAGTTAAATGTAGAGTGCAAGTCTTCAGCATTAGACAAGATTTTATCCAGTTCTACATTCTTTACTGCACCCAGTGCACCCTCCGATTGCAGGGGAATCAGAAGATTGTCCACCCAGCACTTGGGGTTGAAGATAGTGACAAATACTTCTTAAAATCTTTATTAAAAGGTCAATTAAAAAAACATATCACCACGTATAATGGTGTGGATAACATTATATTTCAATAATTACTTTTCAATCCATGCCTAAATGTTTTCTGAACCTTCCTTCACTTTCTGAGCAGTTGCAATGGAATTAGATGTTGTATAGTCATCAATAAATATCCCCACTTTTGACTTTGATAGAAGGAAATTGATGCAGTGCTGAAGATTTTTCTAATGACCAGCCATTGGAGACTTTTCCCTTGTTTTCAGCAAAAACAAAACCCATCTAACTTGCTGCCACACACAAGTGATTGCAGCTTCACATTGTCAATTGGGGGCAAATCTTCTGTTACAGAAAACGGCACTGGCCGTGAATTTCCAATTTCACAATATAATTTGATTCTATCAATAAGGACAGACTTTGGAACTGAAGCTGCATTCAAATTTGGATCAAATTCAAATTCATTTCCAACTTAACACATGCTCCACTATAATATGCAAGCCTTGATATCAAGCAAATACATGTAGCAGAATGTCAAATAAGGCTGCATTATTGCCCGGACACTCTTTCGATCTACCTTGCTGCAAAGTTGCATCTCATCTCTGACAAACTTTCAGAGTTGGAGTAACTCAGTATATCAGCCAGCATCTCTGGAGAACATAGATAGATGACATTTCAGGTCAGGTGTGAAGAAGGGTCCTGACCTGAAATGTCACCTATCTATTTTCCAGAGATGCTGCCTGACCTGCTGAGTTATTTCAGAACTTTGTGTCCTTTTTTGTGTAAACTACCATCTGCAGTTCTTTGTTTCTAATCTTCAGTATTAATGGGAAACTGTTGAACCTAAGCCAACAACATTCCATAGTTGGTTAGCATTATGCGGACAGTTCTTGTATTTGCACCTGCTCAGAGTCACGCTCCTAGCCATTGTCTGGAAGCATACATGAGGAATGGCCTTGCATTCAATATTGACAATACAAAGATCCTTTGACTATCTCCTCCTGTTGCATCCAACAAAAAACTTAATGATGAGACATGGGAAAACATAGACCGCTACTCATTCCTCACTGTGGCGCAGCTGTAGAACCGCTGACATACAGATCCAGAGATTTGGGTTTGATCCTGACTATGGGTGCTTGTCTGTACGGAGTTTATACATTCTCCCCATCACCTGCGTAGGTTTTCTCTGGGTGCTCCATTTTTCTCCCATAGTCCAAAAATGTATAGGTTTGTAGGTTAATTGGCTTGCTATAATTGTAAACTGTTCCTCGTGTGTGTAGGATAGTGATAGTGTGGGGATCGCTGGTCAGCGTGGACTCGTTAGGCCGAAAGGCCTGTTTCTGCGCTGTATCTCTAAACTAAACTAAATTCAGGTGCCGCCTCTGGGCAAAGACGTATAATTTATGAAATGCACCACAGCCTTTAATGAATCTCCATAGCCTTTGATTGATTGAGGAAAAGGATGCTCTGAAGATCAAGATCTTAGACATGGCATTACATAGGCAATGACAAACTCTCCTCTGTGCTTCAGAAAATTGGAGCACCTTAGGCAAGCATTTCAAGGCACTGGAAAGATACCCATGCTATCCCAAAATCCAGCAAATTCATTGGAAAGTTTAATCATTTAATGGTATCTTTTCTCAGCCCAGAATTCCTAGTATGGAGGACTCGATTACACTCAGTCAGCAACATCACTATGCAACATCGCTTACAAACCTAATACCACACTCTGAAACAGACAATATATTCAGAGCTCTGTTATTGGAAGAGATTACCAGGCAGACAGAGAAAAACATGCAAAGATATGTTCAAATCCTCCTCGATGTACAACATACTAACTCCTTGCGAATTTCTGGAGAATGAGCGTTTAGGATGGTGTCAAGAATCTCAAGGCCATGTTTCAAGAGCAGATATAGACCCCTCATTGGTGATGGAAGATACACATCACCTGAAAACCTGCCTCCCTAATCAGCCAGCATCTCACCCATCTGTAGTTTCCACACTGGCCTCTTTAACAATCTCCAAATCCACAAAACTGCTGTGGAAGTTAGTCATTTTTGATCCTAAGTAGGTTAAATCACAGAGTGATTCAAGTGTTCAAAAAACTTGACACATGCAGTAAATGTATTGGAGTGAAACAGCCATAAAGAGCTAATTAAAATTATTATGACTGATTCAGAGTGCATATACTCGTGCCTGTGCTATAAATGTTGTAATTCACAAACCTGGGTAATGTTGTTCATCTATTTGTCATTGATGTGATTTTCTTGTTCACTAAGTCATTGCTATAAAACCCACTAAGGTTGAAAATACTGTTCTGAGAGGTGAAACAGTTCTACATGTTTACTTTTCATTTCGCATGTTAATGCAAATTTTTATCTTTCCAGACTAGACACTCTGTCTAGACACAGTTAAGGGTATTTAGATTTGAATAAGTTTTATTTTAATGTCGAAATTGTACTAAACAGAAACTCAATTTCATTAACATTATTGTACAATAGACTGACAAACAGCACTATAGCTTCAAAAGCAAGACTTGAACCTTAACACCTGTTTCCCTTTCAATCATGAAATTATTTTCTTTTTATGCTGCTTTATTAAGATTGTGCAGACTGAAAAAATTACTTTGAACATAATTTATGAAATTGCTTTCTTTGTAAATTGCTTCTGGAAATTTTCAAATTGAATTTTGCGGGATGGTGTCTGTGTTGGTAGAATGAGGTGATCACAATGGAGTGTTGTAATGCATTTAAAAAACTGTGAGAATTTAGCTTGTCTAGACTGACTAGGCCTACAGGGAATTGGAATATTTAGAGCTTCTTTGCCCATTAGGTGTCAAGTATGTGATAGATGCCAAGCTTTTTTTTTACTTTGGCAATAACTCAGCTATGCTACAGTACACTACTTGCCTTCAGCAAGCAGAAACAGCGAATGTAAGCTAAGATGATTCTCTCTTTAAAGTGGCTTAAAATCTACAATTCTAACAGCAGACTGCCAAGTTATCAACTTCCAACTGCTGAATTAATCAATAAATTATTTCCGAAAGAATGGGATCTTCCACTTTTGATGATTCATTGCTTTTGATTGCACAAATCCCAATGTAACTGAAGGTTAACTTTTAACATTGTGGTCGGCATCTGTTTTGTTGTGTAGGCATATCAAATTTGGGCTTTAATTGAAGGGAGCTGCCTTATTGTCTCAATTTCTATTTAATTATTTAGAACAGTTAAAATTGAAACTTGATACACTCACACAGTAGAATATGCTGGTGAAAACATGTATGATAATAGCATGCTAAAACAAATATCACTGACAGAAGCAATCCGTCTCAATAAATGCAGAGGGACAAATTTATAAAGAAACTTTGAGGCTATGATGTAAATAAAATGTATTTAAAGGAAAATTACTATAATGTAACTGATTTTGGCATGAATATTTAGATAAAAATCAATGTACACAATGAAGATTCAGAGGCATAGTCATTTTTTCCAAATGGACACAATATATTCAAATATGATGAATCGTAACAATATCCATTCCAATACCTAAGCTATTCTGTATGATTTCCAGGAGCAGGGCTAAATAGAGAACAGTAGAGAGCATGCTGGCCGGTTGCATAGTGGCTTGGTTCGGCAACTTGAGGGCCCAGGAGCGGAAAAGACTACAAAAAGTAGTAAACACTGCCCAGTCCATCATCGGCTCTGACCTGTGTGAAAGATACATCTCCTAGATGCGCTGGGACACATCCTCAGTGATGTGACCTGGGGTCATCGGGTGTTTCAGGTCTCACAACATCAGACACCCTTGCCCAGGCGACCTAGCCGGGGTTGATCAAGCCCCGACTTGCGTCCCAGCAGCAACCGCCCACGGATCAGCCCTTTTAATCCAAAGCCACCTAATGGCTTTCTCTGGGGCTTCACTTGCGGATTGAATGGTCCTCTTCTTTGCCAGCCCCGTAATGCCCAACTGGTTGAGGACTTTGTGGAGTGAGCGTCCTGCAAAGCCTCTACAGCCCATCCTATGGGCTCATAGTATGTCTTCCAGCCTCTGTCCTGGCACATCTCCACCAGTTCCTGGTACTTTGTGCGTTTCCTCTCATTAGCCTCTTCAATACGCTCTTCCCAGGGCACTGTCAGTTCCAGAATGATCAGCTGTTTTGTCACTTCGGAGGTGATGATCATATCTGGCCGGAGTGATGTTGCTGTGATGTGCTGTGGAAACTTCAGCTGTTTGCCCAGATCGACGTGCAGCTGCCAGTCAGTGGCTGTGTAGAGGAGGCCCGTCCTTGTTTTTGGTTGTGGTCAGGGCTTATCTCCAGCTTTGACAAAATTGATTGATTTCTTTGGTGCATGGTGGTGTTTGCTGTTACAGATGGCAGTGGCTATGCCCTCAGCAACCACCTTGAGCACCTGGTCATGGCACCACCGATAGCGACCTTCCCCAAGAGACTTTGGGCAGCTGCTGAGGAGATGTTCTAATGATCCTCTTCCAGAACAAAGTGGGCAGGAAGGTGTCTCGCTCTTGCCCTAGACGTGGAGGTTTGCTGGACTTGGTAGGGCATCGTAGACAGCTTGGACAAGGAACCGGACGCGCTGGAAGTCTGCCTGCATGATGTTTGACCAGGTAATCCTGTGCTGCGGTATGCTCTCCCACCTTGTCCACGCTCCCTGCTGCCTGAGCCCCACCGTCCTGCTCACACGCTCTTCCTCCACACCTGCTCGGACTTCTTCCTGGATTAGACGGTGTCTCTCCTTGCCCTGGGCCTTGCCAACCGGTATCTTAGGGAAGTATTCCAAACCCGCTCTGCCAGTTGCCATGACTCCCACCAATGCCTTTTGCCTTAGGCGTGACTCTGCCACCTCCACAGCTTTTGCCGCCCTCCATTTCCTCCCTGTTCTCACCTCAATGCCAGCCGATGACACCTTCTGGTCCCTGGAGTCCCTGTACTGCAGTGCCTCTCTTGTTCGCGCCACCATAAACTCTTCCGTGAGGCCACTGAATGGGAGCTGCAAGATGTTACTGGTCCCATACAGTGCAGCACTGTTGAGGCTGCGGGGAAAGCCAAGCCACCTGCGGAAAAAGCCACTGACCTTCCTTCGAGGGACTCAACTGTGGTCAATGGAACAGCGTAAACCAGCAGAGGCCACAGGACTCGGGGCAGGATGGAATGCTGATAGATCCAGGCCTTGAATCTGCCTGGCAGACCTGACTTGTCGACTTTGGTGAGCCAGGCTTCAAGGTCTTTGATGGACTTTTGAATAGCGGCAGAGTCTTTCAGAGTTGCGTCAGAAACCTTCCCCAAGCTCTTGACAGGTTGCTCAGTGATGGAGGGAATGGCAGTTCCGGATAGTAAGAAGTGGAATCTGTCAGTTACCTTCCCCTTCTTCAGCACCATGGACCTTGACTTCGTTGGCTTGAAACTCATCCTTGCCCAGGTTATAAGTTTCTTAAGACCTTGTAGGATCCACCTACTTCCTGGGACCGATTTTGTGGTGATGGTAAGGTCGTCCATAAAAGCTCTAATTGGAGGCTGTCGCACACCAGACTTGGTTAGGGGGCCTCTGCATTCCACCTCGGCTGACTTGGCCACCATGTTCATGGCAAGAGCAAAAAGAATAACAGAAATGGTGCATCCCGTAATTATTCCTTTTCCAAGCCGATGCCAGTCTGATGTTTCTGACCCAGAAGTCACCCTCAGCCTGAAATTATGGTAATAATCCAGGATCAGGTCCTTGATCTTGCTGGGAACATGGTGTCGGTGTAGTGCAAGCTCAACCAGTTTGTGTGGTATGGACCCATAGGCATTGGCGAGGTCCAACCACAGAACAACTAGGTCGCCTCTGTTTTCATGGGCTTCTCTAATGAGATGCGTGACTACTCCAGTGTGCTCCACGCAGCCGGGAACTCCCGGAATCCCACCCTTCTGCACTGAGGGGTCGATGTAGCTGTTTTTGAGGAGAAACTCAGTTAACACTGCCCAGTCCATCATCGGCTTTGACCTCACTACCATCGAGAGGATCTATCGCAGTCGCTGCCTCAAAAAGGCTGGCAACATCAAGGACCCACCCCATCCTGGCCACACACTCATCTCCCCGCTACCTTCAGGTGGAAGGTACAGGAGCCTGAAGACCGCAACGTCCAGGTTCGGAAACAGCTTCTTCCCCACAGCCATCAGGCTATTGAACTCAACTCAAACAAAACCCTGAACATAAATAGCCCATTATCTGTTTATTTGCACTTTATCTGTTTGATTTATTCATGTGTGTATATATTTATATAATAGTATATGGACACACTGATCTGTTCTGTATTCATGCCTTCTATATTCTGTTGTGCTGAAGCAAAGCAATAATTTCATTGTCCTGTCTGGGACACATGACAATAAACTCTCTTGAATCTTGAATTGATCATATAATAAGAATATTTTTTCCATTCATTTGGACCATGGGTGATCTAAGTGAATGGAAAAAATAGGTTTGTGGGATGATCTGTTTACCCTTCTTTTGATCAATGCCCTTTGATATACTTCTGTAATAAACATTTCAGCTCTCGAATTTAAGTACTATTAATGCAACTCTTTTTATAAGAAAATTCCACAACTCCCCTTCCCTATGTGGGAAGCACTTCCTGATTTCCTTCCAAAGAGCCCAGCACCAAATTTAAGATTATGCCGGCTTGTTTTGGATTCCCCCTCCAGGGGAAATGGCTGCAGTAAAACTGTTCTGTCAAAGCCTGCCAAATAGGCCATCCCTTGATCATCTCAATTCGCCAACATAAACCAAGCTTATGCAACTTCATCTCGTCTTGCCATTTTTTTATTCCTGGTAATATTCTGTGGTAGTTCAACATTATGGCATTGTTGCAAAGATAGACAACCCACAGCAATGTTGGTGAAATTGTGGTTAAATTACTAGTTTTGTAATCCAGAGGCATGGATTAATGACATGGCAGCAAAATTTGACACAAATGTTCCCACCGCCAGCAAAAATTCCCACCACAGCAGCTGGGGAATTTGAATTCAGTCAATTAAAACTGGTTGGAAACTTAAAAACAACGTGTAAAAGGCTCATGCTCTTTTGGGAAAGAGATCTGCTAGCCGTGCCTGATCTGGCTAATTTTGTTCCCTCGGTAACTCGCTACTGAAATGACCTAGAAAGTAATTTAAACATTAAAACAAACTAAGCAAAATACCAGAAGGACAGTCTCTGCAGCGACCTGATTTTACCGTATTTGATGCCAACTCAGCCTTTCAGTGTCTTCTTGCAGAATGTCCAAAGTATCTCGATTAGATATGTTGTCCGGTTCAAAACTAAGAAAGTAAAGCTATGAAAGTGTGATTATATATTTGCTTAAATGTTAGAAGATGAGGGTAGATGTTTACATGAAGGATGAAAGAAGTGGAACAAAGTGAAATGCTCAATTGCAGAGGAAGTATGGGGACATATCAAGGTACATTTATGGTGATAAACGCCCTATCATCACTTCCCCAACTGTCTAAATGGGACAAATGTTTTAGTGAAGTCACCTCTCATTTTTCTATGTCTGGAAAATAGAAAGTTAGCCTATGCAATCTCTATTCACGTGACGCAGCTGCAATCCCTTTGCTGCATTCACTCTAGAGGAAATAAATACTCCTACGTTATCCTCTTCCTAAGGCGCCATATCAATCTCACACAAGACCTGCTGTATTTGCAGTAAGATGTCTTGCACTGGTACTCATATTTGTTGCAATAAAGCCCAACGTAGTTCTTGACTTCGTAGCTACCTACAGCACTTGGATTATTCAGAGATCTGTGTACAAGAACACCATAGTCCCTTTAAAAAAAATGTTTTAATAAAATACTGAACATTTCTGTTTTTCTGCTCGCTGTGGATGAACTCATTTTCCTCCATTGTACTCAATTTGCATGTTGTGGCCCATTCATTTGGCTTGTCAATGCATTCTCTTTGCTCTTCATATTCCCATTTAATTTAAGTTGACAAGCAAACATGGCAATGTTACATTTGGGCCCTACCCTAAATTGTAGATATAGTTGTTGCAAATTATTCCTTCTGTACCACACTGTTTACAGCCTGCCAACCTGAGGACCTGTTTTAAAAAAAAACTGTTACTACATTCTTGTATGGCTCCTAATCCCCCAATTTCACATGCTCTCATCTTGTTCATCAGTCTCCTAACCTCATTAAAAGGATTTTGAAAATCCAAATACACTGCCCACTGGTTCATCCTCACTCTTCTATTCAATACATCTTTAACCAACAGCAATCAGTTAGTCAAACATGATTTCCCTTTCATCAATCATACTGACCCTGCGCAATCATATTGTTTTTATTGCTAGTGGGAGCAGATTTAACCCACCAGTTGGCCACGGAAGTCCCAATGAAGTCGGCTGCTTCACCCAGCCTAGATGCCACATTTTCAGGGCAATTTCATAGAAACATGAAAACAGGTTGGGGGAGTGGGCAGATGCATGGTAGATTAAGTTTAATGCGGATAAATGGAAGGTTGTCCACTTTGGTAGCAAAAACAGGAAGGCAGATTACTATCTAAATTGCATCAAGTTGGGAAAAGGAAGTACAACGGGATCTGGGGGTCCTTGTACATCAGTCTATGAAAGTAAGCATGCAGGTACAGCAGGCAGTGAAGAAAGTGAATGGCATGTTGGCCTTTATAACAAGAGAATTCGAATATAGAAACAGAAAATAGGTACAGGAGTAGGCCATTCGACCCTTAGAGCCTGCACCACCATTCAATATGATCATGGCTGATCATCCAACTCAGTATCCTGTACCTGCCTTCTCGCCATACCCCCTGATCCCTTTAGCCACAAGGGCCACATCTAACTCCCTCTTAAATGTAGCCAATGAACTGGCATCAACTACCCTCTGTGGCAGAGAATTCCACAGATTCACCACTGTGTGAAAAATGTTTTTCTCATCTCGGTCCTAAAAGACTTCCCCCTTATCCTTAAACTGTGACCCCGTGTTCTGGACTTCCCCATCATCGGGAACAATCTTCCTGCATCTAGCCTGTCCAACCCCTTAAGAATTTTGTAAGTTTCTATAAAATCCCCCCTCAATCTTCTAAATTCTAGCGAGTACAAGCCGAGTCTAGCCAGTCTTTCTTCATATGAAAGTCCTGCCATTTCAGGAATCAGTCTGGTGAACCTTCTATGTACTCCCTCTATGGCAAGAATGTCTTTCCTCCGATTAGGAGACCAAAACTGTCCACAGTACTCCAGGTGTGGTCTCACCAAGGCCCTGTACAACGGCAGCAGAACCTCCCTGCTCATATACTCAAATCCTTTAGCTATATAGGAGCAAAGATTCCTTCTGCAGTTGTACAGAGCCCTAGTGAGACCACACCTGGAGTATTGTGTGCAGTTTTGGTCCCCTAATTTGAGGAAGGACATTCTTGCTATTGAGGGAGTGCAGCGTAGGTTTACAAGGTTAATTCCCGGGATGGTGGGACTGTCATATCCTGAGAGAATGGAGCAGCTGGCCTTGTACACACTGGAGTTTAGAAGGATGAGAGGTGATCTCAATGAAACATATAAGATTGTTTAGGGCTTGGACACGCTAGAGGCAGGAAACATGTTCCCGATGTTGGGGGTGTCCAGAACCAGGGGCCACCGTTTAAGAATAAGGAGTAAGCCATTTAGAACGGAAACAAGGAAACACTTTTTCTCACAGAGAGTGGCGAGTCTGTGGAATTCTCTGCCTCAGGGCGGTGGAGGCAGGTTCTCTGGATGCTTTCAAAAGAGAGCTAGATAGGGCTCTTAAAAATAGCGTAGTCATGGGATATGGGGAGAAGGCAGGAAGGGGGTACTGATTGGGGATGATCAGCCATGATCACATTGAATGGCGGTGCTGGCTCGAAGGGCCAAATGGCCTACTCCTGCACCTATTGTCTATTGGCTTATGAGTCCAATCCTGGATTTGCAGCTCACAGAACGAAGACGCCTGTGCGTGTGTTTGTTTAACGTGTACTTGATGTTGCACTCCAAGAAGAACATGGTCCTTCACAAATCAATCAACTAATTTAAATCGCAAGTGAACCAAGACGATTGGAGCTGATAGATCTGTTGCAGCCTTCATCCGCCTTCACAGCCGTTGAGTTCAAGATAACTTCAGCCTCCTGGACTACTGTGGAGGTCTTGTAGGTTGTGTCGTTCTTAGTCTGGACCCTCATCCTCAACCTTACCGCCATGGGTGGCCCCATCAGAAGCTGGTGCTTCCGATGGCATCGCTCTCGGAATCATGGGGTCACTCAAGCCTCTTCACCACAAGGTAAATGATCCGAAGTGGGAACAGAGAATAGAGATCAGGGCACAGGAGGGAGTCCAGCATTCATGTGAATACATCCCTGGTCTTTTGAATCTGATGCTGGTAATCTGGAATCAGCATGGAGAATCAAAGAACCATACTCTAGTTTTGAAAACTTACATCAGAACAGGCATGAGGTAAAGCTTGTGTTGGAGTTCAGTGCAGCAGCAGGGCCCTTAGGTTTCCATAGAGACCCAGGATTTGGCTCACATAAGTGAGAATTGTGCTCACTGAAAAAGAAAGTGACCAGGTGTGATTGTGGACAAACAATGTCCTCTTTATTGCAATGTAGTGTTGCTAAAGATGGGAAAATTGAGTAACAAGGAGGGACGAGATATTGGAGTTATTTTCACGAGTGGATAAATACCAAGCAGAAATTTAGCTGAGGTTTTTAATGTCAGAAATTAGTCAGGAAAAAATATTTGCTGTGGTTTGTGAGTTGGTAATAATTCCATTTAGTGGTCCGTTACTGAGGAGGAGAATGATTTGAAGTTTCTTTAAATGGAGAATTATTGCAGGGAGGGAGCAGCTGAACAAGAAACAAATGTATTAGCCTAATAAATTAACAGATGAAGGATACAGAGGTTGTATTGCAGAATTGCTTTGGTTGCTAACATAAAACCGGCAGCTCAATTGTGAATACTGCATTTTTTTGTGCTTTTAGAATTATATGGATTTATTTTTAAATGACAAGTTCTTAACAGTATTCACCTAGTAGTTTAACAGTTACGTTATATTAAATTTCCATCCATGCCATCATGCATTCACACAGCTTTTCTGATTTTTGTTATAATGAGCATATCACATGTTCGTAAATTGGACAGGGAATTGAACTGAAGTACATCTCTTATGTCATTAACTGTAACTTCTCTACAATGTGGCTATTTCAAAGAAATGTTCTTGAAATTACTTTAAATTATGCAGTGATTCATAGTTCTACTCTCTCGTTCCCTATTTAGTTCACCAGACATAAGCAGCAGAGAGAACAAAAGATGCCTGTGCGAAGATACTGTATTGTTACTTATAATTTATAAGATAGAAACCTGCAACAGGATTTGATGTTATAAAACAAATATTTTGTTGAAAATCAAAAACTGCGGTTGCGGGAAATTGGAAATTTAGAAAAAAATTGGAAAATGTCAGAAGGTCGAACAATCCCTATGGCCATATGACCAGTTGCCATTTCTGGTCCATGACCCTTTGTCATAAATGGGGGGGGGGGGGGAATACAGACGCAGACTGTATATAACTGCTGCATTAGCTAATGTATATCGGCGAGACCAAGCGCAGGCTTGGCGATCGTTTCACTGAACATCTCCGCTCAGTCCACCTAAACCTACCTGACCTCCCGGTTGCTCAGCACTTTGACTCCCCCTCCCATTCCCAATCTGACCTTTCTGTCCTGCGCCTCCTCCATTGTCAGAATGAGGCCCAGCGCAAATTGGAGGAACAACACCTCATATTTTGCTTGGATAGCTGACACCCCAGCGGTATGATCATTGACTTCTCTACCTTCAAGTAACACTTGCTTTCCCTCTCTTTCCGTCCCTTCCCAGTTCTGCCACCAGTCTTACTGTCTCCGACTACATTTTATCTCTGTACCGCCAACTCCCCTGACATCAGTCTGTAGAAGGGTCTCAACCCGAAATGTCACCCATTCCTTCTCTCCAGAGATGCTGCCTGTCCCGCTGAGTTACTCCAGCATTTTGTGGCTGCATTAACTCATTTGGCCTTACCCTATCCAAAGTATCCTCTTTGTTCTCCCCATCCCTTTCCCACCCCCTTTGGTTTGAAAACATGTTTTTTTTCCCGTTATAACAAAGGCTCTCTTTACACAAATGCTGTCTCATCCACAGAGGGGTTTCCCTCATTATTTATGCTTCCTAATGGATTTTCTTGTATATCTTTTTAGAAAAAATTGTATTATGGAAAAAATCTGATGGATTGCATTTTTTTTCACAGAAACAAATACAATAGAATACATGAAACTGCACCAAGAACATGGCTGTAGTCCGATTATGTAGTCTGATTTCCATACATTACAATATTCAGTACATTTATGTGTCATCTTTCAAAGAACAAAGCATGATTATTAAGTTTGCTGATAACATTAAACATTGGTTTATATGAGTGCACGCAGATGGGACTAAGGGAGAAAAGTTGTTCGGCACGGACTTGAAGGGCCGAGATGGCCTGTTTCCGTGCTGTAATTGTTATATGGTTTATATGGTTATATGGTAACATTAAAGAAGGTGTTTTCATAGACAGTGAAAATGGTTATCAAAATTTACAGCAGGGTCTAGATCAGCTAGGCAAGTGGGCTGAAGAATGGCTAATGGAGTTTAAAGCAGATTAGTGCGTTATGTTGCATTTTTGGAAGTAAAACCAGGGCCGGATCTTCACAGAGAATGGTAGGGCCATAAGGAGTGTTGGATCTAGAAGTTACAGCTACATAACTGGGCAGCACGGTGACGCAGCGGTAGAGTTGCTGCCTTTTGACCTGTTTTTACAAAATGTTAAATGGTCAGCTCAACATAGATTACCAAACCTATTAGGTGCAGTCGAGGGCATTCGACCCTATTTGAGATACCAGCTACCAAGACAGATGTGTATAGCAATTTGTTCTTCCCCCACACAATTAAAGCTTGGAATAGTCTTCACTCTACCATCGTTACTCAACTAGTCGCAACTAAATGTAAGGTAGCTCTTCTTCTCCAAGAATCCTTTTTTGCTTAAGTCCGCCACCTCCAGTTTAAATTCCATTGGGAATAATTTGGAGGACCAAGAAGAACCACGAACTTTCAGGGCCAGAGACCTGGGTTTGATCCCGATTATGTGTGCTGTCTGTACAGAGTTTGTACATTCTCCCTGGGACCGTGTGGGTTTTCTCTGAGATCTTCGGTTTCCTCCCACAATACAATGACACACAATTTATAGGTAAATTGGTTTGATATCCATGTAAAATT
Organism: Raja brachyura; assembly: GCA_963514005.1. The sequence continues at coordinate 61,089,095 of OY740781.1, forward strand.
GCCCTTTGTGTGTGTTAATGTGTGGGGATCGCTGGTCGGCGTCGACTCAGTGGGCCGAAGGGCCTGTTTCCACACAGTATCTCTAAACTAAACTAGACATAGTTTGCTGAAGTGGCATAATTTTCCATGACTGATAAACCAGACAGGCTTATAACTAGTGTGGAATGAAGGAGGGCAGCGCTCTTTCACCATTGTGGTGGGAGTGGCTGCACCAAGCCGCAGTGCTTCCCACAGCATGTTGTGGACTGCTCTTTGCACTGTAAAACCAACTGATTTTGGGCAGACCAAAAGGCATTTTTCATAAAGTTGATAATCCTCTAATCGTAGTTGATGTTAGTCTCAGTGTCACATCCCTGATAACAGGGCATGAGCAGAGTCTTCTGTTATACATTACACTAAATGAATCTCAACAAAAAACATTGCATTTCTTTCCAAACTTTCTTATAAATGCACATTACAGGAGATGGATGATACATTCAACATCATTGCAGCTGCATCGATGTATAGAGAGATCAATAGTATATTTTCATTTCAAATATGTAATGTATCCATAGAATACATAAGAATTACAAAATAATCTGCATGTGGCTATCTCCACATTCATTGTGTCACCAAATCAATACAATCTAGTTACTATGGATCAATGACACTCGTGTTTCCTCTAATCAGTAATCCATGAGGTGTTTCAGAGACTTGCCTAGTTCCTCAGTATCCAGTGATGGCAGGGCTTTGACTGTGGTTCTTCACAGAGCCTTTGCACCAGTTGCACCAAGGTTCAAGGCGCCCCACAGTACATGCTCCTACACCTTGGACTGTGTTAGTTGGCAGCATTCATTTTCCCCAAAAAATATTATACCGACAACTGGCTGATCTCAGGCAGACCCAGGTATGTTTTTCACTGGGTTGATGTCCGTCTCGGTAGGCATCTCTGGGAACACTCATAGATCAGAGAGTCCTTTGTAACACAGCTGCGTGGAGTGAACCTTGACAAGAACCATCAGACCTTGGCAAATGCACAGTCCATAATAAAGTGGCAGATCATGTCGCTTGCACCACAGATATCTCAAGGACAGCATGCATTGGGAGTGTGCATGAAGGATCTGACAGGGAAGGCCTCTTTCACTGACGTTAAAATAATCTGTTCAAGCGGGCAGCTATTTTTTCCTTCCCGAGATTACCGTCTTGCCCCCTACCAGGTCACAAATGGATGTGAGTGGGTTGCTAATCTATACAAGATTTCTGGTTGTAGATTTACAGGGGGTTGTGTTTCCTAACAAGCATTTCATTACTAGATTCACTGGCTTACTTATTATTTACTTCAGATGATTTCTAGACTCCATACACAGCACATCTGGGACGCAGATGGATGCAGGGGACATTAATTTCCCAGGAGACCCAGTGACATGGCTGTAGACTGAAGCTGCGAACAGTCTGACTGGTTTTGCAGCCATTCAGTTTTGTAAATAATGTTCTCGCTCCAACCCTGTGATGTTGATCAAAATTGTCAGAGGAATGGATGAAATGAAACCGCCTTCTGCGGAAAAACACTTTTTTTGTAAGCTAGCAGTAACAAGCAACTGCATAGTTTAAATTTAGAACAATAACTTGTATATGAATAAGTTTAACTCTGCAGAATGGTTAAATGTTTCCTTTAAAAGAAAACCCCCCCCTTTTACACATTCATCCCAGGTAAAAATAACTTTGGCAACACCACTCCCCTCCGGAAAAAAGCAGTCAGAAATGTACCTACCAACTCCAAATCTAGGTGGACTTGTATGATTAATTTATGCTTGTGTCGCCTGTGAATGGAACAGGCCCCTCATTTGCTACCAATATGAATCTTGCTCTAGTGATCTTTAAAGCTGTCGCATCTCTGCATATCCCAGCCCATGAAATTCAACTCTGTGGGCTGTCTTTAACTTACAGATTTACTCCTTGCCCTGGCTCTCCCCTTCGCTCCCCTCGATCATAAGGGTGATCGTCTAAACTTCACCCCTTCCCTTCATCATCACCATCACAATCTGCAAATAAGACCGTTATGGGTCTGTCCCACTTAAGGGACTTTTTAGACGACTGCAGGAGACTATGCAGTCACCACATGGTCGCCACATGTTCGCGGGCGGTTGCCGGGGAGTCGCCTTAATGGTCGTGAGGAGTTCCCGCATTCTGGGAACTAGTCACAGCCTCATTATGGTCGCCGCACATTTTTCACCATGTTGAAAAATGAGCGGCGACTAGAATGAAGTCGCCATGGAGAGTAGCGAGAATTCTCGTGCCGTAGTTGGGTCGCCAGGAGGTCCTAGTGGGTTGCCAGGAGGTTGAAGGTTTTCGTAGGTTCTTGTAGGTTGTAGCTGGTGCTGACCGGTGAATTTCATAGGAAAAAAAACGTAAGCACTAGTTTTCAGAACCAAGGATAACCGACCGGTAATGTTAATGTCCATCGAGCTTCACAGACATGTATCTCTGGCTTCTTAAAAGTTGTCTCTACCCCTTCTCCCCACCCCCCTTTTAAAGGACTTATCGTACACTGTGCTTTAGCCGTCTTAATTATAGCGCCAACCTTCTTGTTCATCGCGGTGTGTGTCTGTATCACCTTGGCTTTGTACCCATGTGAATTTCAGACAGCGCTCCCCCTGCTTGCCCTGTACCCCGCTTTTGTGATGTGCTTGTGTGTGTGTTCTACTCTGACAGTCGCGGTTCCAGTTGCTGGTTTTTCATGCCTGAAAAATCGCCTAAGTGGGACAGGCCCATTAGTCTTTGTTTTCCTTCACTTCAATAGCATGATATGGCATCTGCTCTAATCACATGGACATTTGTTGAGTGCATTGCAGAGGAGAGAACATTAAGGTTGTACCTTCGTAAAATTCCCTTGCATATTTTTCAGGAACACAGTTCTACATAACCATTCTGAATGTATTACAAAAAGTGCGATTCCAGAAAATACCAATAATAATTTTTTGTAAACACTTCTTGCCTTGAGCAGGATTTAATTTTATTTGGAATTTATCCCCGAGTCAGACATGGATAGTGGGAAATGTATGAACTATTTACTGGTTCATTTTTAAAGGTGCTTGCATTCATAATGCTCCAGCCGTATTTGACAGACTTGAGTCCATTTTTAACGTTCTTTAATGCTTGTCAAGCCAGACGACATGTATCAGTTTTAAAGCTATGCACAAGAATTAACTGCTTGGGCGTTCTACTTTTCCCTTAGACTGCCACAGATTATTACACACCATTGAGTAAATGTTATCCTTTTTTTTTTAAATCTGTGCAGAGTTAGTCTGCCTATGGTTAACCTTTCAGCTGTCAGCCTGGTTACATTGTTGGATCAAGAGTCAAGAGTGTTTTATTGTCATATGTCCCAGATAGAACAATGAAATTCTTACTTGCTGCAGCACAATAGAATATGTAGTACAACAATAATAATAATAGTCTATTGTAGTTCGGAACCTACATTAAGTTGTAGTGTTTAATAGCCTGATGGCTGTAAGGAAGAAGCTGTTCCTGAACCTGGACGTTACGGTTTTCAGGCTCCTGTACCTTCTTCCCGATGGCAGTGTTAAAATGAGCGTGAGGCCAGGATGGTGTGGGGCTCTGATGATGTTGGCTGCCTTTTTGAGGCAGCAACTAATAAATCCCTTTGATGGTGGGGAGATGAGAGCTGGTGATGGACTAGGCAGTGTTCACAACTTATTGCAGTCTTTTCCGCTCCCAGACATTAAAGTTGCCGAACCAGACAATGATGCAACCATTACTGTGCACCTGTAGAAATTCAAGAGAATCCTCTTTGACATACCAAATGTGGATATCTGAATGTTTTCACTTATTGTTTTAACAGGGATTTCATCGGTATCAAAATATTCTGTCCATTATTTTATTAAGATTCACTGTCTGTCACACTTGCTCATTCTCTCAAACGTACTACCTGCCTGAATATGCCCAGCATTTTTTGTTTTTTGTAGAGAATTTAAGTAGGGCTTTTTTTTTCTTGTAGAAACGAAGAACTACAGATATTGGTTTATACCAAAATTAGACACAAAGTGCTGGAGTAAGTCAGTGGGTCAGGCAGCATCTCTGGAGAAAAAGGATGGATGACGTTTCAGGTTGCGAGCTACCTTCATTTTCAGTCTGAATAAGGGTCCTGACCCCAAATCTTTTTTCTCCAGAGTTGCTGCATGACTGGCTGAATTATGCCACCACTTTGTGTCTTTTTTTCTTGACCGTCTTCTTTACAAAATGGATGACATGTCTCGAATGCATTACGTAAAGTAAAGTATCCTTTATTGTCATTCAGACATTTCAGTCTGAACGAAATTGTATACCTTGCAGTCATAACATAGAATAAAATAACAAAACACACAGTTAACATAGTTTAACATCCACCACAGTGAGTCTACCAGACACCTCCTCACTGTGATGGAAGGAAAAAGTCTTAAAGTCCTTGTCTCTTCCCTCCTCGTCTCCTTCTGCGTTGAGGTGATCCAGCTTTCGATGTAGGGACCCCACCGGGTGATGGTAAGTCCAGCAGCCGCATCCGAGCTCCGCGAGCGGGCTGGTTCAAACTCCGCGGCCCGGGGCGGTCGAAGCTGCCGAAGCTGCCACCCTCCAGTCCAGAAGACGAAGCTGTTGTTGCGGGAGCTCCAGAAAACCGGTCACCAACCTGGGACCTGCGAGCTCCCGACGTTGTCGTCCTCCTGGCCCGCGGCAAGACAGAGCAAGAAATCAAAGCATTCAGGAGAGCTGCCTATCTTGTTCGTGACATTGTTTTTGATGTTTAATAATAACATTATAATGGAAATGTTGGTCTTGTCTTTTGAAATAATATCATTTGCAAGGCCTCACAGATAGTTTAGCAAATACTTACATATTGCACCACTGCTAATAATCTTATAGTTTACATGACATCACAAAAAAAATGTAATTTTGCTGCTTTTGTGCTAATTGAACTGAAAAATGAAATCGGAACACACCATAGATGTGTACAATGTAATTTCTAATTCAGATGGAATTCAGTTTCAGAGTCAGGAAACTTATTTGTACCCTTCATAGCAAAAGGATTTGAGTATAGGAGCAGGGAGGTTCTACTTCAGTTGTATAGGGTCTTGGTGAGGCCACACCTGGAGTATTGCGTACAGTTCTGGTCTCCAAATCTGAGGAAGGACATTATTGCCATAGAGGGAGTGCAGCGAAGGTTCACCAGACTGATTCCTGGGATGTCAGGACTGTCTTATGAACAAAGACTGCATAGACTCGGTTTATACTCTCTAGAATTTAGGAGATTGAGAGGGGATCTTATAGAAACTTACAAGATTCTTAAGGGGTTGGACAGGCTAGATGCAGGAAGATTGTTCCTGATGTTGGGGAGGTCCAGGACAAGGGGTCACAGCTTAAGGATAAGGGGGAAATCCTTTAGGACCGAGATGAGAAGAAATTTTTTCACACAGAGAGTGGTGGGTCTCTGGAACTCTCTGCCACAGAGGGTAGTTGAGGCCAGTTCATTGGCTATATTTAAGAGGGAGTTAGATGTGGCCCTTGTGGCTAAAGGGATCAGGGGGTATGGAGAGAAGGCAGGTACAGGATACTGAGTTGGATGATCAGCCATGATCATATTGAATGGCGGTGCAGGCTCGAAGGGCCGAATGGCCTATTCCTGCACCTAATTTCTATGTTTCTATTAAAAATAAAGCATTAGATAGACACAATATGCTGGAGTAACAAAACAGGCAGCATCACTGGACAGAATGGGTGACGTTTCAGGTCAAGGCCCTTTAGACTAGTTTGACGGGTCTCGAACCGAAACGTCACCCATTCCTTCTCTCCAGAGCTGCTGCCTGTCCCGCTGAGTTACTCTAGCATTTTGTGTCTATCTTCCGTTTAAACCAGCACCTGCAGTTCCTTCCTACACAAAAGGAAAGCATTGTTCTGTGAATAAACTGAGTTATCAGTTCCATTAATGATTTGGTGTTTCTATCAATTGCTGTTCATTGACAATGGAACAATGCAAAAATACTGATGCTGTTTGTTCAGTAATTGAGTAAATCCTCACGGGTTTGTAAACTTTAAGCTGCATTTTTGTACATTTGGTAAATTTAATAAACTGCTTATTGATTAAACCTGGGTTGTTTATTCATTACATTGATTCGCTCTGCATGAACAACGTTCACGATAAGCTCAGTGGATCACAGAATTTAACAGATCCCCATCCTGCGTCAAGAGATTCTTTTTCTTTTTTCTTTTTTTATTAAAAGTATATAAAGTAATAAAAAACATTTTGTTTGTTGTAGCCATACATTATTAATATTGTTTGTCTTATCAATTGTATAATAATTGTACTTTTATATATTTTTTAAATTTTTATATAGATAGAAAATAATAGAAAGGGAAAGAAAAGAAACCAAAAAATTAAAAGAGAATGGAATAATCAGCTAATTATACATCATTGGAGATGTGTCCGTGGATTATAAAATATAATTCTTCATCTTAATTCGGGTTTCAGTCAGGTTCTCGTACCGCACCGGTTTGCCCCTTCAAGTATTCAATGAATTGAGACCATATTCTAGTAAATAATTTGTGTTTGTCCATTAAGACAAATCTTAATCTTTCAAAGTGTAGGGTCTCCGACATTTCCATAGTCCACATTTTAATTGTGGGGGTTATAGGGCCTTTCCAAAATGTTAATATTAATTTTTTCCCAGTATCAAGAGATTCTTAAGTTAGTTTTAGTAGCAAAATATATGGACAAAGAGGATTTTATTTTGCAATTGTTGTAAAGTTGCGCTTCTCTCAGTTGCTCCCTGGTTTTTCTTCTTCACGATATGAGTACGTTCCTGGCCAGACCAAAATTTTATTGTCCATATCTAATTGCTCCCTGATCTTGGTTGCTCACTGAGCCGTTTTAAAGGGCAGTTAAAAGTCAATCACATCGTTGAACTTGATGTGTATATATAGGTTGCGTAAGAATGCCCCATTTTCTTCTCGGTAGAACATCAGTGAACCTAAAGGGCCTGTCCCACTAACGCAACATATCAGCGACTGTCTTCCATCTTCAAGCTCGATGGGCACTCGCCTGAATCATAGAATCATAGAAAATAGATGCAGGAGTAGGCCATTCAGCCCTTCGAGCCTGCACCGCCATTCAATATGATCATGGCTGATCATCCAACTCAGTATCCTGTACCTGCCTTCTCTCCATACCCCCTGATCCCTTTAGCCACAAGGGCCACATCTAACTCACTCTTAAATACAGCCAATGAAGTGGCCTCAACTACCTTCTGTGGCAGAGAATTCCACAGATTCACCACTCTCTGTGTGAAAAATGATTTTCTCATCTCATTCCTAAAAGACTTCCTTATCCTTACTCTTATCCTTAAACTGTGACCCCTTGTTCTGTAGTTCCCCAACATCAGGAAAAATCTTCCTGCATCTAGACACGCACGCACGCCATTACGCCCTCCTATGACCTACCTCGACTAAACCTACGAGTAAAAAAATGTTTTTTTTCCAAAGCCACCTTTATTTACTCGCGGGCATTTTTCAGCATGTTGAAAAAAACGTTGCGACCTAGCTGAAGCCTCGAGTACGCAGGGTACTACTCTCGAGCAAAGACCTCCTAGGACCTCATGTCGACCATGCTGCGAGTATAGGTCAAGGGCAAACTCTTCTAAACTCACCAGTTTGGTCCCTGCAGTGGAAAAGGCCCTTAATGGGTTTTAATATCACCCTATTAAAATCACTATTGTTGAAATTAACTTTTTAATTTCAGATGTTATTTAATTACCTTAATTTAACACTCTTCCCCCACACCCTCTCTTCCCCCCCCCCCCCCCCCTCTTCCTCATCACCCCTCCTAGTGTTGCTGTGGTTGCATTCAAATGTGTGTCTTCAGTCCTTTGGATACCTGTCCATTAATTGAAACACTATACTGTGCATGCTCTTTAACCTGTAAGCTGGTGAAAGGCTACTTCGCTAAATGTACCTTTCAATCAGTTGCTGAGGTTAATGATCTATCGTGCATCTTTCTGGACTAAGCAATCGGTATCAGTTCACTTCTTATAAGAACCGCTCCCTCTGATCCAGTGTCTGAGAACTGTCTTGATTGCATAGATTTATAGATGGAACAAATGGCACGGGCAGGAAAAGGGATGAGGTCTGCAAAACGACTATAAGAAGTCAGCAAAAGTTTAAAAAGCAGCACCATGATCTCCTAATTACTCCCGGTGCCACATTACTAGTGAGGGTAGGAACAGGAAAATAGGACAGATGAACTTGTGGGTGAGGAATTGGTGCAGGGGGCAAGAATTCAGATTTTTGGACCATTGGGATCTCTTCTTTTTATCTCACCGTTACTGTAGAGTATTCTGAGGGATAAGATGTATATATGCATGTGGATAGACATTTGGATAGACAGGATAGTCAGCATAGTTCTGTATGTGGGAGATCTTGTGCAATTAATCTGATTTAGGTATTGAAGAAGTAACCAAAAAGGTTGTTTAGGGCAATGCCATAGATGTTGTAGGCTACTCTGAAAGATTAAAATCATGTGGGATCCAGGGAGAGCTAGCTGACCGGATAGAGAATTGGCTCCATGGAAGGAAGCAGAGGGGGGTTATGGAAGGTTGGGATTTTTTTGGACTGGAGGCCTATCACTAGTGGTAGGCCTCAGGGCTCGGTGCTGAGCTCATTGTTGTTTCTGGTTTATATTAATGATTTGGATGAGGATATCGAAGGCATGATTAGTAGGTTTGCAGATGGTGCTAAAGTGACTGATATCGTAGAGAACAAAGATTATTAAAAGTTACAGCGGGATCTTGATCAACTGGTCTAGTAGGCTGAGGAATGGTTAATGAAATTTAATGCAGATATGTGCGAGGTGTTACATTTTGGGAAGTCAAACCAAGACAGGACCTTCCAGTGAAAGGCAGAGTCCTGGGGAATGTCAGAGAACAGAGGGATCTGGGAATGCAGGTACATATGTTCTTGAAAGTTGTGTTATGGGTAGATAGAATGGATAAGAAGGCTTTTAGTACATTAGCCTTCATCAGTCAGGGTATTGAGTATAGAAGTTGGGATGGTGTACAAGACGTTGATTGCATAGGGAGGCCGAATGTGGAACATTGTGTTCAGTTTTGGTTACCCTGCTGTAGGAAGGATGCTATTAAGCTGGAAAGAGTGCAGGGAAGGTTTGCAAGGATCTTGCCAGGATTTGAGGGCCTGAGCTATAGGGAGAGGTTGGGCAGGCTGGGACTTTATTCTTTGCCGCTTTAAGAGGATAAGGAGTGATCATATTGAGGTATCATGAGGGAAATGGATAGGGTGAATGCACCGTATCTTTTACCCAGGATAGGGGAATTAAGAACAAGGATCAAGAACCCAGAGGACATGGGTTTAAGATGAAAGGGGAAGTTTTTAATAGGAACCTGAGGGTCACTACACACAAAGGGTGGTAGGTATATGGAACGAGCTGCTAGAGGAAGTAGTTGACGCCGGTACTATAACAACACTTAAAAGTCATTTGGGCAGGTGGTCTTAATGTATTATCTTAATGGGTATCTTGGTCGACATGGACAAGTTGGACTAAAGGGCCTGTCTCAATGCTGCGTGACTCTGAATTTTGGGTTTCAAATTTGATTTTGCTTTCAAGATCGAGCAATGCCAGGACAGGTCTAATTTGTGATGAAGTATGAAGCAATTTAGTGCTCCTGAGCTGCTTAAATTAATCATTCCGTTTTTTCCCTCACGTAGAAATGGCAGAATTGAAAAAAGTATTGATTTCCTTCATCAGGGCTATGTTAAATACATTGAGGAAATGAAATATCTGACAAATAGTTTAATCTTTTCAATAGCCTACAGTGGTAATTCACTAAATAGTTCACCAAAATCTCAGATTATTTGTTTTTGAAACATGAACACTACAAAGGGTGTAAAAGTATAGGAGGCCCAAATGTCATAGAACAGAAATCAAAACTAATTTGAAGTAATACAATGTTGGCTGTGACTATGGTGATATTGGCTCGTGTATTGTTCAGGGAAAAACACAGCTGCTGCTCATTTGATGTGTAGAAAAATGTTCAAACAATACCACAGATAGCAGGACTATCACATACTTTCCTGATAAGATAGCTAAAGATTTATTGCATACTGTTTTGGGTGTGTAATGATTTACAAACCACATTTGTAGTCGAGTTACGCAGCATCCTCTTTTTGAAAGAGGTCATACAGTAAAATCTACCAACGTATTTGGAATTTGTGATTTGCTATCTTATTTTCTGACATCCAGGATATCAGTCCCCTAACTGGCGTTCCAGAAGATCAAGTAAAAACACGAAAAGTGAGGATTTTTGTTCCAGCACGGAATGCAATGCAGTCTGGTGCAAACAACACAAAGCTCTGGAAAATGGAGTTTGATACAAGAGAACGCTGGGAAAATCCTTTAATGGGCTGGGCATCTACGTAAGTTTTGTCTTTAATAATGTGTTAAATTATGAAGTTCAAATGAATTTGAGTTCAATTTCTTCCCTGAAATCAGTTTTCCATCAAAATATATTGCATGATCTTTTTGTGAACCATGTATTAACAAGATTTATGACACTTATCTCTGCTTGTTGAAAAAAACATCTGCTGTTTAAATAATGTCCTGGTTCAACTAAACTTCATTCACCCTATTTAACCTGGAAATTTGGATCTAGTAAATGATTACCTCAGAACAGGCCAGTTGTCAACAAAAAAATGTTGCACACTGCACGTTCTGTCAGCAGCAACAAATTTCAATTCTTTATTGCTTTTATAGTAATATGTTTCATGGTTCTTCACAGCCATTAGGAGTTTATCAATGAATGTTCAGCAAATCAGAAAACAATAAAAACATAATCAAAAGTATGAGTTTTGAGCAAGTTTGCAGACCAAAATATTAATACAACTACAAAGACTGACAGCCAGTAATGAGTGGTAAAATAGCAGATACAAAGCACATTGGATACCGAGAGCCACAAAACACATAGGTATAGCAATAAAACTAAAACATAATTGCAAAATGGGGAATAAGTTGCAAACTAATACTCAGATTTGTATTTTATACTTTGAGGGCAACAAGATTAAACAGAACAAGATAATGATAGGCAAAAGCAACATAATACAAACAAGTATTACTCTCTGACAAACAAGTATTACTCCGAGAACTCTCTGCCACAGAGGGTAGTTGAGGCCAGTTCATTGGCTATATTTAAGAGCGAGTTAGATATGGCCCTTGTGGCTAAGGGGATCAGAGGGTATGGAGAGAAGGCAGGTACGGGATACTGAGTTGGATGATCAGCCATGATCATATTGAATGGCGGTGCAGGCTCGAAGGGCCGAATGGCCTACTCCTGCACCTAATTTCTATGTTTCTAAGTAATTGAATTGTCTTGTGTGGATATCCAAATGTCTGGGAACCTTTTGGATTTGGATAATGCTGGTGCCACTTAACTTTTTAAAATGCTTCCCACCTAGTATAGCTGCCCCCTGTCTCAGTTCTGGTCCATTGCCAACCCCCACCCTTCCTCCCCTCTGAGCTCCCCTATTCACTCCCCCTCCTCTGACCCAACATGTCCTCTCACTCCACTTTGATCTTTCATGTCCTCAGCTCCCACTCTCTACCAAACATATATATCTGTAATAAAACACAGCTGGCAGCAGTGAAGAAATGTGCAGTTCAAAGTTTTTAGCTGAATTGCCAGGCTGGTGATGAATAGAGGGGCGGTTGTTCATGATCAACATGTCCCAAGAAATTTAGCCCATGTCTGTAAAGTGTAAATAGGAGGACGCAGCATCCTCTTTTTGAAAGAGGTCATACAGTAAAATCTACCAACGTATTTGGAATTTGTGATTTGCTATCTTATTTTCTGACATCCAGGATATGTTCTGAATGTTCTTTCAGAGAACAAAATGTTCTGAAGTATTTTGGGGATAAAGGTGGATAAATCTTTGTGGCCCAATGAGATGTATCCCAGACTGCTGCTGGGGGGGGGGGGGGGGGGGGGGGGGGGGGGGCAAGGGAAGAGATTGCTCAGATTCTGACAGATTTTTAATCAGGAGATAAAGAATGGATGACGTTTCGGAGACCCTTCTTTAGACTGAGTGGGAGACTAGGGATATGGAAGGGTAAGGAGTGAAAAGGACAGATCAAAGCAGATGATAAGGAAATATGGATGTGGTGATGCATTGTTAGCTGAGGGGAAGGTGACAAGAAGGCATACAATCAGTAAAATTAATCAGAAGGACAGTGAAACTAGTCAGAAAACGAGGGTGGGGGAGGGACGGAGATGTCCCCCACCTCTCAAAACATGGGGGGGGGCGTGTCCCCTTTGGCCCTCCCGGGTTTTCCACCCCTGAGCAGAAGGTACAAGTGAACCTCTGCCTCACATAAAAGGACTGTCAGAATCCTTGGACAGAGTTGGGATGAGGTATAGGGATAGGTCTTTACGGAAAGGGATGGAGATAAGAAGATGCGGCAAGTGGTGGGATCCCGTTGGAGGTGGCAAAAATGTCAGGATTATGTGCTTATGCGACAGCTGATGGGGTGAAAGTTTAGGACTAGGGGGACTCTGTCCCTGGTGTGACTGGGGGAGGGGGAACGAGAGCGGAGCTGAAGGATACCGAGGAGGTCCGTATGAGCGCCTCATCTATGATGGAAGAGGGGAACCCCCGTTGAGGACATCTTATATGTCCTGGTATGGAACATTTCATCTTGAGCACAGATGTGGCGTAGACGGAGTTGATGCGCGCTGTACAGTTGATATTATCAACATAGGCCTAAAAAGATCCTGTTCCACATTGGAGCAAAAAGCAGTGTCAGAGTCGCACCGCGTAGAAATAGGCCTTACAGCCCAATATGACCACACCGACAACATGTCCCATCTACACTAGTCCCACCTGCCTGTTTTTTGCCCATATCCCTCCAAACAGTGAAAAGCAATGACAGGATTGGTCAAAGTCTGCATGGATTTATGAAGGGGAAATCATGGTTGACTAATCTTCTGGAATTTTTTTGAGGATGTAACAAGTAGAATGGATAAGAGAGAGACAGTGGATGTGGTGTACCTGGACTTTCAAAAAGCCTTTGACAAAGTCCCACACAAGAGATTAGTGTGCAAAATTAGAGCACATGGTATTGGGGGTAGGGTATTGACATGGATAGAGAACTGGTTGGAAAACCGGAAGCAAAAAGTAGGAATTAATGGATCCTTTTCAGAATGGCAGGCAGTGACTAGTGGGATGCCGCAAGGCTTGGTGCTGGGAGCTCAGTTATTTACAATATATATTAACGATTTAGACGAGGGAATTAAATGTGACATCTCCAAGTTTGCGGATGACACAAAGCTGGGTGGCAGTGTGAGCCAGCGAGTACAGGTCCAGAGCTGTCAAATGCATTAACCCAATCATCCTGGGATCATTCTTGTAAACCTGCTCTGGACCCTCTCCAATGCCAGCAAATGCTTCCTCAGGTATGAGGCCCAAAACTGATCACAATCCCCCAAATGTAGTCTAACCAGTGCCATATTAAAGCCTCAGCATTACATCCCTGTTTTTATATTCGACACCACTCAAAATAAATGCTAACTTTGCCTTTGCCTTTTCCTACCTTCCTACCGATTCAAATTGCATATTAACCTTTTGGGAATCCTGCACCAGCACTCCGAAGCCCCTTTGCGCCTCCGATTTCTGAATCCTCCCCCCATTTTGAAAATAGTCTATGCCTTTATTCATATTACCAAAGTCCCTGACCAAACACGAAAAGAGGCAGGGGTGGAGCGAAGACCAGCAACTGATAGTTGGAGACAGGTGACGGGGTGGTTCACAGATGGGTAGAGTAAGTGGTAAAGGCTAGAGATGAAAAGGTGTCAAAAGAGTGTTAATTAAGGAAAGAGCAGGAGTGAAATGTAAAGCCGGAGGGATATAGGTAGAAGGGGATGGGAAAGAAGGGGGGATGACATCATTATAGGACTAGTATGGGAGATGAGTGTATGGAGGATGGAAAAGGAGCAGGGTGACTGGGGAGATGAAAGGAGCGAGATGGTGCGTGCACTGGGATAGGTGGGGGGAAATAAGCAAATTTGAATTTCATACTGTTGGATTTAATCTACCCAAGTGGAATATGAGATGTTGGTCATCTAGTTTGAATGTGGCCTCCCTCATTGTCAGACACAGGAAGGTCAGTTAGGGAAGGGGAGTTAAAATGATTAGCAATCAGAAGCTTTAGCAGGCCTTGGCAGACAGAGCACGTAAAGCCTTGTCCACACTTATTCTCACCGTATAAAGGGGACCACATTGGGAGCACCGAATGCCAGAGGCAAGTTTGAACTTCTTTCACCTGCAGGGACTCCTGCCGTCCCCAGATAGAAGTAAAAGAGGTATAGGGATTAGTATTACATCTTCTGCAGTTGCCGGGGAAAGTACTTGTGAGGGGGTGGATTGGGTGGGAAGAGATGAGTGAACCGTAAGGTTTCAAAGGGAGTGGTCATTGCAGAAAGGGGAAAAGCTGGGAATGTGAAGATGGACCCAGTGGTGGGATCATGTTTTCAAGGTGGGGAAATGTTGGAGGATGGTGTGTTGTGTGCAAAGGCTGTTGAGGTGAACGGCAAAGATTTGGGGGAGACTCTATCCTTGGTCCATCTGGGGAAGGAGGAGCAAAAGCAGAACTGCAGGAACTAAGAAGATATGGGTGAGGGCTCCGTCTGCAACAGCAGGTTAAAACCACATTTACTGAAGAAAGAAAGGATCTCAGATGTTCTAGAGCAGAAGTCTAGATGCGACAGACCCAGATACATTTAGAGTGAGCGATGTTATACTTGCAAGGCGCAAGGTGGAAGGAGGTGTAGTCACGGTAATTGTGGGAGTTATTGAGTTTGTGGTAGATATCAGAGGATAGTCTGACCCCTGTGATGGAGAATGAGTTTGAGAAAGGGGAGAGAGGTATCAAAGATATTCCAAGTGAATTTGAGGGCAGGGTGGAACTTTGTAGTAAAGTTGACGAAATCAACAAGCTCCCCATGGTACAAGAGAGAGCCACGTTACAGTGGTCAATGAAGCAGAGAAACAGTGGGGGAATGGTGCCAGTGTATGTTTTGAACAGGGAGTAACCACAAATGGGTAGACGTAGCTGGGGCCCATGCGAGTGTCATGGCCATTGACTTGAGGAAAGTGAGTCAAAAGAAAATGGAGAAGACAAGTTTTGCTAAGGAAACTGATTGGTTTTCCCTTCAAGGAAGAGCTGGTGTACCCTGCGGCCTCCTTGGTAGGGAATGGGGGTGTAAAGGTGATTAGACATCCATTTTAATGGTAAGATGATGGGGGCCTATGATTTGGAAGTTAATGAAGTGGCACAAGGTATGTCTGATTAAGGTCAGAAGCGACTGGACAAGATAGGATCGAGGTTTTTTTCGAAGATAGGTTCTTTGGGGCAGGACCAGGTATAAACAGTGAGTCGCCAAAACAGTCCTGCTTATGGATTTTGGGAAGCAAATAAGAATGGGCAGTGCGAGATTTGGAGGCCGTAAGGCCATTAGTGATAGGAGTAGAAAGGCCATTCGGCCCATCATCTACTTCGCCAATCAATCATGGCTGTTTTTTCTGTCCCTTCTAACCCAATGCTTCTGCCTTCTCCCCATAACCTCTGACACCAGTACTAATCAAAATTCTATCTATCTCTGCCTTAAAAATATCCACCGACTTGGCCTTTACAGCCTTCTGTGGCAAATAATTCCACAGATTCACCATCCTCTGCCTAAAGACATTTCTCCTCATCTCCTTCCTAAAAGAACATCTTTTAATTCTAAGGCTATGACCTCTAGTCCTAGACTCTCCCACTAGTGGAAACATCCTCTCCACCCACGCTATCCAAGCCTTTCACTATCCTGTACATTGTAATGTGGTCCCCCCTCATTCTTCTAAACTCCAGTGAGTACAGGCTCAGTGCCGACAAACGCACTTCATAGGTTAACCTGCTCATTCTTGGGATCATTCTTGTAAACCTCCTCTGGACCCTCTCCAGAAGCAGCACATCCTTCCTCAGATGTGGTGTCCAGAATTGCTCACAATGCAGCTTACCAGCACCTTATGGAGCCCCAGCATTACAACCCTGTTTTTGGATACAGACCCTCTTGAAATAAATGCCAGCATTGAGTTTGCTTTCTTTACTACCAATTCGACTTGCAGATTACATTTTTGGAAATCCTGCACCAGCACTCCCAAGTCACTTTGCACCTCCAATTTCTGGATTATCTCCCCATTTAGAAAATAATCTATGCCTTTATTCTTACTACCAAAATGCATGACTCCACACTTTGCTGCACTATATTCCACCTCAATAATGGTTTGGGAGATGGTGGTCTGGTGTTCGTCAGTGGGATCATGGTCATTGTCAAGTGTTTCCATGCGGGAAGTTGGTCCAGATGGCTAGAGCCCATAGGATTCAAGGCAAATTGGACCAAAAATTGGCTTCCTAATATGAAGGGTGCCTATGACCAGTGGTGTACCACAGGGATCAGTGTTGGGACCCTTATTATTTGTCATATACATTAATGATTTGGATTGGAGATAACTCTGCCATTGTGCCGCTTCTATGGATGCTAAAATTAGAAGTTTGATCAATAATGTTAGGTTACAGGAAGTTATTGATAATTTAGTAAAATGGGCAAAGCAGAGGAGATTTATCCCTGCTGAGTGCAAAATCATGGAAGAACTAAGAAGGGTAAAACAAATATAATCAATGATAGAGCCTGAGGGAATATTGAGGAGCTGGGAGACCTTAGTGTACAAGCTAGAGCATCCCTGAAGGTGGCAGCACAGGTAGAAAAGCTGGTGCAGAAGTGTACAGGACATGAGCCCTTTGTTTGTTGTGGCATAGAGTATAAGCAAGGTGAGGTTCTGGTACAATTTTGTAAAACACTGGTTATATCACAACTGCAGATTTATGTGTGCAATTCTAGTTAATACCCTAGAAGAGGGATGTAATTACAATAGAGAGTGCAGATAATATTCATCGGGATATTGTCAAGTATGGAGTGTTTCCATTATTAGGCTGTGTTTGTTTTCCTTGGAAGAAGCTGAGACGATATCTGACTGAGGTTTACAAGAAAATTACAAGTGGCATAGTTGGGAAACTTTTTCCCTTAGCAGAGATCTTCTTCTTTCGTGTGGCGTGCACAGCCTAAAGTTGTAGGACAACTTGTTCTATTTGATCTTCCGTTTGTGCACGTCAAGTTGATTGCATTCCACCCTAGCAGAGATCTGAGAAAGACTTTATAACCCAAAGGTTTATTTATTGGTAGCTGGATAGCTCTGCCAGAGAGGGTGTGGAAGTAGGTATCCCCATAAGTAGTTGTATGAGCACTTGAATCGGCACGCCATTGAAGGTTCCAGACAAATGCTGTGAAATGGGATTAGTAAAGATAGATAATTGATGACTGCCTGATATGGAAATGACAGGCTAAGTTTCTGTTTCTAAGTGCTGTATAACTGCATTAATTCAGAGTGTGGTGCAAAGGTACAAAATAATGCTTTTATTAGATTTTGGATTGACATTTTAGTTGAGAAAATCTTTTCTCTTTCGAATTTCCCCCAGCTAGATCACAACCACTCAGCATTTACAAAGTTTTTCCTCACATCCCTCTTGCATTATTTGCCTGTCATCTTAAATCAGTGTTCCAGCAGTCCTTGAATCATCTGCAAGTGGAAGGAAGCAAGACATTATTTTTCAATTTATATCATCTAAACATGTCATTTAAAAAAATGGTTAATCTGAAAGCTGTTTCAAAAGAACTAATGGTTCCATCAATTATCAAATAACATTTACAGAAACTAATTTTAATTAGCAAAGTTCAAATTCTCATGATTCAGTGTGTACATTATGCAGACTGGAAGCCTGTAGATTGGAACAGGAGTTGACTTCGTCCCCGCGTTAGTTGATTTTATTGCTCCTGAACTTGGGAGGAAAAAATCAATCTGGGCAGGTACATGCTACGAGTGCATGTTAGGCAAGTTCAGGATGGACAATAGTTAGCTGTACAATTCCTGGAAAGAAAGATCATGCGGGATAACTATTAGAAGATGATTGAACTATACAGTGCCCTCCATAATGTTTGGGACAAAGACCCGTCATTTATTTATTTGCCTCTTTACTCCACAATTTGAGATTTGTAATAGAAAAAAAATTACATGTGATTAAAGTGCACATTGTCAGATTTTAATAAAGGCAGTTTTTATACATTTTGGTTTCACCATATGGAAATTACAGCTGTGTTTATACATAGTCCCCCCATTTCAGGGCACCATAATGTTTGAGACACATGGCTTCAAGGGCGTTTGTAATTGCTCAAGTGTGTTTGATTGCTTCCTTAATGCAGGTATAAGAGAGCTCTCAGCACCTAGTCTTTCCTCCAGTCTTTCCAATACCTTTGGAAACTTTTATTGCTGTTTATCAACATGAGGATCAAACTTGTGCCTATGAAAGTCAAAGAAGCCATTAAGAGACTGAGAAACAAGAATAAAAATGTTAGAGACATCAGCCAAACGTTAGGCTTACCAAAATCAACTGTTTGGAACATCATTAAGAAGAAAGAGAGCACTGGTGAGCTTACTAATCACAAAGGGATTGGCAGCCCAAGGAAGATCTCCACAGCTGATGACAGAAGAATTCTCTCTATAATAAAGAAAAATCCCCAAACACCTGTCTGACAGATTAGAAACACTCATCAGGATTTGACAATGACCATTGTCCACAGAAGAACAGAAATACAGAGGCTTCACTGCAAGATGCAAGGCACTGGTTAGCTGCAAAAATAAGATGGCCAGGTTACAGTTTGCCAATAAGTACTCAAAAGAGCAACCACAGTTCTGGAAAAAGATCTTGTGGACAGATGAGACGAAGATTAACATATCAGAGTGATGGCAAGAGCAAAGTATGGAGGAGAGAAGGAACTGTAAGACTGCTCCACCACCCTGTGATGACAACATTGAGTTCCTCAATTAACTCAACAACTATTTTGGACTGTTCGAGGCATTAAATAACACACCTGTGAGAAAAGGTATTCCTCACTGTGATGAACAGGCACTCAGTCTTGACATAGTGGATGTCTGGAGGACCCTAATAGGAGTGAACGCACGAAAGGCGGCAGGCCCTGATAACATACCAGGGCGGGTGCTCAGGGAATGTGCTGATCAGCTGGCACATGTCCTTACGGACTTCTTTAACACCTCGCTGAATCAGGCTGTCGTCCCATCGTGTTTCAACGCTGCCACCATCATACCGGTGCCAAAAAAATCCAATATACAATGTCTCAACGATTACCGCCCTGTAACACTCACTCCCATAATGATGAAGTGCTTCGAGAGGCTGGTCAGGGACCATATTACCTCCAGACTCCCCTCCACACTTGACCCATACCAGTTTGCTTACAGGCCAAACAGCTCCACTGAGGACGCTGTATCCTTCGTACTCCATCTGAGCCTGGAACATCTAGAGGAGAAGAACACTTATGTGCGAATGCTGTTCGTGGATTTTAGTTCAGCATTCAACACAATTATCCATCAGCACCTGATTAGCAAACTGGTTCCATTGGGCCTCAGCACCCCCATGTGTAACTGGCTACTGGACGTCCTCACTGACAGACCCCAGTCAGTAAGGATTGGAAATAACACCTCTAACATCATCTCTCTGAGCACAGGCTCTCCTCAGGGCTGTGTCCTAAGTCCACTGCTGTTTACCCTGATGACCCACGACTGTTGTGCCAGGTTTAGTACAAACCACATCATGAAGTACGCAGATGACACTACAGTGGTGGGCCTCATCCGGGACGACAATGAGCTGGCTTACAGGGAGGAGGTGAAACAACTGGTGGACTGGTGCAATACGAACAACCTGATCCTGAATGTCGAAAAAACAAAGGAGGTCATCGTCGAATTCAGGAAAAACTGACACCGTCCCACACCACTTCACATCAATGACAGCGATGTGGAGGTGGTCAGTAGCACTAAGTTCCTGGGGGTGCAGATCACTAACAGTCTGAGCTGGTCAAATAACATCTCATCTACAGTTAAGAGAGCGCACCAGCGGTTGCACTTTCTGCGCCGGATGAGAAGAGCTCACCTCCCCCATCCCATCCTCACCACTTTCTACAGGGGCACCATAGAGAGTATTTTGACCAGCTGTATCTCTGTCTGGTTTGGGGA
This sequence comes from Raja brachyura, assembly GCA_963514005.1. Next base: position 61,109,300 of record OY740781.1, read on the forward strand.
CTGTAGAGCCTCCGACTGGAAGTCCGTGCAGAGAGTGGTGAGGACAGCGGAAAAAATCATCGGGACTTCTCTCCCCTCAATCGGGGATATTGCGAACAAATGTTGCGTGTCTAAGGCCAGCAGTATTATAAAAGACCCCACACATCTCCATCACGGACTGTTCACTCTGCTGTCCTCGGGCAAAAGATATCGTAGCATAAGGAGCAGAACATCAAGGTTCTGCAACAGCTTCTTCCCACGAGCCATCAGACTCCTGAATGCCATGTAATGGGCTGCCACCATTGTCTATTTATCCTTTTATCCTTTTTATCCATGTTTATCCTTCTGTTAATTATCGTGTTGCACAGGGAGCCAAATGCAACGGAATTTCGTTTGGAATTACATATATCGATGTATTTCTAAATGACAATAAAGTTTGTTTGACTTTTTGACTGACTTGACTTATCATCATTAATGATACAATTGCTGATGGTGGTAGCATAATGAATTCTGAAGTGTATAGACAAATCCTATCTGCTCAAGTTCAAACAAATGCCTCAAAACTGACTGGCCAGCGGTTCATCCTACAGCAAGACAATGATCCCAAACACTACTGCTAAAGCAACAAAGGAGTTTTTCACAGCTAAAACATGGTCAATTTTTGAGTGGCCAAGGCAATCACCGGATCTGAACCCCATTGAGAATGCCTTTTATATGCTGAACAGAAGACTGAAGGGGACTAATCCCCAAAACATGCATAAGCTAATGATGGCAGCAATACAGGCCTGGCAGAGCACCATCAGGGAAGACAACCAGTAACTGATGATGTCCATGAATCACAGACTTCAAGCAGTCATTGCATGCAAAGGATATGCAACAAAATCCATTTACATAATATTGCTGTGTCCCAAACATTATGGTGCCCTGAAATTGGGGTGGGGGGGGTGGGGGGACTAAGTATAAGCACAGCTGTAATTTCTACATGGTGAAACCAAAATGTATATAAATGGCCTTTATTAAAAGCTGACAATGTGCACTTTAACCATATGTGATTTTTTTTCTATTACAAATCTCAAATTGTGGAGTGTAGAGGCAAATAAATAAATGATAAGTCATTGTCCCAAACATTATGGAGGGCATTGTATCCTTACAAGAACTTGTACATCTGCGGGCCAAATCATTTTTGTTTTTAAAATGCCAATACCCAAGTATATCAAATTGGGAAATATAGAAAAATGAATGGGCAGCTTTTTGTTTAAGAAATGGCATTTATAAAATAAATTACATAGCCAAATGTTCGGTTGTTTTGGCACTTCCAGTTATTGCCCACTTTGGCACTTCCAGTTATTGTTTCAGATTTTAGCCAAATTACAGATAAAGGTATTGAATAAAAAGGCGATTGATGATTTTAATTTTGAGGAAGGCACTCCCATCTGAATACCTAGAAAAATGTATATTCTTGTTTGTGGGATCAGTACTGAGCATTTCCATGTTACAAGTGAGCAATAAACAAACTGCTGGAGGTATTTGTCGGGTAAGGCAGCATCTGGAGGGAATGGACAGATTATGTTTCGGGACCCTTCTTACTGTTCCACTGCATTTCATGAGTCTCCAATTGATCATTATTCAAATGCAGATAATGTAAATATTCTATTAAAATTGATCTTTAGGGTCAAGCATTTCTGCCTAGTTAAGTTGATGCTTCCTTCGTAACAAGGATCCTGTCAGATATGTTTGTTAGAGAATTCAAATGAATTAGCTCAGTTTTGTTCAAGGAATAGCAACTTTGTCCACATCAGGATCTTTGAAACATAACTTAAATCTGAAGTTACCCAGTGTTGTGTGACCTTTTCTGTAAACCATCAGCTGCATTCCCTTGTTTTGATTACTTAAGTGTGATCATACTTGCCTCAATCTCTTCAGGGTAACTGCCCACTTTGAAATAATTGTTTCAGGTTTGTGCAAATTGAAGTGTAATAATAAGAAAGAAAATTAATTAAATAAAAGTTAGCTTGATTTTGATTTTATTGCTTGTCATTCGAACTTCAGAGAGGCTCAAACGAAACTCCGTTTCTACAAGCCATACAAACAAATTCATTTAAAAAAAACACACAAACAATTCAATTCACACAAACATCCATCACAGTGAGTCTCCTCCTCACTGTGATGGAAGGCAAAGTTCTCCTCTCTCCCCCGCACCATTTCTCTCCCGATGTCGAAGCCCCAGGTGGGCGATGTTAAGTCCCACGGCCATTGAAGCCGCACCTGGCGATGTACGACCCCGCTCTAGGCCCAAAAGTCACAAAGTTGGAGCCCCCGGCGGGCGCTGGAATGTTCCGCGGCCATTTAAAGCCGCGCTGGGCCATGTACTGCCCCGGGTCGTTCCAATCCCGCGACACGGGCTGGAGAAGTTGCGTTGTGGGACCTCCGGGAAGCGGTCTCTCACCCGGACCCGCAAGCTCCCGATATCACAGTCCACCGGCTGGAGCTGGAGTTCCGGAGTCGGACCGCAGCAGCGAGCCACCACTGCTCCACACACTCCGAGGCCGGCCAGCCCCACGATGGTAAGTCCGCAGTGCCGCAGGCTCCGTGACTGGAGCCCCCAGGTCGTCCTGGTCGGAGGCCACTCCACGGTTCTAGGCACCAACGACAACGGAGACCCGACAGGGAAAAAGTCGGGTCTCCCATGCAGAGAAGAGATTTTAAAAGTTTCCCCCACCCCCCACATATACACAGTTAGAAACAGTACCCAAAGAAACACGGACAATTACATTTAACTAGACAAAAAATTTTAAAAAGACAGACCGGCTGTAGGGGCCGCTGCAACGTGAGTCGCGCCGCCGCAGGTAACTTGTAAAAGCTTCTTGTAAAAGTTATTTTTTGTTTCAGAGCTGATCCACTGTCAAATACCGTTTTAACGTTTACCAGTAAGGATGATGCAGTTGCCTTTGTGGAAAAGAATGGTAATTTGCTTTTATTTCAAATCTGGGCATTGGATTTAAAATTTGCTGTTTAATAATGATTATAGATTAAGTTCCAGCTTCACATTGACAATTATATTACCATGTCATTTCGGATGAAATTGATAACAGCATGAAAAAATGTTAAACATTTGCCACTTTTGTTTGTATCACAGAATACATTACTCTCTTATAATAATATTCTAATGTTCCCAAAACAATGACGTTTGCTACTCAGACCCGGCAACATCTCACCCACTGGTCAGTTATGAGATGGACAGCAAATATTAGATTATTAAATAGTAGATGGAGGGAGATCAGCCAGTTGGTGTTGAAATGGTTAACTGGAGATAATGGAGGCATAAATAAGAATTTTTATAGCAGAAGAGCTACGATAAGGGTAGCGTTGGCCAATGCAATGTAGATGAAATTAAACAGTCTCAGTGAGGAAGCTCAACTTGGAGTTAAATTTAATTGCGTTATTGCAAAATGTTGTTAGTGCGAGGGATGGAGTCAATGAAAAGGGGCCAGATTGTAGTTCTGGCTTTGAGTCATCCAGGATATAGTTGAAAATCTCTGATCATCCAAGAGTGATGTCAGCCTGATCATTTGAAACAGTGGTGGGATAAAAAGTAACAAATACGTCAATGTTCATAGGTAATTGTTAGGTTGGATATAAATTGGAAAAGGAAATGGAGATGTGAGTAATAATACTGACATGATGGATTGATGTCTTCAGAGTCAGTTTCCTGGCATTGAGAGATAAAAAGCGGCAGGATATGATTGGAATAAATGGCTGGTTCCCATCTTTCAGTTTCTTTGTTGCTTTTGTATGTATTACACATGCACATGGTGAATACAACAGCTGCATTTATCAGTAATGTTCTTTGGAAAGTTCATCTGCATTCTGTATTCTGATTTTTCTGCTAATTCTGTATTCTGCAGTAATCAAACATTGCCCTTGATATTTTTCACTTTGTTTGAAACTTAAATTATTTTCACTCGTTAAGTGAAACTTTCTGCAATGCATCCAGTTTTACAATTTTGAAACACTGATCATTGTCGAACAAAAAATTAATATGTTAAAATCTTCTACGTCTTGAAAGGTTGGAGATATGAAGTGGAGGAAAGGCAGGTAAAGGCGACCAGACCAAAGTCGTATGGAGCAAACTTTGCTTGGAACAGAAGGACAAGAATATCTACCAAATAACTGACAACATCACAAATGTACATTTGACTAAGAACAAAAGCAACTGTTGTAATTATAGTTCTTATGAATAATCTCTTAATAAATATGACTTCAACAGCTTATTTTTGCATCTTTTATTAAATATAAATGTGCATTTTGCATTGTCCCAATTTATTTCTATCTCTTTTCTGGCTCTCAAGGGGATGTAGACATATAATGTGTGAATCTGTACTCATCGATGAGTATTCAATGTACCAACCAAGATTTATTCAAAGCAAAAACTCCTTGCTTTTTTTATCTATGAAATAATGACCCTAAAAAATTGGACTGGTCCACCCAAGATCACATAAATATAGGTTTAGGTTTATTATTGTCGCGTGTACTGAGGTACAGTGAAAATCTGTTTTACATGCTATCCATACAGATCAGATAAACCATCAGTCTGAAGAAGGGTCGCAACCCAAAACGTCGCCTATTCTTTCTCTCCAGAGTTACTCCAGCATTTTGTGTTTGCCCTCCATAATGTTTGGGACAAAGACCCATCATTTATTTATTTGCCTCCACAATTTGAGATTTGTAATAGACAAAATAACATGTGGTTAAAGTGCACATTGTCAGATTTTATTAAAGGGTATACATTTTCGTCTTATTAAAGGGATACATTTTTGTTTCACAATGTGGAAATTAAAGTTGTGTTTATACATAGTCCCTCCATTTCAGGGCACCATAATGTGACACATGGCTTCACAGGTGTTTGTAATTACTCAGGTGTTTATTTGCCTCCTTAATGCATGTAAAAGAGAGCTCTCAGCACCGAGTCTTTCCTCCAGTCTTTCCATCACCTTTGGTAACTTTTATTGCTGTTTAGCAACATGAGGATCAAAGTTGTGCCTATGAAAGTCAAAGAAGCCATTATGAGACCCGTGAAGTCATGTGTCCCAAACATTATGGTGCCCTGAAATGGAGGAAATATGTATACATATAGCTGTAATTTCTACATGGTGAAACCAAAATGTATGAAAAATGCCCTTTAATAAAATCTGACAATGTGCACTTTAACCACATGTGATTTTGTCTATTACAAATCTCAAATTGTGCAGTACCGAGGCAAATAAATAGATGATGGGTCTTTGTTCCAAACATTATGGAGGGCACTGTAATAAGCTATTACCCAAAACCATATTTCTATTGTGTAGGAAGGAACTGCAGATGCAGAAGGGCTCCGACACAAAACATCACCCACTCTTTTTCTGCAGAGATGTTGCCTGACCTGCTGAGTTGCAACAGCACTTTGTGTCTACCTACCATAATTCTATTAATTTCCATACCGGTTTAATTGGATGAGAAACTCTGTTGATATAACAGTTCAAATTAATAGGATTTTAGTCAAATGGCTATTAACAATAGAAAATGAACAGATGTATATTACAATTTGCATGACATGATAACTATATGGTTGGAATAAAGTGACTGTCAAAAATATAAGAAGACAATTTTTCAGGTAGTGATATTGGAATGGGATGGCCACATTTTGAGTCATAAGGTCCCAAAATTGAAAGGAGCTAAAGCTGGATGGGCATCTTGGTTAGCATAGATGAGTTGCGCCGAATAGCCTATTTCTCTGCTTCTATGACATACTGTATAGATTACCAAGAGAATTTCATGACTAAGCTCAAATGGTTGAAGGCAGTGATAGAGCAAAGAGGCAAAAACCAGAGAAATACCAGGTTCAGGGGGGGGGGGGGGGGGTGTAGAGTGTGGATGTAGAGATGAAAGGACAAGGACTTAAACTGAAGTATGACCTTTTAAAATTTGAAACATTGACATATGAAATCAGTGTCAAATATCGAAGTAATGGGTAAGCAAGAACTGAATAAGACGGGTTATTTGCAGGAATCCGATTATTATACATACAGTATGCTTAGATTTATGGCATGTGGTTGATCCCAACTGTATCATAGTCATTAATAGCTATCTGCACATTCAACTCATCCACCTTATTACGAATGCTCCTTCCATTGAGACACAAAGCCTTCAAGCTTGTTTTTACAACACTCTTACCCCTTATACAATTATGTTGAAAAGTGGCCCTTTTTGATTTTTTCCCCGGATTTGTCTGCCTGCAACTTTTCCTTTTTTTTTGCTACCTATTGCTTCTACCCTCATTTTTCACCCGTCTGTCTCTCTGCTCACACATTTAAGAAACCCACCGCCTCTTATTCTCTGTTTATTATTTTTTTCTTCTTTCCCCCCTACATGTTGGGTCTGAGTGCTTCCCTTCTCTGCCTCCTGCCTCACACACTGTCTACTAGCTTTCTCTATTTGAGTCCCTCACCCCAACCGTTCTAGTTTAAAGTCTCCCCAGTAGCCTTTGCAAATCTCCCCGCCAGGATATTGGTCCCCCTTGGGTTCAAGTGCAACCCGTCCTTTTTGTACAGTTCACACCTTCCCCAAAAGAGGTCCCAATGATCCAGAAACTTGAATCCCTGCCCTCTGCACCAGTCCTTCAGCCACGCATTTATCCTCCACCTCGCTCCCATTCCTACTCTCACTGTCGCGTGGCACAGGCAGTAATCCTGAGATTGTTACCTTCGCGGTCCTTCCCCTTAACTCTCCTCCTGACTCCCTAAATTCTCCTTTCAGGATCTCTTCTCTTTTTCTACCTATGTCATTGGTACCTATATGTACCACAACCTCGGGCTCCTCTCCCTCCCATTTCAGGATATCTTGGACATCTTCAGACACATCCCAGACCCTGGTACCATCCGGGTCTCCTGACTGCGTCCTACGACCCAGCCTACTCAAGCTCCCCTTATAGCTCACACTCTCTAGTCCTGGCAAAATCCTCTTAAATATTTTCTGACCCCTTTCAAGATTGACAATATCTTCTATCACATGATGCACAGAACTGAACATAATATTCTAAACGTGGTCTCACCAACGTCTTATACAACTGCAACATGACCTCCCAACTTCTATACTCAATACTTTGACTGATGAAGGCCAAAGTGCCAAAAGCCTTTTTGACCACCTTGTCTACCTGTGCCTCGACCTTCAAGGAACCATGCACCTGTACTCTGAGATCCCTCTCCTTTACAACACTACCCAGAGGACTGCCATTTACGGTGTAGGTCCTGCCCTTGTTCGACGTCCAAAAATGCAACACCTCACACTTCTCTTTATTAAATTCCATCAAGGCACTTTTGGATCAGTGACAAAATCCACAAACACTAGATCCAGCATTGCCCTCTCACGTGTGGGGGCCTCCACATACTGCTTAAGAAAACTCTACTGAACACTTTTGAGGAATTGCACCCCATCTGAACCCTTCACGCTATGTTTTTCCCAGTCTACATTGGGAAAGCTAAAATCCCCTACTACAACAACATTATTTGACCTGCAGTTGTCTGCAATCTCCCGGCACATTTGTTCTTCTAATTCCCGTTGACTATTTTGGGGTCTGTAGTACACCCCCAACAATGTGATCATCCCTTTCTTGTTCCTCAGCTCCACCTATATAGCCTCTAGACAAACCATCTGTAATGTCACCTCTGACCACTCCCGTGACATCCTCCTTAACCAACAATGCAACCCCCCCTCCTCTTTTTCCCTCTCACCTGACTCTCCTGAAGCTCCGGTACCTCGGAACATTGAGCTGCCAGTCCTGCCCCTCCCTTAACCAGGTTTCAGTCATGGCTACAACACCACAGTCGCCCGTATCTATCCATGCCCTAAGCTCATCTGCCTTATCCATCAGGACCCTTGCATTAATATACGTGTAGTTTAAACCAACCCTCCTTCCTCGCTCTCCGCCTTTCACCTGCCTATTCTGTCCACTAACCGTTCCCGCACCACCCTCCATACCAACTTCTAGCCTCTCACGTGCCTCTGTCCTGTTCAAGATCCCACCCCCCTGCCAATCTAGTTTAAACCCTCCCGTGTAGTGTTAGCAAATCTGCCCGCTAGGATGTTGGTTTTCTTCCAGTATAGGTGCAACCCGTCCCTTTTATACAGGTCACCCCTGCCCCGGAAGAGATCCCAATGATCCAGAAATCTGAATCCCTGCCCCCACTCCTCAGCCACACATTAATTTACCCTATCTTCCTATTCTTACCTTCGCTAGCATGAGCAATCCCGAGATCACAACCCTGCAGGTTCTGCTTTTCAGTTTTCTACCCAATTCTGTAAATTCTGTTGCAGAATCTCCTTCCTCTTCTGCTCTACAACATTTGTGCCAAGTCCCAACATGCACAACAACCTCCGGCTGCCCCCCTCACTTTTGAGGATGCCGTGCAGCTGCTCCGGGGCGTTCTGGACCATGGCACCAGGGAGGCAACACACCATCCTGGAGTCTCGCCTGTTGCCGCAGAGTCTCCTATCCACACCTCTGACGATGGAGTCTCCCACCACTACTGCTCTGTTCTGCTCTTCCCCATTGAGCCTCAGCATCAGGATTGGAATCACTGCCCTGGCTACCGCTCCCAAGAGGGTGTACCTGTTTTCAGTAGGTACAGCCACCGGAGTCTCGTGCACCACGTTTACTCCTCTTTCTCACAGTCACCCACCTTCGGTCTTCCTGTATCCTTGGTGTGACAACCTCACTGTAGGTCATGTCCAGGAAACTCTCATTTTCCCAGATGGCCCTGAGGTTATCCAGCTGTTTCTCCAGTTCCCCAACACATTTATTCAGGAGTTGCACCTGGACACAATTTCTGCAGGTGTAGTTTCCAGAAGCACCAGCTTCCCACATATTGCACGAAACACACTGTACCAACTTGTTTGCCATTTCTTCAGTGGACAAAAATTAAGTTTTGTTTAGTTTATTGTCATATGTACCGAGGGTGGGAGATCTCAACCTTCACGTGGTCCACCGTTTCACCAAATGCAATCAACCCGGCGTGCACAATCAAAAAAGATCAAATAGAACAAGTGTCCTACAACTTCAGGCTGTGCATGCCATACGCAAGAAGAAGCGGACATGTACCGAGATGCATTAAAAGCTTTTGTTGCAGTGGAAAGACAATATGTAATTACAATTGAGCCATTCACAATGTACAGATACATGATAACAGGAATAACATGAATAACGTTTAATGCATGATAAAGTCCAATTAAAGATAATCCAAGGGTCCCCAATGAGGTCAAGAGTGTTTTATTGTCCCAGATAGAACAATGAAACTCTTACTTGCAGCAGCACAACAGAATATGCAAACATAGTACACTGTAAACTATATATTAAATGAGAGGAAAAAAGTTCACTATGTGTGTATACATATACATAGACATACTCACAGATACATATATATGTATAGATCATATATATAGTGATTAAATTTTGATTTTAATCATTTCAACAATTAAAATCAAAATTTAATCTGAATAATAACAAATAGTTTAAATATTTACAGATATGTGACTTTATAAAAAAATATACCAAGATTACAGAATATAACGATAAATCCACTGGAATGAATATTAAGGCGGACTCACAGAAAATAATATCATATCTAATAACAGTATAGTTAATAGAGAATTGCCATCAACAGAGGCAATCAGAGAAGGCTGAGAAAAAGATTTAATGATAACAATTTCTAAAGAAACATGGGAGAGGTATTTGATATATATACATAAATGTTCGATTAACACTAGACATAATTTAATTCAATTTAAAATATTACGCAGATTATATTCAAAAGTTAGGTTGAATAAATTCTATTCAAATATTTCTCCCATCTGTGATAAATGCCTTTCTCAAAATGCCAACTTCACACATTCTTTCGTTTCTTGCACAAAACTTCAAAGATTTTGGTGTGAATATATTTGATATATTTACTAGTTTATTTAAGATAAAAATGGAACCTAGCATGGAAATGATTATCTTTGGAGTATTAGGAGATGGAAACAAATTAAATATATCCCAAATCTCATTTATTAATTATGGTTTAATAATAGCGAAAAAACTCATACTCAAATTTTGGAAAAAGGCTACTATACCAACACTCAAAATGTGGATTGGTAATATGTTGGAAACGGCCCATTTGGAAGAAATGAGACTCCTCCTAATAGAAAAAAAAGACCAATTCTTAATGAGTTGGTCTCCATTTATTGATCTTGTGGATTCATGGGGTGTAATAACATCGTAAAATTAAAAATTCTGGGTTTGAGTGAAAAATGATTAAGAACAAAATATATATATATACTCACACACACACAAACGAAAAAAATGAATAGTGCAATAACAACAACGATAGTCTCGTTCAGAGCTTATTTGAGGTTTGAGTGTTTCATTGCTGAATGGCTGTAGGGAAAAAGCTGTTCCTGAACCTTGACGTTACAGTTTTCAAGCTCCTGTACCTTCTTCCCGATTGTTGGGGTGAAATGAGTGTGTGGCCAGGATGGAGTGGGTCTCTGATTATGCCGGCTGCCTTTTTGAAGCACAGTAAATCCCTTTGATGGTGGGGAGGTCTGGGTGGTGATGGACTGGGCAGTGTTCATATCTTTTTGCAGTCTTCTTTGCTCCTGGGCATTCAAGTTGCCCAACCAGGTCGTGATGCAACCAGTCAATATGCTCTCTACTGTACACCTGTAGAAGTTCAAGAGAATCCACTCTGACATACCAAATCTCTGGAATCTTCTGAAGAAATGCCTCTCATTGATGTGCCTCTCATTGATGTGCTTCATGTGCTGGGTCCAGGAAAGATCTTTGGAAAAATGCACGGCCGGGAATTTGAAGTTTTTGACTCTGCACTATCGTCCCGTTGATGTAGACAGGATTGTGGATCCTCGTCCTTCATTTTCCAAAGTCCACAATCCGTCCATTGGTCTTACTGATATTGAGAGCCAGGTTGTTGTGCTGGCACCATTAGGTCAAAGGTCAAAGTAGTACAGATCTGCTCTGTAATTGTTGGAAGGATAGATAATTCTGTTGCCTGATAACAGATGGAGAGAAACTGTCCCTGAATCTGGCAGTATGTGTTTTCATACTTCTACACCTCTTGCCTGATGTGAGAGGGAAGACGAGGAAGTGGCTGGGGTGCGACTCGTCCTTGATTATGTTGGTTGTGTGCCGAGGCAGCGTGAGGTGTAAATGGAATCGATGGAAGAGAGGTTGAATTGGATGAGAGTATGGGTTGCGTCCACAATCCTCTACAATTTATTGTAGTCGTCGATGGAGCTGTTCCCAAATGATGCTGAGATCATCCCAATAAAATGCTTTCTACAGCGCATCTGTAGAAGTTGGTGACAATTGTTGGGGACCTGTTGAACTTCCTAAGCCCTCTAGGGAAGTTGGTGTATTTTCTTGGCCATTGCTTCAATATTAGTGGTTCAGGATGTGGAAATAGAATTATTTAAAATGCATACCATATTCTCAGTGCAATCTATGATTGGAAGTTTTTAACTTAAAGCATAATTTCTGGTCGATATAGATTGTTGGGTAGCAAACTATCTAGGCTTTATTGAATAAATAGAATCAATGGTGATGGCACTGTATTTATGGTGGAAACCAAATACTTTTATATATTGGAGGAAATTGCAACTCACTCAAGAATAGATGCCAGACCAGCATTGTGGCAACACGGGCACTGAAGGGATAAAAGACAGGTGGCAAAGAACTAGAAAGCAGTGGTCATCAGAATATGTGAGTTCACTGAAATCAGATTAACAAAGGCTTGCATGCAGACAAGCAAGGAGAGAAGAGAGATAGGAGTCCAGGTTAGATCTTGGAGGCGCATAATAATATGTCCTGAAAGTGAAACCATTGCTGGAGGTACTCTGACAATCGGTGGTTGGGCACAACCATTGTGAAGGACAATGCAGGCAGCACATTGGAGAAAGATGATGTGATCGAATTGGTCAGAGGCTGAAAGGTCAAGGAGGACGAGGATTAGGCAAAATAAATGCTCTGAGCTGCTCCTTCAACACTAGCATGAAATCTGTGTGGTCTTTGTTTTCATAACAGTCACTAGTCTGTTGTTGAGACTGATGTCCTAATAGCAGATAAGAAGCTTATAATAAAAATGCACGTGGAATGGAGAAGAATTTGTTTGCATGAATAGCAAAATGTTTGGAAGGTGAACAAAACCATTTTACTTGGGACTGTTTTTATCGATTAATAATTGAGAAAACCCAGTCAGGATTTTGGAACAGTAGAGCAAATAGTCCAAAATTATGATGATTATCAAAATGAGATTTGTTGGCAAACAATGAATGGAGGTGGAGATTGTAATTCACTATAATAAAAATGAATATATTTTCAAAGAAAATCTACCTAAAAGGTCACACTTGCAACAGGAGTGTAAAAAAGGTGTTACCTTAAAACACAGGAAAAACAGCAATTCCCATAGATAAGGCCTTAAAAATGAATAAATTAATCCCTGATGTTTTGCATCTGCAGTTTAGGAAACAAAAAAAAGGAGTAATTTCATTTACACCAAAATCACACTTACAGTATCGTGTGCTATTTTAATGATTCTACGATAGGAATAATATAAAATGTAATGCAAATGCAAGGTAAGGTTGCAATAATGTTGCCAAGAATGACGGGTCACTATAGAGAAGTCAGTTACGGGAAGTATTATTTAACCTGATAGAACAGAGGTGAAGGTATGATGTGACAGACCTGCCACTTGATAATAGTTTATCATAAATGTAATGTTTAGATGGCCACTATCCAAAAAAAACATATTTATACATATTTATGAAACACAAATGTTCAACAAAAATAAATATTTACAACGATCACGATTTAAGGTAACATTAGAAAAAAAATAGTTCTCTTCCATAAACTATGTTAAATAGATCCCATAATTTTTTTTTTAATGACAAAGGTTAGACAGGCCAGTTTAAATGGAAAAATACAAACACTGATGGGATTCATCTTTTTCTGCCATTGATAGCTTGATAATATTTTGATTGTTTAATCAGTCAATGCAGAACCCAAAGTATTATAGATTGAGTACAATTTTATTTCTTGCTCTGTTTGATCCAAAAATGTATCTCTTTTTTCCATTAAATTGCCGCTCCAATTTGCATAGATACCTTTGGCCCCCTGATTGGAGCAGTGAATTATGTGAAATCAGTAGATTTTTAATCTGCACCCTTTAGAACTGTTGAGTTGCCAGATTAATGAATATGCATGCTCCTAACACTAAATAATTTTCATTTTAATAATCGTCCTGAATTCAGTTCAAAAGCTTGCATAGGGTTGTAGAACATGTTATAAAATCTCTCTAAATTAAAGATTCTCCGTGACCTGATATAAAAATATCCATATTTTAGATTACATAAAATATATTATAAATGGGAGTTCATATCCTTGTGACAATTTTCATACAAAATAACGTGTGCAACATTAGTTTAGCATTGTATAACATGTTTGTTTACATTTTTGTTATTCCTTACTGGATGTCTTAATTTATCTGCAAGCTTAGACTTATAGCCGTTTGCAGTTTCCATCACTTGATTGATTGTGTGTGCGGTTGTGGTGTCTAGAGAAGCAGGGCAAAATTATGCCACCAGAACCTAACAAGCTGCAGGCATGTAGTTTTGCTGTGTGAAATATTTAGTACAGTTCCTGCTATTGTTCTGCTAACCGTTAGTAGGTTGAGATATGGTTTGGAAAATTACTGATGAGAAGAATATCTGCATCACCACCACTCTCCCATTTAAAAACAAAACAAACATATTCTTATGATTATCTGAAGAAGGATTTCGACCCGAAACATTGCCTATTTCCTTTGCTCCATAGATGCTGCCTCACCTCTGAGTTTCTCCAGCATTTTTGTCTACCTTCGATTTTCCAGCGTCTGCAGTTCCTTCTTAAACACTTTGTCTATTTTCCATATTCTTATGATACATTTCTGAACAAGACTGCCTGGTCATTCTCAGTCTGAAGACGGGTCCTGACCCAAAACGCCACCCATCCTTTTTCTCCAGAGATGCTGCCTGACCTGCAGAGTTACCCCAGTACGTTGTGTCTATCTTTGGTCAATAAATAATCCTTGCTTGTACCGTTGACCTGTGTGGTACAGATTATTGAGTAAATTATCAGGAAGGCTTGCAAGATCGTGAATGATTTGCTTCCAAGTGAATTCGAAGCTCCCATTCTTTTGGCGATCATAAGGTCATAAGTGATAGGAGCTGAATTAGGCCATTTGACCCATCAAGTCTGCTCCGCCATTCAATCATGGCTAATCTATTCATTCGTGGCCGTGGATTCCTAAAGTCAGTGGGACGTTGCATTGTTGCATTTTAAATGTTGCATTGTTTCCCCCTGAAGAATTTGGAGATCAGTTTGGGGGTGGCACAGTGGCGCAGCGATAAAGTTGCTGCTTTACAGCGCCAAGGTGCAATCCTGTCTCCGGGTGCCGCCTGTACGGAGTTTGTGCGTTCTACCGTGACTGCATGGATTCCCCCCGGGTGCTCCGGATTCCTCCCACATTCCAAAGATGTGCAGGTTTGTAGGTTAATTGGCTTCATAAAAATTGTAAATAGTCCCGTGTATGATAGTGTTAATATGCAGGGATCACTGGTCAGCGCGGATTCGGTGGGCCGAAGGGTCTGATTCCGCGCTGTTTCTCTAAACTAAACAAAAATCATGCTTGAATCTTTACCAGATGGACAGAGGGAATCTTTCTATGACAGAAACGGAATTGGGTTCATTTTGGGATCCAGTTGTCAGACTTGTGAATAATGTAGCCTAACTGAATGTAATTGGATTTGTATTGAAAGTAATCCACTTCAGAGGGTACTCCACTTGAATGAACAGAACAATGTAATCTTCCTTTGAATTTTCATTTCGATGTGCCATTTGCAAGCATATCCCACAATATCAGTCGTATTCTGTTTGCTCAGAGCTGTTTATCCAATGTTTATGCAGAAAATCGTGTCAAACTGGTGATGGACAAAACATAAAGGTTGGTGCACTTTCAAACGGCGAATTACAGAGTCACGGAGACGCCAAGGAACTGCAGATGATGGAATCTTGAGCAAAACATAAAGTGCTGAATTACTCATTGGGTCGGTGCAGCATCAGCATGCAGAATGGATAGGCTACGCTTGGGGTCCGGACCCCTCCAGATTGAATTGCAGAGCCATCCTCTGTATCGTGTGGAACACAAGGATTCACATGCAAGTGAGAACACAAAAGAAAGGGAGTCGGGGTTGGCCACTAGACCGCTCAAGATTTCCATGCCATTCAACGTGATCATGGCCGATTTATGCGTAGATGCTGGTTTACACGGAAAAAAGACACAAAATGCTGGAGTAACTCAGCGGGTCACACAGCTTCTCTGGAGAAATGAAATAGGTGATGTTTCGGATCGTGAACCTTCTTCAGACTGAGAGTCAGGGAAGAGAGATACTAGAGGTATGAAAAGATACAGAACAAATCAGAGCCAGCACCGAGGTGGAGCCCACAATGGTAACAATTGTTGGTTGTGGGAGATGTGATGACAAAGGGATACAAACAGTAAAACTCACAGGATGAGTAGGGTGGGGGAGGGACGGAGGAAGAGGGAATATAAGGGTTACGAAATTAGAGAAACTCTGACTCTCAGTCTGAAGAAGGGTCTCGACCCGAAACGTCACCTATTCCCCTTTCTCCAGAGATGCTGCCTGACCCGTTGAATTACTCCAGCTTTTTGTGTCTGTCATGGCAGATTAATGTTGGCGTCAACACCATTTGGGTGTCAGTTCAACCTAGCTCTCAATCCGCTGATCTTTCAAATATGTATCTATCTCCATCTTAAATATTACTATAATCACTGGCTACCACCGGGGATACGGATTTACAGAGATTCGCTACCCTCAGCGAACAAATTTCGACCCTTCTCGGTTTTAAATGATAGACCCCCCTCATTGTAACTAAGCTATTAAGTTAACGCCTGATTTATGAATCACAGTAAGATTCATACTGAATATCCTTTGGTAACGGTACACATAATGCTTGGGTTTCGTCAAAAAAAACAGCAGTAGAATTTTCTTCCTGCGTGAAACTAATGCATAAATGTTGAAATAGCGTGTTCGTCGAATGTGCAAACTTAATTTCCTCCACGTTCACCTGTCCAATGGCTGCATTGTAAATGTTCTCACCAACATCTAAATGTCAAATCTGACTGGAGATATTTCAGTAATGTGTCCTGATGAAAGCGTGAGTCTCGTTGCCACACTCATTAAAGCTTTGCTGTAGAAAACGCCCTAGAAACACACCTGTCCAACTCGCCCGGAGTTTCGTTCGGTTCCAGGGTGCGGCCTTGCAGCGAGGGGAAGGGCAGGTTCCATCTCGACCAGCATCAAACACTGACGGCTGAGCCACGGTGATGATGATGCCCAGCCTGGAAGGTATCCCGATCCCGATGGGAGGCAGTCATGAGATAATGCCTGGCTGCTGTGCTCGGGGAGAGATTTGGTCTTTTAAATTTGAATCGAAATTCTCCACTCAATGGTTTTAGTGAACTGAAGTTTGGTTTTATAACTCCCCAAGCTCAGCTCCAAATAAATAAATAAGGGTGCAGTTAACCACAGTTTCTGCGCCGATGCGAACCAGCCTCGGGTGCATACACACATACATGAAAGGGATAATATGGTACAGTGTCTGAAGAACCGACCCGAAACCTCACCTATTTCTTTTCTCCAGAGATGCTGCCTGGGCCGCTGTGTTACTCCAGCTTTTTGTGTATATCTTCGATGTAAACCAGCATCTGCAGTTCCCTTCCCGCACAATATAGTATGAACGTCGGGTTTCTAATCTGATACACAATAGATAGGGCACCATCCTCGGGCCAACCTGGTGTCAGGCTGTAGGAAGCAACTGCAGATGCTGGTTTAAACCGAAGATAGACGCAAAATGCTGGAGTCACTCAGCGGGACAGGCTGCCGCCGTCCATATTCCAGTGACACGCAACACATTGGTGTTCCCGTGCAGCTTTACACCAGAACAAAACACTGAAGAAGGGTCTCGACCCGAAATGTCACCCGTTCCTTCTCTCCAGAGATGCTGCATGTCCCGCTGAGTTACTCCAGTTGTTTTATTCTGGTGTAAAGCTGCACGGGGACACCAATGTGTTGAGTGTCACTAGAGTATGGACGGCGGCTGCTGGATCACGAAGCTTTTCCACGTGGATCCCACTGAACATATGCAGATCTTATCGTTACACGCTTATTGCAATCCCACGTAAAACTCATTCTCACGAAGTTCAATGCGAGGTGCCGCTGGCAATTCAAGTCTAGTCTGCCTTCCGAACATTGCACGCTATAGATACCAGAATGAGACTGATTTAGTCACTTTACCATTGCACCACAAGTCTCTGTTCATTTAGGTTTCTGTTATGTTTCATGTTGGCCTTATCGTGTTTTTATATATATCACTACCGTGAACTTTCCCGGAGCTTTGTATATTTAAAACGCTTGCGTTGTCAATAATTCGTACTTTTATGAACATAAAAAAGCTGATGCATATCTTGTAAGGCGAGTTAACTTAAAGGCCGCATTCCTTCTCAGCAGCAATTTAGATGAATTGTCCGGAATAGTTTCGCGAGGCTGGCTATCGACGGTAAAAGGGAAACATGCTTCAGCGCATTCAACTTATTGGCCGAGCCACAAAAAAAGTAGGAGTTTCTGTTGTCAAAACGAACATTTGTCATAATACTGAATGATTTCTATAAATCTCATTTCAGATAGATGTTTAATCTTTCATGCAATCTTGCAACAGTCGCGCCAATCGCCGATCCTCTGCAAATGTCAGTCAGCGGTTAGTTGTCATTTCACTTGTTGCTTTCTCTCGTCTATTTTCTGACCGGCTTTAAAACAGGGCCAATTTATGTCCGCGGGGAATAATCAGCCCATTGAACAAAAAGCTTATCAAACTGTCCTATTATAATTATATTTGGCCTTAACTTTTTCAGGTAATGATCTTTGGCGTTGTCTCTGCCTCATAATGTAACTGTCTGGATTGGTTTCCGTTAAGGGTGATTGGTCTGTGAATAAATGAATTTTCGTTCAGCAGTTTTTCGGTTTGAAGTGTCATTAGTCTACCTGTTAGCATAAATCCCTAGAAGTGATTGTAATTTGGTCAGAATCTTGTGAAACGCGTATTGTTGAGCCGAAGAGTGGAGGTGACAGATACATAAAACCCCCAAAAAGGTTCTCACGAAGAAGAAAAAAACTAACACAAGCATGCGTGGCATGCTGCTTAATTTGAGTTCAAATCTGTTCAAAGGATCAAGGTTTTTTTTTGATGACTCGCCTTCCTCCTGTTCTCAGGGTAAATCGACCAGCAAAACCCCTCCAGGGAGTAGAGGCATACATTCGCTCGTTTTCCGCTACTTACTCCGTCTTGTTTTCTTTTAATCCCACTTTATATTATTTCTCCCTTCAACCCCGCGCTTGTTTTTAAAATATTGGTTGTGGACAAAGGCTGCTGTTGCCTTCTGAGGATATGTAGGCCGCGCGGGCTCCTGTGTTGTATGATCTGTGTGAAGCCTGCAGTTTACCTGAGAAAATAAAATGGCGAAACCCCCTTGACAGAAGAACAGTAGCACTGAAAGCTAATAAAAATGAGGTGTGGACGGATAAAGCGCCGGCTTTGGGGAGAAAATCGGCAACTCTCCTTGACTATTTGAAGGAGATCGGACTTGGCAGAATCGAAAAGCAAGAAGATTAATGGATTGAAGGCAAACCCTGACAGCCTTTCCGCTGGTTTCAGTACTTGTTGGGTGGGCTATCTGGTCTGGGATGTCACTTGCTACTTAATCTTGTGTATCTGAAACATTCTGACGTGCTTGGGAGACCCTAGCTAGGTCGGTATAGACATCAATTGATAAGACAGATAAAAGGAAACCGCACTGAATCACCGTTTAATGGTTCTATAGTCCTTCACAGCTACAAAATAATTAGTACCCCATCAAAACTTGGCCCTCAGCTTTTTCGTTTCCTTTTCTTAAGCACAAAATGCCTTGCTTGTAACGCACATCTTTTGTCTCGTGTTCCTACCCAAGCCATCGGCATCGACAATAAAAAATCCATATGAAGAGACAGGGACTTCTGATCCGCGTCTGTAAAACAAAACTTCACGCGTCTCTACAATAACTTGATGTTGAATGGGAGTCTCTGACCTCAGGATGCCTGGATCCTGGAAAATAGAACCATTAATTCTAAGTGAGATCCACTAATTAGACTTCCGCGGTCTCATTAACCGGATCATCCTCCCTCGTTTCCCACATTCACCCAATAAATGCACATTTGCTGTCCTTACTACAGGTTGCACACTATTGTTTATTAATCCAGCAGCTATATTATTTTATATTAAAGTATTTATGCCGGGTTCTGCTGGACCACAAATCTCTTGGATGGTTCCTTTGCACCACGAACAACAGAAAATGAGGCCGGTTGTGGAAGCAGGGAGATGCCTTGAGCTCTGAAGACATCGCTCATGTTGATACCCAGGTGTTAGACAGGGAGGGAGGCTGTTTAAATTATATCAGAAAGGCGACAGCAAGCAAACATCAGGTCGCCAACAGATTATTATATCTTTAAAAAAGACACAGAGTGCTGGAGTAACTCAACGGGTCAGGCAACATCTCTTGAGAAGGGGGGTTACACAAAAAGCTGGAGAAACTCAGCGGGTGCAGCAGCATCTAAGGAGCGAAGGAGATAGGCGACGTTTCGGGTCGACACCCTTCTTCCACGTTCTCCAGAGATGCTGCCGAACCCGCTAAATTACTTCAGCACTTTGTGTCCCATTGGAGACGAGATGTTGGTTTTTTTTTGGCAAACAAGCATCTGCAGTCCTTGTTTCTCCACATATTATATAAACGTGTGCTACAGAATGTGCACATTTCAAAGAGTTATTGATGTCAATTTGTGCTTTTACGCTATGTTTAGAGAACGCTGCAATTTTAAAATCGCGATTCACCTCTCTAATTGATATGAGATTAAGGCACCTTGCGATTCTCACACGCAGGGTCGCTTGGCTCAGTTACTTAATTAACCTAAATGTCGAAGCTTTGAAATGTTTATATGTTTCTGCAAAACAAAGCTCTGTGATGACATCAGTTCCTTCCTGTCCAAAACGTTCCCAAACAGAGCTGAGAAGGAGCAATGTAGGCGCAGCAACAACAGATGCCGGATTACAAAAAAAAGACAAAGTGCTGGAGTAACTCAGCGGGTCAGGCAGCACCTCTGGAGAAAAGGGAGTGGCGATGTTTTGGGTTGGAACGCTACGACTGAAGAAGGGTCCCGACCCTTGCCTATCTAAGTTCTCCAGAGACGCTGCCTGACCCGCTGAGTTACTCCAGCACTTTGTGTCTCTTTGTGACGAAGGGTCAAGGGGCTCGGGGACAGCGGAACTGATGGTCCGGGTGGACCTGGCCTCCCATCAGGCAGAAACAGCAGACTTGCACACAGAAGGATTTTATTCTTTCACCGCTAAATAAACATGGTTAACTCGGTCCTGTTATTTGAATAAACTGTTACTGTAAACATGTAAACTGGTTCCATTCAATTTAATTCAGATGGGTTACTGATGGTGTTTCTCAATAGCAGAGTTGATGAAAACCGTATGGGCTGGATCCGCACCAACTAATATGATAGGGAGCACACGTGCAGGTGAGTTTCAATAGAGGGAAATTGGTTGCTATCCTTCAGTGGAGTGTGAGGGCAGCTAAAACTGGCTTAAACTGAAGCAACATAAATTAAACAAAAAGTTCCTTGTCACCCAGTTCGAAGTTCTCATGTTGGTCCTTTAATCAGCGAGAGAGGATGTTGCCTTAAACCAGCGTATTCAAGTTGAAAAATCCCAAAATTGCGGTGTAAATGTTGCCCAACAGTCCGCCCCAATCGCCGGAGAACAGACCAAACAACCGCATGTTTTGCCCAATCACGTTACTCATCAGTGGTTCAGTGCTGACAAGTTATGACTGTCTGAACCGGAGAAAGTCAAATTAATACTGGCAGTCTGTTTGTCAGGTAAAGCTGCAAACATATGTAATTAGTTTAAAGATATATAGTTATCCATTTGTAGCAGGGTTTTATGGTCTTTATATGTGGCACTGTAACCGTAAACCACTGGTGTTTATTCTACTATGGGGGTTATATTGTATATTTAGGAACTGACAGGAAGGAGAGCTGGATTTCAGCCCTAACGTTAGAGTCTGACTACATCAGAGGTGTTAAGGCAATGAAGTCCATTTGTTTGGCAAATGTGGACCTGTCAAGGTTATGGAAATTTAATTGCGAATGGTCTTTTGTGTAAATTCAAACCAGATTTTACAATAAATGTAACCACGTTATTAAAAACCTATATTTGAACAGTACTGAAAAACATGCACCAAGACACATCCCCTGCGCTTCGTATTGTTGTAGTAAAGTGGTAAGTGAGGCGAGTAGTTTAGTTTTAATAGATGTCTGTATCTACAGACAGACAGTGAAGTGTCCGGATAAGTAGACAGAAAATTATTGAAGATTTGAAGAATGAGGAGAATGATTATTGAATCATATAAGATCTCAAGAAGGAAACACAGGCTGATATGCTTTCACTGGTGGGAGAATCACAAATGAAGGGGATTACAAGATCGAGGTGGTCTTCTGAAACTATTGGAACATTTTCTGGCGGGGACCACTAGACCATGAGACATAGGAACAGAATTGGACATTTGGCCCATCCAGTCTGCTCCACCGTTCGATCATGGCTCATCTATTTTTCCCTCTGTCTTGTCTCTCTTTTCCCATTCTCTTGTCTTCTCGCTGTAACCTTTGACACCCTTACTAATCAAAAGCCTATCAATCTCTGCTTTAAAAATACCCAATGACTTGATCTCCACAACTGTCTGTTCCACAAATTCCATAAATTCACCATCCTCTGGCTAAATAAATTCCTCCTCGTCTGCATTCTAAAGGTATGTCCTTTTATTCTGAGGCCATGCCCTCTGGTCCTAGACTCCCCCACTACTGGAAATATCCTGTCCACATCCACACTATGCAGACCACTCTAGAGGGCAGTGAATCTTTGCATTTCATTATCCCGGTGAGATGTGGAGGTGAGTTGACTGGGAGTGTTAAAGAAGAAGTAGATAATTATTTGAAATTATTAAGGACTGTGGGAAACATGCACACAGGAGGAGATGGGTTAGGATTACGGTTAGGGGAACCATGATGACATTGAATAGTGATGTAGGTTTGATGGGCCGAATAGCCTCCTCCTGTTTACTGTCTTAGACTCTTTCTTCTTAAGTATAATTTGATTACCAAAAACACCTGGAATAGGTACATAAATGACAAATTGACATTACCTACAAGTGTTATGCTTCATTATGGAAAAAATATAGTAGCAGCCCCTCTCTCCTCTCCCATCCATTTCTGTTTGAAAATGGCTCTAAGCATGATCAGATAGATATGAATGCACTCCTTATGTGCACATGCATTACAAGATGAGGTGGAATCAAATGCAATAAATATGGTAGTAAAATATGAATGTAAACAGGTTTGATCTTGCAGATCTGATGAAAAGACAAATCCCAACAATCTCTAGATCATATTTGTTATTATTATGTTATTGCATAATGGTATTTTATCTCTGCACTCACTCCTGGCTACACTCCTACCTCTGCTCGAAGGGGAACAGACCACAGCTTCGTCTCACCCATGCCCCAAGTACAGTGGAGAAAGAGAATTCAAGATAACTTTGTGAAACTTGAATCAACATGTCAGAAATACAAGAGGCCTGTAATAAGTGGTGGAGGCCACACAAGTGCCCATTCCAGACCCACCTGAGGCAGAATCTGCAGGCCTGACTTTAGCCTTGTTAGAACCCACAGAAATTATGTTATCTCTTGACTTGAATTACTGCCTAAAAATAATACTTTATTTCAGAATTTCCAGATGACTTGTTGATTTGAGTAATTTCAGCAAATTCAGTTGAGAAATAGATTAAAGCGACCAAAGGTGGCATAGTGGTAGAGTTGCTGCCTTACAGTGCCAGAGAGAGACCCGGGTTCCATCTTGACGACAGGTGCTTGCCTGTATGGAGTTTGTATGTTCTCCCCGTGACCTGCCTGGGTTTTCTCCGGGATCTCCAGCTTCCTCCCACACTCCAAAGACGTGTGGGTTTGTAGGTTAATTGGCTTGGTATAAATGTAAATTGTCCCTCTTGTGTGTCGGATAGTGTAAGTGTGCAGGGAACGCTGATCGGCACGGACTTGGTGGGCCGAAAGGCTTGTTTCCGCGCTGTATTTCTAAACTAAACTAAATTAAACAGTTCAAATGGGGTAATGCCTTGGTCAAAAATGTGGCTGAGTTCTCAGTATAATTTTGCTTGCCAGCATCAACATGCGTATTTCTAACAGTTTCTTAGAAAGCAGCTTGTTTAGGTTTTAAACCTTGCACGTAAGCTGCATAATTTCTCCTAAAATATTTGTAATGACTGTTCTGGAATTTTGACACTGTGGGGGCGCAGCACTCTACACAAGGCCATTCATATCCGCTGACTGGTAATGAGTATTAGCCACTTGAAATGTACAACATGCTTTTGGTAGCTTGACAGAGTAGATGGAGTGATGATGTTTCCCTTGGCTGGAGTGTCAACATGCTGGGGTCACAGTCAAATTAGGTACCGGACAGAGAGAAAAATTTAATCTTTTCATCTAGACAAATCTGTGGACTCCTCTACCGAAGAGGGCTGTGGTGGACAGTAGCTGTGTTATAGTCATAGAGTCATAGAGTGGAAGCAGTGTGGAAACAGGCCCTTTGGCCCAACGTACCCGTAACCGGTGAAACAATGCCCCAGCTGCACTAGTCCCATTTGCCTGCATTTGATCCATATCCCTTCAAACCTGTCCTATCCATGTACCTGTCTAACTGTTTCTTAAATGATGGGATAGTCCCAGCCTCAACTACCTCCTCTGGCAGCTTGTTCCATATACCCACCACCCTTTGTGTGAAAAAGTTACTCCTCGGATTCCTATGAAATCTTTTCCCCTTCACCTTGAATCTATGTCCTCTGGTCCTCAATTCCCCGACTCTGGGCAAAAGGCTGTGCATCTATCCGATCTATCCCTCATGATTTTATACACTATAAGATCTCCCCTCATCTTCCTGCGCTCCATGGAATAAAGTCCCAGCCTACTCAACCTTTCCCTATAGCTCACACCCTCTAGTCCTGGCAACATCCTTGTAAATCTTTTCTGAACCCTTTCCAGCTTGACAATATCTTTCCTATAACAGTAATTTTCACTCTCTCTATGCTGAAATGAGGAGTGCTATAATTTAGGCAATAGTATCATCAGCAATTTTGTATGAAGCTTAGATTAAACCAGATTTGGTTGACTGAAAATTCTGAATCCAGCAGACTAATGTATTCAAGAGTTAGTTGCAGCTATTTCAACTAACGGAATCAAGGGATATTGGGAGAAAACAAAAACGGAGTATAAATGGTCGGCACAGACTGGAAGGGCCGAGAAGGCCTGTTTCCGTGCTGTAATTGTTATATGGTTATATGGTTATATGGTTATATGGTTAACATGGTGCCCAGAATGGAACACAATAATCTAAATACAGTCTCACCAACGTCTTATACAACAGCAAAATGACCTCCCAACTTCTATACTCAATACTCTTTACTTAGAATCAATCAATGTTTAGATATTTAGGGAATCAAAGCCTATGGGACTTTGGTTCCCATCAAGAAAGAACATAGAGCATCAAACATAGAAACGTAGAGCACAGGAACAGACACTTCGGCCCACAATCTCCATACTGTTCATGAGGCCAAGTTAAACTAATCTCCTCTTCATACATGTGATCCATATCCATTCCCTGCATATTCCTGTACCTATTGTAATTGCCTCCACCACCCCTGGCAGTGCATTCTGGGCATTCTTTTTTGAACCAATATGTAGAGGAACCGACTAGAGGGCAGGCTATCCTCGACTGTAGTTCCTCGAGGAGTAGTTCCTGAGGATTGGAGGGTAGCTAATGTAACCCCACTTTTTAAAAAGGGAGGGGGAGAGAAAACGGGGAATTACACACCAATTAGTCTAACATCGGTAGTGGGGAAAATGCTAGAGTCAGTTATTAAAGATGGGATAGCAGCACATTTGGAAAGTGGTGAAATCATTGGACAAAGTCAGCATGAATATATGAAAGGTAAATCATGTCTGACAAAATTTATAGAATTTTTTGAGGATGTAACTAGTAGAGTGGATAAGGGAGAACCTGTGGATGTGTTATATCTCGACTTTCAGAAGGCTTTCGACAAGGTCCCACATAAGAGATTAGCATACAAACTTAAAGCACATGGTATTGGGGGTTCAGTATTGATGTGGATAGAGAACTGGCTGCAGACAGGAAGCAAAGAGTAGGAGTAAACGGGTCATTTTCACAATGGCAGGCAGTGACTAGTGGGGTACCGCAAGGCTCAGTGCTGGGACCCCAGCTATTTACAATATATATTAATGATTTGGACGAGGGAATTGAATGCAACATCTCCAGGTTTGCGGATGACACAAAGCTGGGGGGCAGTGTTAGCTGTGAGGAGGATGCGAGGAGGCTGCAAGGTGACTTGGATAGGTTGGGTGAGTGGGCAAATGCATGGCAGATGCAGTATAATGTGGATAAATGTGAGGTTATCCACTTTGGCGGCAAAAGCAGGAGGGTAGATTATTATCTGAATGGTGACCGATTAGGAAAAGGGGAGATGCAACGAGACCTGGGTGTCATGGTACACCAGTCATTGAAAGTAGGCATGGAGGTGCAGCAGGCTGTGAAGAAAGCGAATGGTAAGTTGGCATTCATAGCAAAAGGATTTGAGTACAAGAGCAGGGAGGTTCTACTGCAGTTGTACAGGATCTTGGTTGTACAGTTTTGGTCTCCTTATCTGATGAAAGACATTCTTGCCATAGATGGAGTACAGAGAAGGTTCACCAGACTGATTCCTGGGATGGCAGGTCTTCCATATGAAGAAAGACTGGATAGACTCGGCTTGTACTCGCTGGAATTTAGGAGATTGAGGGGGAATCTTATAGAGGCTTACAAAATTCTTAAGGGGTTGGACAGGCTAGATGCAGGAAGATTGTTCCCGATGTTGGGGAACTTCAGAACAAGGGGTCACAGTTTAAGGATAAGGGGGAAGTCTTTTAGGACCGAAATGATAAGATCTTTTTTCACACAGAGAGTGGTGAGTCTGTGGAATTCTCTGCCACAGAAGGTAGTTGAGGTCAGTTCATTGGCTATATTTAAGAGGGAGCTAGATGAGGCCCTTGTGGCTAAATGAATCAGGGGGTATGAAGAGAAGGCAGGTACAGGATACTGAGTTGGATGATCAGCCATGAACATATTGAATGGCGGTGCAGGCTTGAAGGGCCGAATGGCCTACTCCTGCACCTATTTTCTATGATTCTATGATTCTATGACTGAATATTGTGCAATGAGGAAGGATTAGTTAGCGATCTTGTGCAGAGCCCCTTGTGCAGACAGTGACCATAATATGGTGGAATTCCACATTAGGATGGAGGGTGACATGGTTAATTCAGAGACTAAGGTCCTGAACCTAAAGAAGGGAGACTTTGAAGGTATGAGACGGGAATTGGCTAGGGTAGACTGGCAAATTATGATGGTGGAGATGCAATGGCAAACATTTAAAGACTGCATGGATGTATTCCAAAAATTGTTCAACCCTGTCTGGCGAAAAAATAAAATGGGGATGGCGGCTCAACCGTGGCTAACGAGGGAAATCAAGGATAGTGTTAAATCCAAGGGAAAGGCATATAAATTGGCCAGGGGAAGCAGCAAGCCGGATGACTGGGAGACATTTAGAACTCAACAGAGGACAAGGGGGTTAATTAAGAGAGGGGCAAAAGAGCATGAAAGAAAGTTTGCGAGGAATATAAAAACTGACTCTAAAAGCTTCATTAGATATGTAAAAAGGAAAAGATTAGTGAAGACAAATGTAGGTCCTTTACAATTAGTGACAGGCTAATTTGTAATAGGAAACAAAGAAATGGCAGAACCGTTAAACGAATACTTTGGCTCTGTCTTCACTAAGGAAGAGACAAACAATTTCCCAGAAATACTAGGGGACTCTAGTGGGAGGGAGGAACTGAAGGGAATCCACATTAGTCAGGTAATAGTGTTAGGTAAACTGTTGGGACTAAGGGCAGATAAATCCCCATGGCCTGATGGTCCGCATCAGAGTGTACTGGAGGTGGCCCCAGAAATCGTGGCTGCTTTGGAGATCGTTTTCCAATGTTCTCTCGACCCTGGATCAGTTCCTGTGGACTGGAGGGTAGCCAATGTAACTCCACTTTTTAAGAAAGGAGGGGGGTGAGAGAAAATGGAGAATTATAGACCAGTTAGCCTTACATCGGTAGTGGGGAAGATGCTGGAGTCAATTGTTAAATATGTTATGGCAACGCATTTGGAAAGCAGTGACAGGATCTGTCAAAGTCAGAATGAATTTATGAAGGGGAAATCATGCTTGACTAATCTTCTGGAATTTTTTGAGGATGTAACAAGTAGAATGGATAAGGGAAAGCCAGTGGATGTGGTGTATCTGGACTTCCAAAAAGCCTTTGATAAGGTCCCACACGAGAGATTTGTGTGCAAAATTAGAGGTATTGAAGGTAGGGTATTGACATGGCTAGAGAACTGGTTAGCAGACAGGAAAAAAGAGTAGGAATTAGCGGTAGACAAAATTCCTTCAGTTTGAAGAAGGGTTTCGACCTGAAACGTTGCCTATTCCCTTCGCTCCATAGATGTTGCCTCACCTGCTGCGTTTCTCCAGCATTTTTGTCTACCTTTGATTTTCTAGCATCTGCAGTTCCTTCTGAAACAGTAGGAATTAACAGGTCCTTTTTAGAATGGCAGACAGTGACTAGTGGGGTGCCGCAAGGCTTGGTGCTGGGATCCTAGTTATTGACAATATATATTAATGATTTAGAGGAGGGAATTAAATGTGACATCTCCAAGTTTGTGGATGACTCCAAGTTTGTGGATGAGGATGCTATGAGGTTGCAGGGTGACTTGGATAGGTTGGGTGAGTGGGCATATGCATGGCAGATGCAGTATAATGTGGATAAATATGAAGTTATCCACTTTGGAGGCAGAAACAGGAAGTCAGATGTTTATTTGAATGGTGGCAGATTAGGAAAAGGGGAGGTGCAACGAGATCTGTGTGAGCTTGTGCATTAGTCACTGAAAGTAAGCATGCAGGTACAGCAGGCAGTGAAGGAAGCTAATGGCATATTGGCGTTCATTGTGAGTGGATTTGAGTTTAGGAGCAAGGAGGTCCTACTGCAGTTATATAGGGCTCTGATGAGACCGCACCTGGAGTATTGTGTGCAATTTTGTTCTCCTAATTTGAAAAAAAGACATTTATTGCTATTGAGGGAGTGCAGCGTAGGCTCACCAGGTTAATTCCCAGGATGGCGGGACTGACATAAAATGAAAGAATAGTTTGACTGGGCTTGTATTCCCTGGAATTTAGAAGGATGAGAGGGATTCTTATAGAAACATATAAAATTCTTAAAGGATTGCACAGGCTAGATGCAGGAAAAATGTTCTCGATTTTGGGGAGTCCAGAACTAGGGGTCACAGTTTAAGAATAAGAATAAGGGCATTCAGGAATGAGATGAGGAAACATTTTTTCACCCAGAGAGTTGAGAATCTGTGGAATTCTCTGCCCCAGAAGGCAGTGGACACCAATTCACTGGATGTTTTCAAGAGAGAGTTAGATTTACCTCTTAGGGCTAAAGGAATCGAGGGATACGGGGAAAAAGCAGAAACAGCGTAATGATTTTAGATGATCAGCCATGATCATCAATTCAATTCAATTCAAGTTTAATGTCATTGCACAAATACAAGTATAGGTACAACGAAATGCAGTTTAGCGTCGTTCTTAGTGATAGCGATATAGAAAAATAAATACAGAGTGCAGTGGTAGCAATATGGAAAATAAATAAATACAGGGTACAGACAAATCTATCAGCTGGGCTCCGAGTTCAGCAGTCGGATGGTGTAGTTGAAGAAGCTGTTCTTCGTCCTACTGGTGCGGGACTTGAGGCTCCTGTACCGCCTCCCTGATGGGAGGAGGGCAAACAGTCCATGATTAGGGTGTGAGGGGTCCTTGATGATCTTCCCGGCCCGCTTCAGGCACCGTTTTCGGTGGAGGGCATATTGAATGGGGTGCTGGCTCGAAGGGCCGAATGGCCTACCCCTGCACCTATTTTTCTATGTGTCTATGTTTCTATGTTTCTATCCATCACTCTCTGTATATGCCAATGAAGTAAAAGATCAGCCACGATACCTTGAATGGGGTATGGCAGGTGCAATGGATGGAGTAAACACTGCCCAGTCCATCATCGGCTCTGACCTCCCTACCATCGAGGGGATCCGTTGCAGTCGCTGCTTCAAAAAGGCTGGCAGCATCATCAAGGACCCACACCATCGTGGTCACACACTCATCTCCCCGCTACCCTCAGGTAGAAGGTACAGGAGCCTGAAGACTACAACGTCCAGGTTCAGAAATAGCCACTTCCCCACAGCCATCAGGATATTAAACTCAACTCAAACAAAACTCTGAACATTAATAGACCATTATCTGTTTATTTGCACTTTATCTGTTTATTTATTCAGGTGTGTATATATTTATCTAATGGTATATGGACACACTGAAGCAAAGCAAGAATTTCATTGTCCTAGCTGGGACACATGTCAATAAACTCTCTTGAATCTTGAATGGCATTCCCTAGACCTATTTGGCAAACCCTTGCAGTAAATTGATACATTTGTTGGGCAACCGTGTTAACAGCATGTTTGAATGAGAGATACATTTGTCTATGCTATTTTTGTAGTAATTTGTACTCAGGATTCCAGCATCTGTTGTCTCTTATGTCTCCTCCTGAAGTTATCCCTTTTTTTCTTGGGAAATTGTATGTTAGAGCTAAACCTTTGTACTCGATTCAATCTAATATATTTTGGCAGTAAAATGTACGAAAAAATCATCACCAATTATCCTGAATGGCTCAATTGCACTAAGATCTTTGAGGAAAGTAGTATAGCATATGTTTTTGTTGTAACGTCAACAAGAATATTTGCCAATACCACTCAGTAAAGTTTGTTAGCAATTTAATCACTTACTCATACTACATTTTATTGTTAGTGTGTTATTACGCTTTTACATGCAACCTAGATCATATCAGTATGTCTATTAAAACAATTTTGTTGCCACAGCTGGATAAAGTTCAAAGTATATATTAACAATGAGACCACCCTTCTGGAAGTAATTGGTTCCTCTGGAAGGGATCTAGTAACAAACTTTCTGAAACCCTTTTTTGATACCACGGATCAGATATTTTTGTTATTATTTAAATTAATTCATAATGTTTTTATATTCGATGTTGAAACATATGATTCTAATAGCAGCCTCTATTACTTCTTAATGCATGTGTTTTAGTCTGCCAGATGGACTAACGTGGACCAGATTTAATTTGTTTAATAAAGTACCTCCACAATTATTGTGCTACATAACATTGGCCTAAATTGGAAGTGGTGTTTACCTGTATTGATGTAAACCTATGGTGCTTGCCTATCATCAAGAATTAAGTAAGATTATTATAACATATGATTGAATTAGAATACTATGAAAAAATATTGAAAAACACTTATTGAATGCAGAAGCTGGTAAGTGAAAAGTGAGGAGCTTCTATCATGTTCTGAAAGTGGATGAAGGAAGAAGCAAACAAAATGGAACTGACTTGATTAGGTTTCATATCAACCAAGTTGGACGGAAATCTGTAGGAGAAAAAAGCATTATCACCATCACTGCAAGCACTAGAATTAGCACTGAGATTGGTATTGGTATTAGTTTATTATTGTCATGTATACCAAAATATAATGAAAAACTATTTTGCATGCTATCCAGGTAAATCATACTGTACATGAGTACAACCATACCACACGTGAGTACAAGTAGTAGTGCAAAGGATAAAAATAAATGAATTTCTGAATAAAGTGTTACATCTACAGACAAAGTGCACATAACATAAAGTTCACGCTTGCAACAAGATAAATTGGAAGATCCGGAATAAATCCTCAGAAATAAATCATTTTGGAAGAGAATGGGTTAATCACGGACAGTCAACATGACTTTGAACATAGAAACATAGAAAACAGGTGCAGGAGTAGGCCATTCGGCCCTTCGAGCCTGCACCGCCATTCAATATGATCATGGCTGATCATCCAACTCAGTATCCTGTACCTGCCTTCTCTCCATACCCCCTGATCCCTTTAGCCACAAGGGCCACATCTAACTCCCTCTTAAATATAGCCAATGAACTGGCCTCAACTACCCTCTGTGGCAGAGAATTCCACAGATTCACCACTCTCTGTGTGAAAACTGTTTTTCTCATCTCGATCCTAAAAGACTTCCCCCTTATCCTTAAACTGTGACCCCTTGTTCTGGACTTCCCCAACATCGGGAATAATCTTCCTGCATCTAGCATATCCAACCCCTTAAGAATTTTGTAAGTTTCTATAAGATACCCCCTCAATCTTCTAAATTCTAGCGAGTACAAGCCAAGTCTATCCAGTCTTTCTTCATATGAAAGTTCTGCCATCCCAGGAATCAGTCTGGTGAACCTTCTCTGTACTCATTCTATGGCAAGAATGTCTTTCCTCCGATTAGGAGACCAAAACTGTACACAATACTCCAGGTGTGGTCTCACCAAGGCCCTGTACAACTGCAGTAGAACCTCCCTGCTCCTATACTCAAATGCTTTTGCTTTGAATGCTAACATACCATTCGCTTTCTTCATTGCCTGCTACACCTGCATGCCTACTTTCAATGACTTGTGTACCATGACACCCAGGTCTTGTTGCATCTCCCCTTTTCCTAATCGGATAATAGTCTACTTTCCTGTTCATGGCAGGCGGTGCCTTACTACGATCAATGAGGGTAGGGTTTTGGATGTTATCTCAGTGGATTTTAGTAAGTCATTTGATAAAGTCCCTCATGGTAGTCAGATGATTCAGATTAAGTTGCACCAAATTAACAGTGACTTGGTCATATGGGTTCAAAACTGGCTTCAGGGAAGGCACAGGATTGGGGTGGAAGGACAATTTCAGGTTGGGGGTCTGTGAACAGTGGAGTTCCGCTGGGGTCTGTGCTGGGACTTCTGTTGTTTATGATACATATATAGATGACTTATGGGCCTGTCCCACTTAGGTGACTTTTTAGGTGAATGCAGGAGACTCTGCGGTCGCCACATGGTCGCCACATATTCGCGGGTGGTTGCCGGGGAAGCGCCTTCATGGCCGTGAGGAATTCCCACATTCTGGGAATGTGTCGCAGCCTCATTATGGTCGCCACTAATTTTTCAACATATACAATTCACGGCAACACCCCCAGCAGCATTAATGTACAGAGGGATCATGGTGTTCAAGTCCTTAACTCCCTGAAAGGGACAACACATGTAGATAGAGTAGTAAAGAGGGCATTTATTTTGCTTGTCTTCATTGCTCAGGGCATTGAGTTGTAAGTCATGATGCAGCTTCATAGTTAGGCCGCATTTGTAGTATTCCATGCAGTTCTAGTTATCTCATTACAGGAAGGATGTGAAGGCTATGGAAAGGGTGTAGAGGAGGTTTACCAGAATGATGCCTGGGCCAGAGGGTATGAGCTACAGGGAGAGGTTGGACAGACCTGGATTGTTTTCTCTGGTACACCAGAGGTTGCAAGGAGACCATACAGCAGTATATAAAATGATAATAGGCATGGATAGGGTAGTCAGTCATAATCTTTTTCTCAGGATAGAGAAAGGGAGTGGTGAAGGAGAAAAATATAGAAAACAGAAAACGTAGAAAATACGTGCAGGGGTAGGCAATTCGGCCTTTCGAGCCAGCACCCCATTCAATATGATCATGGCTGATCATCTAAAATCAGTACCCTGTTTCTGCTTTTCCCCGTATCCCTCGAATCTCTTAGCCCTAAGAGTTAAATTTAACTCTCTCTTGAAAACACTGCCTTCTGTGGCAGATAATGACACAGATTAACAACTCACTGTGTGAAAAAGTTTTTCCTCATCTCAGTCCTAAATGGCCTACCCCTTATTCTTAAACTGTGACCCCTGGTTCTGGACTTACCCAACATTGGGAATTTTTCTTCCTGCATCAACTCTGTCCAATCCCTTAGGAATTTTATATGTTTCTATAAGATCCCCTCTCATCCTTCTAAGTTCCAACGAATACAAGCTCAGTCGAGTCGACTCATTCTGTCAGTCCCGCCGTCCTGTGAATAAACCTGGTCAACCTATGCTGCACTCCCTCAATAGCAATAATGTCCTTCCTCAAATTAGGTAACCAAAATTGCACACAATGCTCCAGGTGCAGTCTCACCAGGGCCCTGTACAACTGCAGTAGGATCTCCTTGCTCCAAAATTTAAATCCTCTCGCAATGAAGTCCAACTTTCTTCACTGCCTGCAGTGCCTGCATGCTTGCTTTCAGTGACTGATGTACAAGGACACCCAGGTCTCGTTGCACCTCCCCTTTTCCTAACTGACACCATTCAGATAATAATCTGCCTTCCTGTTCTTGCCACCAAAGTGGATAACCTAACATTTATCTACATTATACTGCATCTGCCATGCCTGCCCACTCACCCAACCTATCCCAGTCACCCTGCATCCTCATAGCATCCTCATCGTAGCTCACACTGCCACCCAGCTTTGTGTCATCCTCAAACCTATAGATGTTACATTTAATTCCCACGTCTAAATCGTTAATATATATTGTAAATAGCTGGAGTCCCAAACCGAGCTTTGTAGCACCCCACTAGTCACTGCCTGCCATTCTGAAAAGGATCTGTTAATTCCTACTCTTTGCCTCCTGTTTACCAACCTGTTCTCTATCCATGTCAATATCCTACCCCCAATACCCTGTGCTCTAATTTTGCACACTAATCTCGACCTGTGCGACCTTGACAAAGGCTTTTTGAAAGTCCAGATACACCACATCCACTGGCTCTCCCTTATCCATTCTACTTGTTACATCGTCAAAAAATTCCAGAAGATTAGTCAAGCATGA
Organism: Raja brachyura; assembly: GCA_963514005.1. The sequence continues at coordinate 61,143,498 of OY740781.1, forward strand.
TTTCCCCTTCATAAATCCATACTGACTTTGACCGATCCCGTCACTGCTTTCCAAATGCGCTGCTATAACATCTTTAATAATCAACTCCAGCATCTTCCCCACTACCGACGCAAGGCTAACTGGTCTACAATTCCCCGTATTCTCTCTCCCTCTTCTTAAAAAGTGGAGTTACATTGGTCCACAGGAACTGATCCAGAGTTGAGAGAACTTTGTAAAATGATCACCAATGCATCCACGATTTCTAGGGCCACCTCCTTGTGTACTCTGGGATGCAGACCATCCGGCCACGAGGATTTATCTACCTTCAGTCCCAACAGTTTACTTAACGCCATTTTCTGACCAATGTGGATTCCCTTCAGTTCCTCCCACTAGATCCTCGGACCCCTAGTATTTCCGGGAGATTGTTTGTGTTCTCCTTAGTGAAGACAGAACCAAAGTACTTGTTTAACTTAAGATTTGATCAGTTCAATATAATTTATTGTCATGCATTTAAAAGACATTGGGGAAGGCATATGTATATGCAGGGTATGAAGGGCTGTGGACTATGTGCAGCTAGATAAGTGATAGTCTTATCATCATGTTCTGCATAGACATTTATGGGCCGGTGACCTGTTCCTGTGCTATACTGTTCGAAGTTCTAACCATAGAAACATAGAAAATAGGTGCAGGAGTAGGCCATTCGGCCCTTCGAGCCTGCACCGCCATTCAATATGATCATGGCTGATCATCCAACTCAGTATCCTGTACCTGCCTTCTCTCCATACTCCACTGGTATAGCTCTCCTTATATCCGAACAATGTTAAATAACAACTTTGTATTCAGTCATTGGGATCATAGATCAGAAAATGTAAGAGTAATTTTCAGAATCAGCTTCCAGGTTCGATAAGATTGGGGTCCTTTTTCTACATGTCAGTGAGTTTAATGATGGTGTTTATTGGAGAAAACAAGGGCCTGCAAATTTGGAATAAATACGAGATAGAGATAGATAATCTGATTCTAACATGATTCCAACAATAACCTCGTCCTCCAACAATAACCTCGTCCTCAACTCCCAGAAGACGAAGGAAATAATTGTTGACTTTCGGAAGAACAGAGGGGGCAGACACACCCCCATCCATATAAATGGGACTGAGGTGGAGAGGGTCTCCAACTACAAATTCCTCGGGGTACACATCTCGGAGGATCTGTCCTGGTCCCTCAACACCTCAAAGCTAATCAAAAAGGCACAGCAGCGCCTTTACTTTCTGAGGAGGCTCAAAAAAGCCCACCTGTCCCCCCAGATCCTGACGAACTTCTACCGCTGCACCATCGAAAGCATCCTGACCACCTGCTTTACGGTATGGTACAGCAGTTGCACCGTGGCAGACAGGAAGGCACTACAACGGGTGGTGAAAACCGCCCAGTACATCATCGGTGCCCCGCTCCCTGCCTTGGATGCCCTCTACCGAAAATGGTGCCTGAAGCGGGCCGGGAAGATCATCAAGGACCCCTCACACCCTAATCATGGACTGTTTGCCCTCCTCCCATCAGGGAGGTGGTACAGGAGCCTCAGGTCCCGCACCAGTAGGACGAAGAACAGCTTCTTCAACTACACCATCAGACTGCTGAACTCGGAGCCCAGCTGATAGACTTGTCTGTACCCTGTATTTATTTATTTTCCATATTGCTACCACTGCACTCTGTATTTATTTTTCTATATCGCTATCACTAAGAACGACGCTAAACTGCATTTAGTTGTACCTATACTTGTATTTGTGCAATGACATTAAACTTGAATTGAATTGAATTGAATTGAATGATTGAAAGGGAAGGAGGCAGTGAGATGAACACATGTGGCAGAGAGGTGGAAGACAGAAGAAAGAATTATGGGATGGCGTAGGCAGATGGTACAAATTCAAGGATCAGAGAAACCCAGTGGAATGTCAAACTCAGAATTTGCTGGGATGAATGGGATTTGATTGATTCTTTGGCTGAAAATGGGCCAACTGAGGACAAGGAAAGGAAGCTGAGAAAGGATGTCGCAAATATGCCCAGGGTTAAGATTGGAACGTTTGATGGGCTCATAATTGTGAAACAGCAAATTAATCTGGAAAGAAGATGACATCTGAATGCTGTTCAGACATTGTAAACAGAAAATGAAGAAAAACATTTTTGTTGCAAATCAGATAAAGCAAAGGATGAAGTTAAATCAGAATAAGTTAAATCAGTGCTGCTGAACAGCAAGGTTCCTTGTGTAGGAAGGAACTGCAGATGCTGGTTTACACACTGAAGATAGAAACAAAATGCTGGGGTAAGTCAGTGGGACAGGCAGCATCTCTGGAGAGAAGGAATGGGTGATGTTTGGTGCCAAGACCTTTCCTGCATCTTTTGACACATGGTGCATCTCATGAAGATGCACGAACAATATAACAAGAATATTAATGTAATGGTGATCATTTTACCACTTATGTCAACTGAATTTCAAAACAGGAACTATCAACATATCTATAAAACATATTTTTCACTGGAGAGATACCTTATTACCAAGTTGATAAAACAAAAATTGTGCCCATTGCAACAGTGATAGACATGAACCACTCGTTGCATTTCACCTGATCATTGCTAACCAGCTCCTTAAAATATATCTTGCTCCGCATATTTTGATTGTGTGAAAATATCAAGTTAAGACACGCAGAAATAAAATGATTAACTTTAAACATAGAGTCATAGTCACGGAGAAGTACATATAGAAGCAAACATTGAAAATACTCAACATATAACAGTGGAAAATTCAGAATTGGGGATTTTTTTTAATATTACCTGCAAAGCAGAGAAAATATCCTCTTTACTGAATTGAGCAGTTAGATGTACTTCCAGTGCATTCCAAATCAACACCTACAGCTAAAAAAAACATGTGAGATTTTAAATTGTTGCGGATAAAGTGAGTGAGAGGTGAGGTGGAGGATGGGGAGTGGTCGGTACTTAAGGAATCTCAGATTGCTAGAACAAGTTTATCCAGACACTAATTCCTTCCTTGTTCATTGTATAAACAATGGCTGAGGATAAAGTTTAATCCTTAAGATTCAATCAACTAAAAAAATGCATTCAAAATCTGAATAAAAGGAGTCTGCAAAAGGAGGATGGATCTCTTCCTTCTCAAAAGGAAATCCAAATAAAGAATTCCATTTATTAAGGGTTTTGCAAAAGTATTCCTTATTAGCTTAGAAAGTGCCAAAGATAAAATGTCCAGGAACAATTTACAGCACGACATGTCCATTGTTAGAAAGAGAAACAAAGCTCAAATGAAAACTATACTCATTTGATCTTTGAATGAAAATCAAAGCCGTGGATCTCTTTACCTCCCACGGTCTTCATCACCCTTACAATCTAGGAGAACGGAGGCCCCCAAACCTGATGTGACGAGATCCCTATTTCCTAATTTGGTTGATCATGTCTATTTAGCTTTCTTGGTCACTAGAGCATTGAGCTTTGACATTTCAGTCATGTTACTCCACTATTAAAAACTATGAAGGATAGCCAGACAAAAAGAGAAAATATAATCATGCATTGGCTTATTCTATCCTGGGATCTGCCTCTCCAAACTTAAGGAAGTGCTTGTTCAAGAAGGAACTGTAGATGCTGGAAAATCGAAGGTAGACAAAGATGCTGGAGAAACTCAGCGGGTGAGGCAGCATCTATGGAGCAAAGAAAATAGGCAACGATTCGGGTTGAAACCCTTCTTAATTGTTTTCATTTCTCTCGCGTAAGAGATCATAGAATCATAGTTATACAGTGTGGGAACAGGTCTTCCCACCCAACTTTCCCACGCTGGCAAACATGTCCTATCTACACTTGTCCCACCTGCCCGTGTTTGGCCCATATCCCTCTAAACCTATCCTATCCATGTACCTGTCTAAATACTGCTTAAATATTGTGATAGTACCTGCCTCAACTACCTCTTCCGGCAGCTTGTTCCATACACCCACCACCCTTTGTGTAAAAATATTACCCCTCAGATTCTATTAAACCATTCCCCCCTCATCTTAAACCGATTTCCTCTGGCTCTCGATTTCCCATACACTAGGCAAAAGACTGTGCGTTTTCCCCATCGATTCCTCTCATGATTTTGTACACCTCTATAAGATCACCCTTCATCCTCTTGCACTCCAAGGAATAAAGTCCTAGCCTGCTCAACCTCTCTCTGTAGTTCAGACCCTCAAGTCCTGGTAGCATCCCTGTAAATCTTCTCTTCACCCTTTCCAGCTTGACAACATCTTTTCTATTACATAGTGACAAACTCTAAATATGGCCTCACCAAAGTCTTATATAACTTGAACATGACATCCTATACTCAATACTCTGACTGATGAAGGCCAATGCGCCAAATGCCTTAAGCTGAAAAGGAATGGACATGTTTAAATTTCTCCATAGAACAGGAGTGAACGTGCCATGGTTCCAGATAGACTATCATGCAATATCATGTTATACTTAGACATTAAAGAGATTGCAGGTAGACAAAAATGCTGAAGAAACTCAGCGGGTGAGGCAGCATCTATGGAGCGAAGGAATAGGTGACGTCTTGGGTCGAGACCCTTCTTTAGACGGATCCTTCTTCAGACAAGATTAAAGAGATTGCAATGACCAGTAACTAAATAAGAAATCATGCTTGACACATTAGTGTAGAAACTTAAGCTTCCTCACAAAAAGGCGGCCAAGAAATGTATATCCAAAATGTATGGGAGTTTGGGCAATATTACTCATTATCATCCATCCTTTGAATGTTTCCCATAGATTGGACATCCACGCCACTTGCAGCAGCCATTGGATAGTTCATTTAACAGGACTGGCATGATGGGGAGAGAAATACCAGAGGGGGTTAGGGAAAGACAGATCAAATATAATAACCTGGGAGGATGGTCGGCAGTGATCAGTAGGACCAGGGTTGAGGGGAGGTTGTTAACAGTACTTGGTTTTGTTCTAATGTTTTACTGGGAAGAATACTTCTGTTCCTCCTGTCTCGACATTGAGGTTTGTATATTTTTTTACCTTCATTTGTGATAACCTGCATCTGTTTATTTTCCAAAGTTGAATTGCTGTCCCACTAGTCCAGATTCCTCATTTGCATTTAGTTTCCTCTTATTTTGTCCACCCAGTACAGGGGTAGATTGGTAGAATATTTCTGGTTCATACTAATGCTGTATGTCCCACCTGCTATGTTGGAAGCTTTTTAAAAAAAAGGAATAGCTGACTACCATAATTACATTTCTCGCTCTTAAAATTTATTGCGACCAAATCAAAACTCTTCAGTCTTAATAATATGACATTGGCGTATCCTTTACCATAATTACACAGGCAGAACAGTGGTGAAGCAGATAAGAGCTGCTGTCTCACAGCACTAGAGACCTGGGTTCGATCCTGATCTGTGGTGCTGATTATGTGGAGTTTGCACGCTCTCTCTGTGACAGCGTGGGTTTTCTCTGGGTGCTCCAGTTTCCTCCCACACCTCCATGACAGCAGGTTTGTAGGTTGGTCGGCCTCTGTTAATTGCCCCAAGTGTGTAAGGAGCGGATGAGAAAGTGTGTTAACTTAGAACTAGTGTGAATGGCTGATCGATGATCGGCGTGGACTTGGTGAGATGGAGGGCCTCTTTCCATGCTCTGCCTCTACACTAAGCTAAACTAAACTGCATACGTTTTCATAAAGGCTGTTCCAGGATCTGTTCCTGTCCAAACATTCCTTGAATTTTTCTCATTCTGCACACTGTGTTCTTATGAAACAATTCTGCTCTTTACATCAGCCAAAAGACTGCGTTGGCAAACCTGAGAGAAGTAAATCCAGAACTACAAAGGAAAGAGTAGCAAAGCTATTCAACAGGTATGATCTTAGGACAGATTTCAATTCTCCAAAGTAGAAGGTGCAAAGATAAGGCAATATTGACTAGAAGGTGCATTGTTCATGTTACTAATAAAGATGGGTGTGCGGCAAATTTCGAGAAAGAAGTTGCATTTGGTCCTGCCATCTCATTAAGTAAGGTCTAGTGAGGAGGAGGGGGGAATTTGGGGTTGGTGGGAGAAGAGTTAATGGGAACGTGAGGTAAATAATCAAAAAATAGGGATAATGTAGGATTAGCAAAAGTGGGTAGATGGATGGCATGGATGGAAGAGTCTGTTTTCTGGTTGTGTGTTTCTGTGACTCCATCACCCAATCAATAAGTTCCCACTAAGATTAAAAGCTGATACTATTATTTCTCAAAGACATTGATTGAGGAATAATACTGGCCAGGAGACTCAATATTCCGTACGTTTACTGCTTTTCTTTGACACAATGCCCTAGGTGTTTTACTCAGCTGACTACACATGCAGAGCCTTGGTTTAGCATTGTATTGCTTTCATGGGGGCTACCAGCATTGTCTATGAAGAGTGAGGGGCAATCAGGTGACAGGAGATATAGGGTGGATCAGGGATGCACAGAGTCTTTTACCCAGAGTAGGGGAATCAAGGACCAGAGGTCATAGGTTAAAGGTGAGAGGGGAAGGATTTTATAGGAACTTGAGAGGCAACCTTTTCGCCCAGAGGGTGGTGAATATGTGGAATGAGCTGCTGGAGGGGGGAGTTGCGGCAAAAAACCGTAACAATAATTATAAGACATTTGAACAGGAGAAGTTTAGAGATATGTGCCAAACACTGGCAGGTGGGATCAGTGTAGATGGGCAAGCTGAGCCGAAGGGCCTGTTTCTATGCTGTATGACTCTATGATTCTATGACTCAATAACACTTTGACTTCATGCCTAGCAATGAGTATGCATTGTGGTGAAATGCAAAACTGGTCTCCATCTCTGAGAGTCATGAGCCAAGCAGAAGGTAAAGAAAGATACTGCCTAACCTGCTGAGTATTTCCAATTTGCCCTGGTAATACAGTATTTCAGGATTCCAACATCTGCATCCATTTGGCTGTTGGAAACTGTCTACAACCTGGAAGGAACCCAAACTCTGAGGCCAGTGCTCCCAGTGTTAAATCTACAATGAATTTGGAAAAAATATATACTTGGCGCCATGTACTGGTGCCAGTTAGAATATTTGGAAATCACTCATCATTGTGAGACAACGTTGGAATCAGAGGACATGAAAGGCAAGGGAACGAACAATCTGTTTACTTTCACCTCCAGCCTTTTTTCACTTACTCCACTTATTGTTCTCTCCCCAGATGATACCTGGAACTCATTACCTGAAAAGGGTGATGGTGGTAAGCCATCCTATTGAAATGGGCTTTGATATGCATTGTAACTTAGTTTGGTTTAGTATGGTTTAGATTAGAGATACAGCGTGCAAACGGGCCCTTCGGCCCATTGGGTCCGCACTGACCAGCGATCTCTGCACGCTAACACTATCCTACACACACGAGGGACAATTTACACTTATACCAACGCCAATTAACCTACAAACCTGTACGCCTTTGGAGTGTGGGAGGAAACCAAAGATCTTGGAAAAAACCCACGCAGGTCACGGTGAGAAAGTACAAACTCGGTGCTGACAATACCCGCAGTCAGGATCGAACCCGGGTCTCTGGTGCTGTATGGCAGCAACTCTACCACTGCGCCACCATGCCATTCTTTGAAGGATAAAAACATCTGAGGCATTGGACCAAGAACTGGGAAGTAAGACATGGTCTTTTTATACACGGTATAGATATGAGAACCCATGGCCCCCTTCTGTAAAGTTTCCGCGATTGGATATCAACATGACAGAAGATGCACATGCAGTGGGTTGGAGGATGCATTCCTCGATATCCCATTTTTACAGTGCATGGTGTCGTTTCTCACTGCCTTGCTCCTCTTCACCCTCTTCTTGCAGCTGTGCTTCCTCCCTTGCCGTAACTGCTGCCACAGTTCGTTCACCTCATGCCACACTCCAAATGACGAACCAAACACAATACTTGTTTTCCAACTATGTAGGAAAAGGACATCTAAAAAGAATGAGGTGCTTCTCAGAGCTCAGTGAAATAGCAGTAAAAAATTACCAAAATGATCTCAATCAGCCTCTCAAGTATAAATGGAGACTTATCTTCCAAGAGGTGAATATCCTTTTAAGTACAACCTCGGCACCAACTTCCATAATAGCAAAGGCCATGACCCCCATCCCCTGCCCAGGATAAGGCTCAGTGATTCAGATTATACAAGATAACTTAGGAAATAGATTCCCTTTTCAATTTTATAACAATGTTATGGCCCTAACATAAATTCCAGGACTAATTTAACAGTACCTAATGCATAAACACAATCCAATGAGTGATTACATTTGTCATAATTGCGCCTCTTTTACATCTGAAAATGGATGCATAAGTTCTGATTTGAGATGACATGAACCACAGAAAATAGCGTAGAATCATTGTTGTTTTCAATAAAAGTTTTCTATGCAGCTTTTGTTGTTACCATTTTCTATAGTATGGGCATGATTATTATAATTTAAAACGATTGCATTAACTGTAAATGCTTTGGGATATGTCAATTAAGTCAATTATTGATTTTTTTCTTACTTCTTGTCAATGATAATAGTAACCAATGGACAACAAACTGTATCATTACAATATATCTCATCATACTGCTTGCGTTTAAATTTTCATTTTGCAGCCAATTCAACTATTATCAAACTGTTTTATATCTCAGCAATTTTTGTAGTCAAAGGCTAAACAGTACGGAAAGCCAATGGTTTTCTGGTATTGTTTTCAAGGATAATTACAGTATATCTGCTATCATGCTGTCTTAAAAGGAAACAACAATTTAAAATGAAAAAGCAAGCTTTATCAGCTTGAAGTATATTCAAACAACATAACACCTAATAATTAATTAACTATATAAAAAAATGTTGTGAATCCTCAATTATTCACCTTCATAAACATGAAGCAGATGATAATTTGGAGAGTTATGCAAACACTACTTTAGAAGTTCATTTCAAAAAATGTATACGAGCCTAAACTTGATGCTAGACATAGTTTAATGTTAAATGAAATTAATTGCATTGGTATGATCCAAGTTTATGTTGGAACAAGATCACAAAAATAAATTGAACGGGAAAATGAACTGTAATTATAACTATTTCTTATCCCCATTTTTATTAGAAATACTCTCCGATAAGAACAGAAAATGCTGGAATCACTCAGCTGTTTAATAGTAAGATTAAATGAGAGCTTACCTGTTCGAAGTTTGATCTTTATTTTATGAGGAGTTACGATGAGGGATTACGTGAAGAAGACCCCGCCAGGCGCATGCTTGACATACTTCAAAGCAGCGGCGTGAAAAACACAGAACCAATAGCCGAAGTAAGATAGTAAGGCTCACACAAGACTAGAACTACCAGATGATCTTTTAGATTATGAGGGTCGGGAGCGGAGGGCACATAATCCCTCATCGTAACTGCTCATAAAATAAAGATCAAACTTCAAACAGGTAAGTTCTCGTTTAATCTTACTATTTTACTTCGGAGTCACGTGAGTGACTACGTGAAGATTTTAAAGCTCTGTGATTTTCATGCCATAGATCATTCCATATGACACACTGCTTCAGTTTACACAGTAGTGAGTAAATAATATATATTGCTTGAAATTAGGCAATAAATATTTTAATATTTTAATAATAATAAAAGAAAATTAATAACCCCTCTTTCCCAGGGGAAATAACAACAAATGATATGCAACAAAGCAAACAATTTTGAACAGAACTCAACACAGCATGTGCCACCCTGGCACTGTAACGACAGGTTTATCATAAATCTAGGAAAGTTTCTTCTTTAGACCATCCTGCAATCGCCACAATTTGGTCGAACGGCACGTCCTGCACCTTCGCCGCGGACATTAATACCGCCCTTGTGGAGTGAGATTTAACACATCAGTGTCTACTCCAGTTAGTCCAGAACCTGTTTATCCATCTAGAATAGTTTGTACTGTCACTTTTTATATGTTTCTTGTGGGTAATGAACATTGGTGTCTCACAATCTCGGAGACTCTTAATAAAATATATATTAAGTCAGATGCTTAACCACACACAATGTCTAATTGACAGAGTATGTCTTAAAATTACATTGGTTCTAGCCTTTCTTGGCTTGCTTTGCTTGCTTAGATCATTGACATAAAACGTGATTTTATCTACAGACAACTGCATACAATCTAACCACAACATTTGTAATGTTTGTACTCATTGTGCTGATATTAATGGCATGAGCATAACCATTTTAAATATTAACATCTGAAAAGACAGTGACGTAATTGGAGTCCATTGCCGAATCAATGTGAGAACTATACTGACATCCCAGATTTCTATATGTCTGGGTTTGGTAGGATTTTATTAAAATTCCTCTCATAAATCGGGATATAAACAGATGAGACCCGATAAATTGTCGTTCTGAAATTGTCCTAAATAGGAGGACAAAACACTCCGAGCTCCATTCATGGTACTATAACTCAGGTGCAACATAACAAGGAACTCCAATACATCCGATATGTTTGCAGTATGATAAAATATATCTGACTGTATACAAAAGATTTCCCATTCCTTATATGAAACATATATTGTTTCTTAGTGCTATCTCTCCAAGCTGCAGTTATGACATCCATGGTCCTATCCGACATTCCATCAGAACCTGCAGATTAACAATTAATACGGTCATGTAATGGATGACTTCTGCTGTTACTGGATGTACCAACAATTACTGCACCTGGGATTTGTCATGAATCATCATTCTGAGCACCAAAGTGAACAATGGGTGTTTAGTAATGGTCCCTAGATAAGGGACGTATCAGATATTTAACTGATAAGAATAGATACTACCTTGATCTTAGCCAAAAGGCCGAGAAGCAATACCAGTTTGGAACCACCAAACGCCTGCGGCGGAGACTTGCTCTATTTTGGTGACACATTGCCTAATCAGGCAAAAATGGGGAAAACATAAAATACTATACTTCCCCAATGCAGCAAGAATGCATCTACCGCTAATACTCCTGGATCTAGCTCCCACGAGACACATTTAGACCACTGGAGATTTAAGCCAGACACAACAGATCAACATTTGGTACTCATACTGTCTGACAATCTATTTGAAACTTTTTGAATTTTATCATTCATTCTGTATTGTCAATGAACTTTTGTGATCTGTTGTCTTACCACAATATTGTCTTCTCCCACAGTTGTGGTATTGTCTACTCATAATTGAACATGTAAGTTCTTTATTGTAGAACAAACAGCTATCAATGCATAAAAAATGCCCCAATAACTCCAAATCATTCATACCATGTGTTTGGAGAATTAAATCGTCTTGGACAGTCCATCGACCACCACAACTGGCTCCCCATCCGAGAGCACTCCCAACAGTCCATAATAACATTGAAGACTGCTGAACAAGCACATTTTTACTTCTAGTAACTAGTGCAACATTGAGAATCCATCATTACAATTCAGATCAACCTTTTTAGTTGGTAACTGCATGGACCTAATCAATGACCTGCATGCTTTTTACACTTATACTCTGGTCTTTGCAGACTTTGATCATGCTGAGGTCCCAATTCGACAGCAGGAAATGCTGCTTTCACTTTACCAGTAACTATAGCTACTTCTTGGATGGTGGGATAATGTTTTTTACCAAGACAAATACAGGCATTTGTAACATCCCCAACCTTAATTGTTGGTAAAGTTATCATATGACATATCAACTGTATTAAAGACAATTGTAATCTTACAACCAACCAGAGGTTGTTTCCCAGAAATTCCATGTGTGATGGAATGACGTTTCTGTACTTCCGTAAATGAACCAGAAGATTCCTTCTCTTAATATAGGGGTTCGTATTCAACCTGTTTGTTTTCGCAAAGCAGGGATGAGCAGTTTTATAAGGAAAATATCCTTAATTTAGGCAGTTTTTCATCAATCATAAATCTGGTTATAGCTTGCCCACATAATCCTGCATTTTTTGGGTATAATGTTAGCCAAATGGCAATTTGCATCATACAATTGGGTTTGAATATGCATTGCAGAGTAAAGCAAACATGTCTTAAAGTAATGGACATTATCGACCCATGTATGTCTTCCCCAAATACAATGATGCCAACTGAATATCAGCTAGAGGACATACTGGAACACATTTCCTGTCCTCGCATCATTGCACTCATGGGTGCCCAATTACTGAGTTACTGTTGGCATCCTGAGCGAGGCACAATAGACGGGTGTTTTATATATATTTATATATTTTTTACTGTTTCAGTCATAACAGTTTCTTGGACTAGGTGAGAAACCAAATAATGTTGGCCGCCAGGTTCATCCATAGCCTCACCAGTCCATACCGATATAGCAAAACTTGGTGCTATATCGTGAACACCCGGAGCATTTCTATTGTGCTCTGGTGTATACCCATAAGTAGGGACACCAGCTTCAGGGTCAGTTTCATCCTGCCCTGGTACTCCCGAGTCTTGCTCTAGGGAGACTTCATCCAGACCTATGCAAGGCACTGGTGAACAAGATTCTCATTCTTCATAGGCACCATACTCAGTGTATGGAAAGTTCCTCGGAGCCTGCCTTAGAATCTCATGGGTCTTAGAACCCTTGACTGATTAGAGTTTGGAGCATTTTATCTTGCTCTAGGGACCTCATCCAGACCTAACCAAGGTACTGGAGAATCAGCATCCCATTTTCATAGGCACCATACTCAGCGTATGGAAACTCCTTTGGAGCTTGCCTTACAGGAAGACATACATGGGTCTTAGAACTCTTGACTAAGTCAAGTGTGGAGCATTTTCTCCTTTTCCAGCCTTCCCCACATTCTTGTCCTCCCTTGGAGGAGAGTTACTTTCTTTACTGTTTTGTATTTGTGCATAAACCATATATGCTTAAAATTGTATTTCTGACAGGCACATTCTGCTTGTAGAATATTTGTATTAACCTCAGTATCACACAGGGTTATATACATTTCCATAAAGGAAAAACTCCCTCTTGGAACATATACTCAGAGCAGACTTTACAAATTGTGGGTATTTGGAGCCGGCATTTAGAGCAGCCGTTATCTCCAAGCCCGATCTAAATAGCGGTAAATAGCGGGAACCGGCTTTTAAAGCAGCCTTATCTCCCAATCCGATCTAAATCGGAAACTGTGGTTTCAGCACATTCCATTCAATTACCGCAGTTTAAAAATACTTATACTCTACCTGGCTCCGTATTTCAAGCCAGATTTACAGAGTTTAAAATTTTTTTTCCAAAATATATGAACACTCTAGCTGGCTCAGCAGACTTACAGAGTTTAAAAACACTCGCAAGAAAATTCAACAGTAACTTACCTGCGGGTTAAACTTACCACTGGTGAGAGCAGCGCTCTCCACCCTGTCGGTGCCACATGCGTCGACGTAATGCCGAGCATGTGCCTGGCGGGGTCTTCTTCACGTAGTCACTCACGTGACTCCAAAGTAAAATCAGCATCTGTGGAAGGAGAAATAAACATTTTAGGTACATGATCCTTCATCAGAATTGTTCTGATCAAAGGTTCTTGACCTAACTTGTTAATAGCCTCCACGGCCAGAGTGAGGACCACCAAAAATTGGAGAAGCAGCAGGGTCTCCTCCATGGCCAGAGTGAGGACCACTGTAAATTGGAGGAGCAGCACCTCATATTTCGCTTGGGCAGTTTGCACCCCAGCGGTATGAACATTGACTTCTCTAAGTCCAGGTAGTCCTTACTTTCTCCTCCCCTTCTCAGCTCTCTCTCAGCCCTCTGGCTCCACCTCTTCCTCCCACCCTCCCTCACATCAGTCTGAAGAAGGGTTTCGACCTGAAACGTTGCCTATTTCCTTTGCTCCAATAGATGCTGCCTCACCCGCTGAGTTTCTCCAGCAATTTTGTCTACCTTTGTTAATAGATTCTCATGCTACAGAAAAAGACACAAAGTACCGGTGTAACTCAGCAGGTCATGCAGCATCCCTGGAGAACATGGATAGGTGGCTCTTCAGGTCGAGACCAAGACAGATTGTAAGGGGGAAGAAGAAAGCTGGGAAAGGGGAGGGGCAGGAGAATATGTGGAAGGTAATAGGTCAACATAGGCAAAGGCTATTTTTGACAGGCTGATGATAGGATCAAATGGCAGAGATAAGAACTGTTGGTCTGAGGAATGTAGTGGGGGGGGGGGGTTTGGACGGGAGATATATGTGGGAGTCTAGGTGGGACATAGGAGATGTAAAAGAGGTGGGGGAAGAGGGGAAGGGGAATGGTTAGAGGTTACCGAAAATTGGAGAAATCAACATTGATGCTATAGGGTTGTAAGTTACACTAGGAGGAGAATATAAGGTTCTGTTCCTCCAGTTTGTGTGTGGCCTCAGTCTGGCAATGCAGCAGGCCCAGGACAAAAAGGTCAGTAGGGAAATGACAAGGGGTGTTGAAATGGTTAGCAACCTGGAGATCCAGCAGGCCTTGGCAGACCGAGCGCAAGTGTTCAGCTCTACTAATTGTAATACTGTGCCTCCCCAGCTTTGTTTGGAATAGTCACAAATTATTGAAGGGGATTTATGGGCAAGAGTGTTCAATGGGCTAAATAGATCATTTAGCACCTGCATATTTTGTTGACATCTATCTGAATTGCCATTGGTGTGAATCTAAATGTTAACCAATTTTTATCTCATAAAACTATCGAGCTTGCTGGAAATGATATAGGTTGATCAATTTCCTATTTTTCCCATAGCAGGAAGATTGTTTGAGAGGAGGTAGATAGTGAGAAAGATTGAGAGAAGTGTTGGGGCAAAGACACGACATTGCCTGCCTCTATTCTGCACAGCAATTGGGTCCATCTAAACTAATTAAAATTAAACTAAACCAAACTAAATTTGTGATCCTGTAGTTTACAATGACAGTTGGCATCCCATGAGACACACAATAGATGGAGATGAGTATCATCGATTAGCCAGATCTGAGGACACTTGATTCAGGAAGTCAGAAGTTTTCTTGAGGTCAAACAAGCCATGTTTAGCATTTGGTGCAGTCACCTACATTTCTATTTGCTCTATCAGAAAGCTCCAGGATGGCTTTGATGAGAACGATCAGCAGCTCCCAGTGCAAAGTAACAATGAGTGCAAAGCAATCTAGGATTGAAGGCTTCAGATTTTTATCAAGGACAATGAAAATGCTCAACAGAGGCCCAAAGGCCAATGTACTGTCGAAAACCAGTAACCTAAAGAAAAGATGGGCAGAAAATGCAGGAGATTCATCAACTTAAAGTGGCACAGTAGCGTAGCTGGTGGAGCTGAAGCCTCACAATGCCAGAGATCCAGTTTGGATCCTAACCACTGGTATTGTCTGTATGGAGTGTTCATGTTCCACCTGAGTGTCCTCCAGGTGCTCTGGTTTCCTCCCACATCGTGAAGACATTGTAGCTTGATTGGCCTCTGTAAAATTGCACCTCGCGGGTAGGGAATGGATGCAAACATGTTATAACATAGATCTAGTGTGAATGGGTGGTTGATGGTTGTGTGGACTCAGTTGGCCAAAAGCTTTGTTTCATGCTGTATCTTTCAATCAAATAGTTGTCTATCTTGGAATTTTAATGTAGGCTTGCTCTGCAGTATACTGTACAGTGTTGATGAGAACTGCATCGTAATGCTATTTTGACTTTTCTCTTTGCACATGCTTAATTCTTGTTGTGTGTTTGCAAATCATAAATTTCTAGTGATTGCAATGTTTTTCTGATCCTTCTCCAACTTTGGTCGATCTTTTCCAGGCTTTACATTATCTTCTTTAACGAGTTTTCTATTTTTTTGTCCTTATGTCCTTATATTGTCTCATTGAAACATGCTTTACATATCATGAATCCATTTACATCTTTATTCATCTTGAACAGTGACCAGCTCTGGAGATTGATTCCTACTTGCCTTCCACCTCTTCTTTATTCTCTTCTGGCTTTATACGGTTCACTCCCATTAAAAGACTCCTTCATCTGATGAGAGGTCTGTATACAAAATTCTTAATTTCTTTTTTTTCTTCATGGATTTTGACAGATTGTAATTTCAAACAGAGTCTGTCTCGCCATTTGATCAAACCTTCAGCCAGCACTTTATCCTGTATCTGTACACTGTGGACAGCTTGATTGTAATCATGTATAGCCTTTCCGCTGACTGGACAGCACGCAATGAAAAAATGTAAATTGTACCTCTGTAGATGTGACAATAGAATAAACTAAACTAAAAATAAACTAAACCATAGAAATTACAACAACGGAGATAATCTATGTCCGCAATCACCTTCCACAAATCAAATATCTGTTCTCATATACCATCACATTATTTTCTTCATACCTTCATACACGTGTTCCTGAATAATGATATAATTTCTGTCCAAATCAATAACTTTGGAATTATTTTTATTCAAACCACACTTCACAATCGAGACATGCTTCTTGTGGTGCTTTGTTGCTTTAGTCACATAATCACAATTCTATCGCGTCTTGCTTCGCAGGTATTCCTTCACCACATCAGGCAACATGCTAATGAATCAGAATGCCTATGAATGCACACTCAAAAGCTTCCTTCAAATCGTGTGAAGCCAAGTATTGCACACAGTTCACGCAAGGTTTTCTTCATATCTATATAACTACAAGCCTCATCTTGACCATTTCCTGTCTGCGCTGTATATTGATGTTAGAAAAGACCCTACCATATATCGCTATAATTTTTGTCCATCTTACTCACAGTCCTCCTCCGCTGAGGCAGCCCTGAGGATTTTTCCGGTTGATGAAAAATAACAAAGTTGTGAATGTTTAAAAAATCTTGAGATCAGCTGGTTGGTCCTCTCGCCTGTCAATCACCATGATGAAGGAAACACCCCTTCTGGAGGGGCGACAGAACTTTAAAACCCCGGATGCCTGAACGTGACTCAGTCACTCTGGAAGATCGCGAGGGAGAGGCTACAACTCTGATTATGCTGTGAGTCTACTGAACTGTGAGTCTACCCTTTATGTGCTTTATGTGGATAACCCTTTATGTGCTTGCAATAAATGTTTGTTAGCCAGCAATGTGCTTGCAGTGAACGATGATTTGTTAACCCTTAATGTGTTTGCAATAAATGATTTGTTAGCCAGCAATCTGTTTGCAATGCATGATGATTTGTTAACCCTTAATGTGCTTGCAATAAATGATTTGTTAGCCAGCAATCTGTTTGCAATAAATGATGATTTGTTAACCCTTAATGTGCTTGCAATAAATGATTTGTTAGCCAGCAATGTGCTCGCAATGAATGGTGATTTGTTAACCCTTAATGTGCTTGCAATAAATGATTTGTTAGCCCTTAATGAAATGAAATGAGTTGTTTGGCCTGCCCTGTGCTTTTGCTTTTGCTTTGCCTTTGCTTTGCTTGGCCTCACCTGAAATGAAAGCAAATGGATTGTATTGTTGGCTGGCCTCATCTGCCTTTGTGCTTTTGATTTTGCCTTTGCTTTGCTTGAGCTCACCTGAAATGAAAGCAAATGGATTGTATTGTTGGCTGGCTCCGTCTGCCCTGTGCTTTTGCTTTTGCTTTGCCTTTGCTTTGCTTGAGCTCACCTGAAATTTAAGCAAATGGATTGTATTGTTGGCTGACTTAATTTGACTTGAAGAGGATTGACTTGATATGAAATTGATTGAAATGGATGGTTGGCCCTGCACTCACTGTGCTTGACTTGACTTGACCCACAACACCCATTCTAACGCTCCAGAACTCCCCCCCCCCCCCCCAACTGGCCACCAATATTGGAAAGGTAGAATATTGTGTTGACCAGCCCTGCCATGTGAACTGGGACCCAATGGGTCCCACTTAGTCTAGTTTTGGTTATAAAACCTAACTTTAATAAAAAATGTCCCTCTTTATAAACCAGCGTTGCTCCTATTGATATCCTGTGGATTTCAAAGCCCTTGTACAGAGCACGAATGATGCCTTCCCTTATTGTGGATAGAAGACCTCAGATGCCACAGGGATCACCCCGGGCCGTCTTCCAGTTCATCTGGCAGTCAAAGATGGACCGGGCCCGATTGGCCACAATGTACAAGTCGGTAGACAACGGGGGGTAAAAGCATGCCCAACGTCGCCCTCACCCTGATGGTCACCAGCATGTGTGGCTGCATCAGGCAGAGCATAGAGCCAAAGCATGTGGGCACCAAGTGTCACTGATGTGTCATTGGGTCACGTGGGCACCTAGTGTCACTGTCTACCTGTCCCCAGTGTTGCGAAGGATGGGCCAGTCAGCTGGTGGAAGGTCATCAACTCTGTGAAGATGCTCTTTAGTCAGCCTGAACTTTGTTGACCTCCCAGCAGAGCGAGATGTCCATTGGGAATTTTGCCGACTGCAGAAGTACGTGCCGAGGGACGCAATGAAGCTTAGTGCAGCCAACGCTAAGGCTCTGTGTGGGAGGACCACAGCCTGGGCTCCTTCTGCTGCTGCACATTGGGTGGCAGGGTGTGGTGGAGCCACCCCTCAAACGAAGAAAGGGATATCACCCCAGGGGGCCACATGAGTGGCAAGGGTGTCTGGTATAATGATAACACTACCAAATATAAAGCTAATGAATGTATGATTAGCCACCTCAGGAACAAATTATATAAATTAATGCACGGGTCCTCCTTGGGTTACAACAGGGGTCCCTCCCTGAGAACTGGTCGTAACCTGAACAGTTTGCAAGAAAAGGTCCAGTGAAGTCCGATCAAAGATATAGGCAAGAGTCTACAATGTGGTAGCTAGTAGCTCAGGACTGCTCTCTAGTTGTTGGTAGGGTGGTTCAGTTGCCTGATAACAGCTGGGAAGAAACTGTCCCTGAATCTGGAGGTGTGTGTTTTAACACTTCTACACCTTTTGTCTGATGGGAGAGGGGAGAAGTGGGAGTAGCCAGGGTACGACACGTGCTTGATTGTGCTGCTAGCCTCGCTGAAGTAGCGTGAGGTATAAATGGAGTCAGTGGAAGGGAGGTTGGTTTATGTGATGGTCTGGGCTGCATCCACAATTCTCACCAATTTTTTTGTGTTCTTGGATGGAGCAGAAGATGTCTGCAGAGGCGAGGTGGCCCAGAGGAACAAACGTCAGAGAGGTTATTGACTGTAGGCTAGATGTATAAATGCCGTGGATGGTTTTAAAAAGGACTCTGTTGCTGCCCCGGATGGTTTGGCTCCAGATAGGATTTGTAAAATGGACATTCCAGTGTTAACTGGAATGCATTTTTCTGGGTTCTTTGTGGCAATATTCCAACCTGTGTCAGGAACAGTCACCTGCAGCAATGCAGCAGCTAGCAAATCCATCTCACCAGTCTCCTACATGCTCATTTGTTTCTGCAACTGTACCTAAGTGGGGTATCTGTAAACTGGGGACCAACACAAAAGCTCATGGTCCATTTGTGATGTTTTCTAAGACCTGGTTCTTTTTCTCACATTCCTTCTCATAATTTTTTTGTATGGTTCCATTTATCTTTGTTTCTTTCTTATTTTAACTTTTCTTGACACAATATTCCATTCCCACAATATTCCATCTTATTTATTTCTCCTCACAATCTCTCTGTAACCTTTAATTCGGCTTAGTTTAGAGTTTGCATCTGTTTCAACACTTTCGCTCATGCTTCAAATTTTATTTTTCCTAGCTCTTACTGTTCACTTTTTAAAATGTATTTCCGAAATTATCTTTTGTTGGAATGTGTTTTCTTCCAGGAAATAAAAGAGAACATTTATAGAGAATGATTTTTTTCCTCTTTTCATTCAGTGTCCAAGCTCCCCTTTAAGTCTCTCTCCAAGTTTTGTCTTTATTCTGTTTACAAGTTCTCCTAAGATAGAGCTATGGTCGATATAATGCCCTTTTATGTGACACTGGTCTCTGCTTCCCAGAGACTCAAAACAACTCAGTTTGCATGGGAGAAGAAAGGCAGACAGAGAACAAAGAGAGTTAATCTGAGACGTGGAGACACAGAGGACGGCAGAGATCAAACAATGAGAGTAAAGGCCTGAGATTTCTACTCAGAAGAAAGCAGGAATGTCAGGCAAATGTGGTTCATACAGAACCAGTAAACAGGAGAAGGGAGTAGAGCTGATATCAGTGTGAGCAGCAATAGATATAACATCATTCAACTATCAGGACTCTACTGGTCCAGTTACATAATCAGGCCAGCATCATTCTCTGCTCAACCTCAGAATACCCCAAGGATGCCATTTTGTCCAACATTGAAGTATTACGACAAATGCAGCCTTTGGTTTTAAGTACAGTGATATCACACAGATAGCAATATGACAGTGAGCAAGCATCTACTTTAGTGATGTTGACTGAAGCATAAATATTGGTGTATCAGGGGCCACAGTAAATATTTTGAAGCTACTCATTTAAGCGATTGGTATATCACACACCAAGACCCTCAATGCCCACTCTATAGTATTGCCCTTCCCAGCCTCAGGTCAAATACTCCAGCCACCTCTAATCCTATACCCTAATAAACTAAACCTTCTCTAAAACTCATGTCCTAACTCACCATATCAGGTTTATTCTTGGATGAATTGACCTGTCCACAATTGACCTGTCCACAATCTTTATAATCGTCATTCTATGTAGCAAATTGATCCAAGGCCTTATCTGTTCATTTTCCTGTGATCTTCTTCAACCTCATGATCAGCAAAGTTCTCTGCACCCCTCCAATTCTGTCCTCTTGTGCATGTTTGCTTTTAGTACTGACTAGGCTGTGTAAATCCTTTGCTAACCCCTCTCCACGTGTATCTTCTGGTCATTTAAGTAAGACACTCCTGGAAACCAATCCTTTGGCTGAGTGTTAATTCCAATTTGCTGCCAAGTATTATGCTGTGTTTGGTAATGAACTCTCAGTGCATTAAATATGATAGATAATCACAAGCTGTAGTTGAACAGTGGATGAAGTTCCTTTATCAGAAGTACAGTCAGAAACTTACTGCTGCTTTTCCAGCCTGAAAAACAGTGCCAGAGATTTTGATGGGGTCTGCCAAAGGTTGCAGCCAGAAATACCTTAAACTTTCCTATCTGTGTTCCTGTTTAGTGATCTCTTCATTATGAAGGAGCCATTTTCTTGAAGATTACTTCAAAACTATTCTATATCTGCTTTGGATAAATGGAAGGAACACAAAATAAGCAGAATTTGTCCTAAAATACAATTTGAATTTCAGGAGATTCCTGATCTTCCAAAGCAACACAAACATTAAATAAACAATGAACACAATCTGAAGTGTCCATTTGGCAAAACATTATTCCCCAATATGTGGCATGGTGGTAAAAGCAAATTGTTGTGTCATTAGATGGCTGAAAATATTATTACCATTGATAAATTATTTGGTCAAAATGATCAAAATTAATTACAGCTTCATTTTAATCTTGTATTTTTGCATTGCATAGATGTTTTCAGTGAGCTCACAAGTTTTGTTATGTGCATAGCTGGTGTATTGTTCCAAGACCTAATTAGTTGAACAAAGTCCCTCTTATGTTGTGACACAAAATTATAAATGTAAAGCTAAGCTTAATACCTTTATTTACAAAATGTGAATCCAGTTCCTTTAAATTATCAGAGCAGGTGTGTGTCGGGTTGGGGGAGGGGGTGGGGGTGGGGGTGGGGCGGAAGGCGATGGTTTCTTGATCAGTGTTGAAGACACTGATCATCAACCAGCTGAAGCAGACAGGGCCAATTAGGATGAGAGGTCAGGCCCGGGTCAAGCAGAGAGGCGAACTGTCTGGATGGTGGCAAAATGTAGAATAGGCTACGACTAATGAGGAGGCAGGAAGAACACTCAAAGCAAGCACCAGAAATAAACGTTTTTTTGTTTAAAAAAAAGAGCATAGAGTAATGAAAGAAAAGGGGGGAAGAGTATTGAAGCATCAATGAAAAGAATGAAAGGCTGCAAGTTCAGCACAATCACACAGAGGGTGAGAGTACTGATGGCTCAGGGCTTGCAGGAGAGAGACTGTGAATGTGTGAAAGATTAAAAGGAAGGAGAGGGACACGGGATGCAGAGACCTGACCAGGATAAGAGGGAATGTTACTGGTACCCAAGCATCTGACATGACACAATTCATCAGCAGCACGTGCCACAGCAAAGAAAACTCCATCGAGAGTTGATGTTTAAAATCTGGCTGGACTCCACTGTGTGCTGACATGCTCCAGGGTTGAGTCATAGTTGAACTATAGCGTTTACTTCTGTCTAGGAGCAGACCGTCTGTAGGGGTGGTACGGTGGCACAGCGGTAGAGTTGTTGCCTTATAGCGCTAGAGACCCGGGTTCAATCCTGACTGCCGGTGCTGTCTGTACGGAGTTTGTACGTTCACCTCGTGACCTGCATGGGGTTTTCTCCGGGAGCTCCGGTTTCCTCCCACACTCCAAAGATGTACAGGTTTGCAGGTTAATTGGCTCCAGTGAAATTGTGAATTGTTCCTAGTGTGTGTAAGATAGTGTTAATGTGCGAGGATCACTGGTCGCCGTGGACTCAGTGGGCCAAAGGCCTTTTTGTCTGCTCTGTATCTCTAAACTAAATGTGTGAGGAGCCAGGAAAGCAGCCATTCGTTTCCAGTCGTTTCAAAGCCTACTGCACGCAAGTTCAAAGTTGCTGGGAAGTCTATGGAGGCAATGTACAGAGTTCTCTACATTCCCTGCAATTTCCCTGCATTTTCCCTGCAGCTGCCTGAAAGATCACACTGACTGCTCGGCTCAGAAGCTGAACTCTGACGCAGGGTAGTTCTCTGCAAAGATGCATGCAAAGTATTTGTCAATTAAAGCTACAAGGAGATACCGCGGTCATTTCTGTCACCTTTCTTCTTACACTATGTGACCCTGTAAAAGAGGCCGTATCCACACCTGCTGTGTGACACATTCTAGGTGGGGAAAAAAAGACACAAAACGCTGGAGTAACTCAGCGAGTCAGGCATTATCTCTGAAGAACATGGATAGGTGTTCGAGTCTCGAACATTTCGGGTTGAGACTCTTCATCAGATTGATTGTAGGGGGGAGGGAGGTGAAAGAAAGCTGAAAGAGAGGAGGGGGTAGGACAAAGCCTGGCAGGTAATACGTTGATACAGGTGAGGAGGGTGTTTTGATAGGCAGATGGTTGCTAATACACAGAGGCGAAAAGGCAGAAGGTGTGAGACAAAAGGATTGAAGAGTACGGGATTGTGAAGCTAGAGGAAGGAATGTAGGTGGAAGGTGAGGGGGAGGGAAGAGATAGGTGCAAGTCCAGGTGGGGCACCGGGGAGGAGGATGGGAATGGGGTGGGTATCGGGGAAGAAGAGAGAGGGTGGTTGTGTGATTACCTAAAATTGGAGAATTCAACGTTAAACTATGGCCTTTGTCCAACCATCTGCCTTTCAAATAGCCTACCTCATCTGTATCAACCTATTACCTGCCCGGCATTGTCATGCTCCTAAAGGGCACAAAATGCTGGAGTAACTCAGCGGGACAGGCAGCATCTCTGGAGAACATGAATAGATGATGTTTCGGTTCGAGATTCCTCTTCAGACCGATTTGGGGGGGGGGGGAAAGAAAGCTAGAAAAGGGGAGAGGCAGGACAAAGCATGGTAGGTAATGTCAACATAGACAAGGGGGATTTTTTGACAAGCAGTTGGAACAAAGACCAGTGATAAGAACAGTAGGTTGGAGACAGCTTTGAATGAAGAGATGCAGATTATGAAGTCAGGGGGAGGAAAGCTGTTGTGGTGGGATGGGATGGGGTGGGGAGGGGGGGGATGTGTTGAGGGGAGAGGTGCTGAGGGGAGAGATGTTGAGGGGAGAAATTTACAGTCCAGGTGGGACCCAGGGAGGGAAGGGGTTGAGGTATATTAAAGGTTACCTAAAATTGGAAAATTCAACATCCATAGCATTCGGCTGTGAGCTACCCAAGCCATTGCAAAATCTCCTCAAGGTATGTTTACTTTGAATAGATTTTCCTCATCTCTTTGACAGAGGTTTTGTGAGACGCTCTCTCACTGCATCCCCCCAGCGAATCGTATTGCTGATGTTTGAAGGTCTGAGCCCATATTTGGAAAGATACATTTGCAATGCCAGAGAGCTCACTGGATGTCAGTGTGACAATATAACTTCTGGTTATTGACATTATTAGCTTTGATGGATCAGTCTAAGGTGTTTTTGATGTCATGAGTTGGTTTCTTTGCCATTAAGTCCCTCAACCTCACACCCTTGCTCCAAATGTTTCCAAACGAAAATCTAATAAAATACATGGTATTCATTTAAATAATAACTCCTCTTAAATCTGAGGCTCATGCATGGATGCAAAATGCTACAGTTCACTAATAACCAAACTATAAATGCAGCATTGAAAGAAACTGGTATAAAATCTCGTCCAATTCCCTGCTAACTCTGCATTGGTAGTGCATCTGGTTTCCCTGCAGATTTTTCTAAAATTTGATTTTAAATTCAACCCAGACTTCTGGTGTAAGAGACTTTAATCCAAAGACTCAATTCCTACTAGGTGTAAGGCCATGGCAGAGAACTGCCCATAATTCAGCTCTAATTGACACTAAATTTAATGGTCACAAGCCATAAACATGTCTACAGGCTTTCTTTGCCTGAGGACTGTGATCTCATGTCCTGTTTACTACAGTCCACAAATGCACAGAAAAAGGCCCCAGTTGTATCATGCGAAAACATTGCGCTTTTCCAAATCAGGAATTCATTTGCAGTCAAACAAACCCGTGAACAGGCCAACAATCTTAGCCAAAATAAAGGCAACCAATAAAATTGCAATACGTCTCTTTTGTGGAACAGGAGCATGGACACAAGTAAAATAATATAACAAATACATCGCTTGCTCAGAAATATTTCTGTTATTGCTTCTCATCACTGATTCTTTACATTGATGGAGGTCGGAAACTATTCTAAGTGGAAAGCTTTTTTCCTTAATTGTAAAAAACAAGTATGTTCACGTGAGAATTTAATCTCCCAAATGATTGCAACCATGCTCATCTGCTTTCTGTGTTTTAAGGAATTGATAGATGTATTGCACCTTAGTAATATCCATGGATGTCATGGAGTCGTACAGCACTGATTAAGGACAAAAGGACACAAGTAACTTAGCGGGTCAGGAAACATCTCTGAACAACATGGGCAGGTGAAGTTTTGGTTTCAGACCCTTTATCAGACCGATTGTAGGAGGGGCAGAAGAAAACTGGAATAAGATCCTTTGACTCTGAAATCCCACAAACCATCAAGTACCCTAGCGAAAGGATTTGAGTATAGGAGCAGGGAGGTTATACTGCAGTTGTACAGGGTTTTGGTGAGGCCACACCTGGAGTATTGCGTACAGTTTTGGTCTCCAAATCTGAGGAAAGACATCCTTGCCATAGAGGGGGTACAGAGAAGATTCACCAGACTGATTCCTGGGATGTCAGGACTTCTATATGAGGAAAGATTGGATAACTCGGCTTGTACTCGCTGGAATTTAGAAGATTGAGGGGGGATCTTATAGAAACTTACAAAATTCTTAAGGGGTTGGACAAGCTAGATGCTGGAAGATTGTTCCCGATGTTGGGGGAGTCCAGAACAAGGGGTCACAGTCTAAGGATAAGGGGGAATTCCTTTAGGACCGAGATGAGGAAAGCATTCTTTACACAGAGAGTGGTGAGTCTGTGGAATTCTCTGCCACAGAAGGTAGTTGAGACCAGTTCATTGGCTATATTTAAGAGGGCGTTAAATGTGGCACTTGTGGCTAAAGGGATCAGGGGGTATGGAGAGAAGGCAGGTACGGGATACTGAGTTGGATGATCACATTGAATGGCGGTGCAGGCTCGAAGGGCCGAATGGCCTACTCCTGCACCTATTTTTCTATGTTTCTATGTTCTATGTTTCTACCCACTGTCAATAATTCCATTTAATTCTCATAATATTCCTATCAACTGTTTCCAGCCTCTACCATTCACATACACCCAAAGAGCAATTTAGTGTGGTCAATCACATGCCAACCCTTTGGAAGGTGGGAGGGAACCAGAGCACCCAGAAGAAATGGATGTGGAACATGAAAACTCCACTGACACACCAGCGCAGATCAGGATTCAACTGAGGTCACCAAACTTGTGAGGCAGCAGCTCTCCAATCACACCAATGGTTCATTGCATTATCCTGGACAAGGATTGTAATATAGTTGTTTAATAGTTTACTTAGTACATTTATTTGTCTTGTACTATGGTGGTGGGTTCTGTTTTGTTTCATTGTGTTGTAAATACTATTTTAATATTTGAATAAATATTTTTGATTACATTTTTTTTTAAAGGTTTCATTGCTTAAGAATTTAATTAATTAAGAACTCTTCTCCTTCTGCTCTACGTTAAATAAGATTAAAAGTCACACTGTCGAAACAGGGAATTACAAGTTTTCAACATGGCGCCCAACCAAGGCGATCTGCAACACATATTACAATTGCTTCACACTTTTAAATCTCTACTTCTACAGATTCCCTTATCATGTATCTGTGCACTGTGAATGGATCGATTGCAATCATGTATTGTCTTGCCGCTGGCTGGTTAGCACGCAACAAAAGCTTTTCACTGTACCTCGGTACACGTGACAATAAACTGAACTGAACTAAACTGAACTATACTGAATTAAACTGAACGGACTGCAGATGCTGGTTTAGAAAAAAAGCAAAGAGGGCTTGAGTAACTGCGAGGGTCAGGCAGCATTGCTTGAGAACATGCACCTATCCATGTTCTCCAGGGATGCTGTATGACGTACTGAGTTGCTGCAGCACTTTGCGACTTTTTTAAGTCACATTACCCTGCCCCTGAAAGGAAAAAATGCAGCAATCAATATAAACAAATACTCCATGGAGATTGATTATGTAATTACAGTAAGACTGCATGCACAATTAATTGTTAAAAATTGGCATCATTTCTCATGCTTCAGGATTTCAATAATAACTTGCAAGAACAAGTTTTCACAAACGCCTTTAGACAACAGTCTGATTAGTTCAGTGAATCAGTACATCAATTATAATTTAATTTAGTCATATTCTATCCTGAAGTCCTTTATGGAATCAGGTAACAGCTAATAAATGGAACATTGGTAAATCATCACTCGTGTTAGAGAGACCAAATTTCAGATACTGTATAATCTGCTTTCCAGAGTGAACAAATCCCATCAATATCAGGAAGTGCTATTCATAATATACTAATTTATCTAACTTGTTTGCTAACATAATGTCCTCTTAATTATATTCATTATTTAAAATAAGAACATGTTTATACAGATTTGGGTTGCGTTCCTGAAAACTGTCTGTAAACTGATTTTTCCATCAGTCAGTGTATGTCAGCCAGTGCAGGAGTGATTAGCAAAAATAAATTCTGGTGCAAGTTGGGATGAGGCAGCAGGATTATGGTTTATCTCAATACTCTAGCATTGTTGTCATCTCCTCTATGCCCTTTCCAAAGCCTTCACATCCTTCCTGCAATGGGGCAACCAGAAATGCACGCAATATTCCCAATGTGGCCTAAGAAAAGTGCTGTTAAGTTGCATCAATAGACAATAGATAATAGACAATAGGTGCAAGAGTAGGCCACTCAGTCCTTCGAGCCAGCACCGCCATTCAATGTGATCATGGCCCATTCCTGCCTTCGCCTCATATCCCCTGACTCCGCTATCTTTAAGAGCTCCATCTAACTCTCGCTGGAAAGTATCCAGTGAACTGGCATCCACCGCCTTCTGAGGCAGATAATTCCTCAGACTCATAACACTCTGTGTGAAAATGTTTTTCCTCATCTCCGTTCAAAATGGCTTAATGCTTATTCTTAAACTTTGGCCCCTGGTTCTGGACTCCCCCAACATTGGGACCATATTTCCTGCCCCTAGCGCGTCCAAACCCTTAACCTTACATGTTTCAATAAGATATCCTTTCATCCTTCTAAATTCCAGAGTATACAAGCCCAGTCGTTCCATTCTTTCATCATATGTCAGTCCCGCCATCCCTGGAATTAACCTGGTGAACCTACGCTGCACTACCTCAATAGCAAGAATGTCCTTCCTCAAATCTGGAGGCCAAAACTGCACAAAATAATCCAGGTGTGTTCTCACTAGGGCCCTGTACAACTGCAGAAGGACCACTTTGCTCCTATACTCAACTCCTCTTGTTATGAAGGCCAACATGCCATTCGCTTTCTTCACTTATAATCAATGCCCTGACCATTCTGCATGGCTACTTTATCTACTTGTTTTGTCAGGAAGTTATGAACTTGGACTTGGTCTTGCCATTTATTGTGTATTTTTCCCATACATTCGACCTCCCAAAGTGCTACACCTCACATTTGGTCGGATTAAACTCTATCTGTCATTTTCCCTCCCCTTTCTGTAGAGGTTCTTTTTCCCACTGTATACTTTGACAACCTTCCTCACAGTTCACAAGCCCAGCAATCTCAGTGTGGTCTGCAAACCTAATTGGTCATAACTAGAGCCAGTATTTTGCCATAAATGCCATGTGCCCTTTTATGCCTTTTTATTGGATGATTTCAGGAAGATAATGCCTTTTTCACGATTGAGTGCATAAATCAGCCTTTTCTTGCCATTTTAACGTCTTACAAGAAAATTTACACCACCGGTGCGAAACCTGGCTGTAAGTGGATGTTCAGTGGTGATTGGAGAGGGGTGTGTGGGAAAGGGTCCAGTCTTTGCAGACTAGGTGTGAAGTGGTGATTGGGGAGGAGTAGTTGGGGAAGGGTCCAGTCTTTTCAAACTGGAGTCAAGCTGTGAGTAGGCATGAAGTGTTGGTTGGGGATGGGATGTGGGGGAACCAGGGTTAAGTTTCTGTTTATCGAACCTGCAGTAGAGCTCGTTCAGGTCGTTGGTCAGCTGACGATTGTCCAAGGAGCGGGGGTTTTTCCTCTTGTAGCTTGTGATTTCTTGCAAGCCCTTCCACACTGAAGAAGAGTTATTTGTTGAGAACTTGCTCCTCAACTTCTCAGAGTATCTTTCCTTGGCAGCTCTGATTCCTCTTCTCAGCTTGTACTTGGCCTGCCTGTAGAGGTCTGCATCCCCGCTCCTATAGCATCTACCCCTGCAAGCGTCAAAATGCCTGAAGTCAAGTCAATGCCTTGTAAAAAACTAAACGATTTGGTGAGAGTGTACAGGAGTGATATATTCTCTACAGACAACTGTGTGCTGTTTTGCAAAGCATGTGAGAAAGCAGTGAATCATAAGAAGAAATATTTAGTCTCCCAGCACATACAGACAGCTAAACACAAGTCAGCGGCAGAGAAACTGAAGGTAGGAAATGCGCAAGCTTGTATCCTCACATTTACTGCTGGCTCCAGTCGTAAATCTGAGTTTTCGAGTGATCAGTGCAACGCATTCATTGATGCTGGAATTCCACTGTGGAAATTGGAAAACAGAGGTTTTTTAGGGAAATACACAGAGGAACATATACCAAACGCGTCATCATTACGGAAAAATTATGTTGACAGCAACTTCAACATTGTTGTGCAGAAAATTAGAGATGAAGTTGCATGCAACAAAATATGTATTTCAATAGACGAGACAACTGATGCTGTGGGGAGATATGTTGCCAGTGTGGTCATTGGTACCCTGGAGGCAGGTCAACCATCAAAGGAGTATTTCTTGACATGGGAAGTATTGGAAAAGTCAAGAAGCTCAACTATTGCTCAGTTGTTTACATCTTCACTTGCTGTACTTTGTACTTAAAGTTCCTGGCGGTGTAGGTAAAGACATCCAAGGAAAATGTGAGAGGGTGATTTTAGCTAACAAAGATCTTGAAGAAATACAAAACATAGCTAAAGTTCTCAAAGGTAGTTGTAATGCACAGGATATCGACATGAATGTAGAGTTTGTAGCTTGCTTCAGGTATGCACCAGTGACCTCAGCTGGGGTAGGAAGAAGTTTTTCACAACTGAAGCATATTCTGTCTGACACCAGATAATTTGAAACAATGCTGATAGTTATGTGCAACCAGACAACTTTGGTCATTTAATGCAGTATACCTTTAAATTATCATATTTAACCATATTTTGGTGGTGGAAATAAATGCCTTTTTATGCCCTTTTTTGTCAATAAATGCCTTTTTCGTGCCTTTTTGCCTGCCTATTTCAGAGATTTTTTAGCACCTAAACATCCTGGCTCTAGTCATAACATTTCTTCCATCTTAACCCTGGATATGTGCTCTTCATGGTTGTGTGCTCAGTCCCCTTCTCTATTCCATGTACACCAATGACAATCAAGCCAAGTACAATGCCAATGTGATATTTAAGTAAAACACAAACTAGTGGAGTAACTCAGAGGAGGAGGCAGACAGATAATGTTTAGGGTCAGGATTCTTCTTCTTCTTCATAATATGAGTTACCATGTTTGAAAATAGTGGTTTTACATGACCTGGGAACATTAGACTCTTGATAAAATGCTGGAATAATTCAGCGGGACAGGCAGCGTCCCTGGAGAGAAGGAATGGGTGACGTTTCGGGTCGAGACCCTTCTTGGTCTAAAGAAGGATCTCGACCCGAAACGTCATCCATTCCTTCTCTCCAGGGATACTGCCTATCCCGCTGAGTTACTCAAGCATTTTGTGTCCATCTTTGGTTTAAACCAGCATCTGCAGTTACTTCCTAAACATTAGACTCTTAGCCCTGCCTCACAGCTCCATATCCCTTGTTTTCAGCACCTTATTAGATGTTTTGCTTGTGTTTCTGGCTATTTCCTCAGACAACCAATCGCTTTCATCTCTGTCATATCCTTAGATAGAGGCCCAGACTAGCCCATTCTGCACCTCCCTGCAGCTAAATCTTTTGACCACAACTATTTCATGTATTGCATTCTCAATGAAGACAGAATTGACACACATAACCAGTACAGAGTACCGATGCTCATTAGACTAATTTCAGTCTTATTAAGGAGGAGGAATGTGGATAGTTAACATTTATATTCAGGTTTTAATTTGCAGTTAATTTGTTGCAGTAGCTCGAGCAGTAATTGTGGCATGTAGAAGCTGACGAATGAGCCACTGACAGCTGCCCTGGGAACATTTGCTCCCCTCCTCCTAGTAGCCAAGCAGCGGATTTACTGTGTCAACAGTCACGCACCAGTAGAGACTTATAGACTTTGTAAGAAACAGAAAATTCTTTAGGTAGGTTTATGTTTAGGCTTATTATTATTTTCACATGTACTGAGATACAGTGAAAAGCTTTGTTTTTGCATGCTATTCAATCAAATCAGATAATACTGTACATAAATACAATCAAGTCAAATTCAAGCACAATAGACACAGAAAAGGAAAAGATTATCTTTAAGTTACATTTAGTTTAGTTTACTGTCACGTGTACCAAGGTACAGTGAAAAGTTTTGTTGCGTGCTATCGAGTCAGCAGAAAGACAATACATGATTACATTCGAGCCATTTACAGTGTATAGATACATGATAGGGGAATAACGTTTAGTGCAAGGTAGAGGCAGCAAAGTCCGATCAAGGATGGTCCGAGGGTCTCGAGGATAGAATTCAGAATATAGTTCACAGCATGGTAGTGTACCAGTTCCATGGACAAAGCTCAAGGTAGAGGAGAATCGGACAGTACCCTTAAGGATTGTTCAGAAGCCTGATGATAGAGGTGAAGGAAGCCATTTCTGAGTCTGGTGGAGTGCGGTGTCAAGCTTCTGCCTGAAGGGATTGGGGAGAAGGAACGATCGGGGTGGGAATGATCTTTAATTTTGTTGACTCCTTTCCTGAAGCAGTGTGAAGTGCAGATGGTCGGGAGTCTGGTCTGTGTGATGTATTGAGCTACATTCATTATTCTCTGCATTTTCTTGGGCAGAACTATTGCCAAAATCATGTTGTGAAGCAACCCGACGGCATGTTTTCTATGGTGCATCAGTACAGGTTTGTAACAGTCATTGGAGGCATGCCAAATTTCCTCAGTCTCCTGTGGAAAAAGTATTTGTGTGCCTTATCGGCTATTGTTTCAATGTGGTTGGTCCACAATGGATCGTTGGTAATATTTACGCCAAGGAACTTGTAGCTCTCAACCATTTCATGTTGGCACAGCGGATGCTGATCAAGGCATGCACTCCTCCACACTTCCCGAAATCCTGAAGTAGATCATTTGTTTCTAGTTTTCAAATGAATGAATAGTTTATTTCGGTCATACATTAAAAAGAACAAAACTTTACAATCTGTGCGAATATGAATCAACACTGTATTCATTTCACACAACGTTCACATAATCAATGACTGATAAAGGAATAGACTGAAGCCACAAAGCTTATTTTTGCCTATCAAATGTGAGGAATTCTTGATGTATCCTGGATACAACAGCTGTATGATTGTGTTTAGGGCGTGTATATTGTGTCGTGGGAGCACATGTTGGGGTAGGGGGCGCCGTCCTGTACGGTATGGCTGCCCAGCCTGCAGCTGTATGTCTTTCCCCCTTTTCTTATTTTTAGTGTGTTAAAGTGTTTTGTTTTGGAGCCTATTCTTTTTTATGTGGGGGTGAGGGGGGGGGGGGGGGAAGGGGGAAACTGCTTTTCATGGTCCCTACCTGGTTGGAGAGGCAGCTTTTCTCCGGGCTGCATCTTCGACCCGTCCTCGCGGCCTACCAGCGGGCCTGGAGCGGCGTTTCCTGAGGGGACCGCCCAGAACCTCGGCTTCGGCAGCGGCGGAGCGCTGGAGTGCCATCGTGGGGCGGAGCGGGCGATGCCTTGCCTGGGTCGCCGCGCTGGAACTCCGGTGAGCTGAGACCGCCGAGACAAACATCGCAGAGCCGCGGGTCTGTGGAGCGGCCGGCTGCGGGCGGCGGCGCTGAACTTTAACATCGGGAGCCAGTGGGGAGCTCCATTCAGCGCGGCCTTGTCGGCTTCGGAAGCCGTGGACTCCAGTAGGAAGCGGCCGTTCCGGGTGTCCCAAGCCGCTGAGAGGATTCTCCCGACGCCGGAGCACTGTCACCCGGCGAGAACGGCCTGGAACATTGGGCCTCCGTGAAGGCAACTATGGAGGCCTCAATATGCCTGACTATGGGTGGACATGAGTTGGGGACTGGACTTTGTGCCTTCCCTCATAATGGGAACCATTGTGGGGGGATGTTTTTATGTTTAAATCTCTTTATTAGTGTTGTGTCTGTATTCTTTATTTTATGTGCTGCATGGCAAGAAGCATTTCACTACACCAATTGGTGTATGTGACAAATAAACTAACCTTGAACCTTGAACATTTAATGTTAGATGCCAAGCCTTTGAGAAAATAAGGAGATTTAAGAGATTAATATCTGGGATGGAAGACTTAAGTTATGTTGCACAGTACCTTTCAGAACGTGCCAGAATAGCTCACAGGGAAACATGGCAGCTAATCTGGACACAGCAAAGTCCCAAAAACAGTAATGAACAAAAAAAACAAATAACATTTTTAATGATGTTTGCTGAAGGCTAATATTTAGTTAGAAAGTACAAGATTTGGCAGTCACTGAATGTGGGTTTTATTTATATCGATTATAGGAGTCAGTAAGTCTTATGGGGGAGATGGCACGTGGCAGTTGAGGGAGAAGCTTAGTCTATCTTTGATGTGCCCAAGCAACTCTCTGTCATCTGTCGATTTAATTGTAAGCTTCAGAGAGATAGGAACATTAAAAAAAAGTCAGAGAACAGAAAGGCACCATTGAGCTCATTGTTTTAAAAAATAATTTACAACTTGGTGGACTTCCTTTAAATTATTTACTTTTCTGAGAAAGACAAATTGCTCCATATCAAACATCACTAAAGGCGTAAAGAATAGATGCAAGAATATTATTCCAAACCCTTTGATACTTCAGCCGGACTATAGCGTTTAATTTTAGTAACCCCATAGAATATTAGATGCCAGGCATTTGAGACAATAAAGACATTTAAGGGAATGATATGCGGGATGGAAGATGTAATTTATATACAGACCAGAAAAATGGTGGGAATGGAGGATGTCTAAGTCAGGAAAACATGATGATAAATAAGGAAAAACATTTCTGTGTTTCACACAGAATTATGACTGAGAAAAGAAGAGGGTCCATATGGAAACATTTTTCATAACAGTAGGTTGCGGTCATCTGGAACACATTGCCCGAGGAGAATTTGAATAATAATTCAAGTTAAAAAAAACTATTGAGGAAAAAAAGCAAATATATTCCTTAGGTTCTCCAAAATACTGGCACTTGCATAATGGTCTAAATATTGGCTTTTTGTACTGATTCATTGGATAACAGAACCTTTCTAAATTTATAATTTACATGAATCAACCTTCATCAGTTGCAATGACAGAACTTATTCCCACTTCTTCAGGAACCACAATATCTGGAATCTGGTTACTTAGAAACATAGAAAAATAGGTGCAGGAGTAGGCCATTTGGCCCTTAGAGCCAGCACCGCCATTCAATATGATCATGTTGATCATCTAAAATCAGTACCCCGTTCCTGCTTTTTCCCCATATCCCTTGATTCCTTTATCTCAAAGAGCTAAATCTAACTCTCTTGAAAACATCCAGTGAATTGGCGTATACTGCCTTCTGTGGCAGAGAATTCCACAGATTCACAACTCTCTGGGTGAAGATGTTTTTCCTCATCTCATTCCTAAATGGCCTATCCCTTATTCTTAAACTGTAACCCCTGGTTCTGGACTCTGCCAACATCAGGAACATTTTTCCTGCATCTAGCCTGTTCAATCCGTTCAGAATGTTATATGTTTCTATAAGATCCCCTCTCATCCTTCTAACTTCCAGTGAATGCAAGCCCAGTCGACTCATTATTTCATCATATGTCAGTTCCGCCATCCCGGGAATTAACCTGATGAACCTACGCTGCACTCCCTCAATAGTAATAATGTCCTTCCTCAAGTTAGGAGACCAAAATTGCACACAATACTCCAGGTGCAGTCTCACCAGGGCCTTGTACAACTGCAGTAGGACCTCCTTGCTCCTAAAGTCAAATCCTCTTGTAATGAAGGCCACATGGCATTAACTTTCTTCACTGCCTGCTGTACCTGCAAGCTCACTTATCAATGACTGATGTACAAGCACACCCAGGTCTCATTGCACCTCCCCCACTCTCACCCACTAGTCCCACATGCAGCAAGAGTGTCATTGCTCTTCGGCTGAACCAGCCCTGAAGGCCCAGCCCAGGCCTAGTTACTTGGAGAAGATGCGTCAAATAGTGAAGGCCAGTCATACATAATTTACAGGCACTTATCAACAGTGCACTGAATGAACAATGTTTTCATTTGAGCAATGTGTTACATAAACTCTTGATCCTCATAATCACAGATGGTTCATTGCACAGGAGGCCACCATTAGGACTAGAGTCCATGCAAGTTGAAGAAGTGCTTTCCAGTCTAATACTACCAGCTAGCAGTCTCTAGCATATCAAATTCTCATCCCAGTACTTTCTAAATACAGTGAGAGATTCTGCTATTATTCGTTGAGGCAGACAGCTCCAGAACTTCTCAGAATATGCTGGTTGTAACCCAGAAGAGACCACTTAGCTCAATTAGTCTATTTTGGTGTTTATGCTTCAGTGAGGCTGCAATCAGTGGAAGCAGTGCAGTGGCACGGAGCAATGGTGGAGGACATTGTCACATGGCCTGGCCGGGCCAACCCCTGCAACACCGATCCAGCGGCATCACCAGGACAGTGGGCCTTCATCGCCCAATTAAGACTAAAATGCTTGTGAATTGCAGACATGAAGGGTACAGGGTGGTGACACGTGTGTACGAACCCAGTGTGTACACACTTATACTTAACATGATTGTGCCTAATGTATAGCGGGATTGTCACTGGACAATAGACAAAAAAAGAATTTCCCTTGTATTTAGGTAACAATGACCATTAATCCCAATTCTGCCTGCTGCTTTCCATTTATCTTTAAAAATCATGTTTAGTAGACTTTTTGTTTTGTGATGAAGGGAGCAAAATGCGTCGAAAAATAAAACCAAATTAGAGTACTGCGAAAAATAATACAATGTGGTCCCTTGACTAATCAAGTTCCTCTGATATCTATCCTATGAGTAGTGCACGATTTAAACAATCTTATAATAGTCAGACAATCTAATTTAGGGGCTGAAATAAAAAGAAAGATTTTTTTTTAAAGATTATATGTCATTGCAGAAGCAGTTGGCTTTCAATCAACATGTCGAAGTACAAAACAAGGAAAGTTCACCGCACTGCACTCGAACTGTCAGCAAATGAAGCAATACATCAGGCTGTTCACCACATGCTCCCTGCAGGGTCTCACTACAAAGAAACGTACTCACCTCACACATTTCTCTTATCTTACTGTGATTCACAATACATATTTCAAATAAATTATGACAAAGGACCTGTTTATTTGTTTTACAAATCTGAACGCCAGTATTTTTTTACAAACATGTGGTCATTGGTGTGAGATGATATCTTCACAACCTTTGGCACTTAGTAACCCAGAGTAACGCGCAAGGCACCCTTTTAAAGCTATACAGATAGAAGAAGAACTGACAAGAGAATACTCCCTATCCTTTTTTTAAAAAATATATTTTTATTAGAAGCCATACATATTACAAATAATATAATAATTTTTTTCAGATATACTTATTATATCTTTCCAAAATTATATAAATATTACCAAGCCATGTATATAGGCCTCCATTTTTTTTGATAGTATGAAAAAGAGAAAAAGAAAAAAGTATAAAAAAAGAATAGTGAGTAATTTAAAGAATATGATTATACTTGATTAAAAGGGGGGGAAATAAATAAATAAATAAAATAAAATAAAAAACAAAAAAAATAAAAAAACAAAAAGAAAATTTAAGAAAAAAAAACAAAAAACCCCCCAAAAAACATATAACTAGTAAACAATTATTATACTTGAGGAAAAGAAAACAGTATGCATCTTATCAATGAATGGAACAATTTCTAATTTAATACTTCCTATCCTATACGAGGGAAAGAATTGTTATGAATTGACACTGATAAACGTTTCCGCCGTTCTTTCACACCTCACTCTATTGCTTGAATTTCAGGCTAATTCCAAGATTTTTTTTGTTGGGAATGTGGAAATGAATACATGCTAGTAGAGTTGGACATTTAGCCACTAATACCCCATTTCTTCCATTTGAGATCCTGACTACCGTATGACTCATCTTCTGACTCCCGATGACTGCACGGGTTTTCTCCCGTTTCCTCCCACGTTCCAAAGACGTTTGCAGGTTTGTAGGTTAATTGGCTTCTGTAAATTGCGTGTAGGATAGAACTAGTTTCCAGGTGGTCGGCATAGGTCGATGGGCTGCAGGGCCTGTTTCCACGCTGTATATCTAAAACTAAAATCTAAAACCTCACATCTTTTACATTTCTATTCGTCCTAGATTTACAATTAAACATAGTTTCCTCCATTCATCTAGTCTGTCAATTTTTTTCTTGTTAACCTCAATCAAATCATCCTTTCCCTTTGTAAATTCAAGGGATCAATCCCCTTGCTTGTCCATTATTACTTGGTATGATAAGGTACTTTATTTGTCTCATGTACCAAGGTACAGTGAAATTCATTTTTGTATGCAGTACAGTAAAAGTACATAAGCACATGGAATACATTAGAATTTAATCCTTAGAATTCCAATATTGTTCTGGTAAATCTAGGCTGCACTCTTGCCAAGGACAATTTTTAAAAATAAACTAAAACAATGGGCAGAACTAAATACTGCAAATGTTATGAGGGGAAAAAACCCTCACATCTTCTTTCCTGTAATGTACACATTTATACTTGTTCTACTAGGAACTCCCTCAATCTACTATTTATTCTTCACTAGTGTTGCTTCTTCATTCAACTGCAACATTTAATCTTTCCTGCCCTCCACCCCATTACAGAACTTCCCATTTTCCCCCACTCCTTAAAAGGTTATCTCTTTATCTTCCTTGGTTTTGATGAAGTCATAAAATTCCTCTCTATAGCTTCTGTATGGTAGTTTCTGTAATTTCTGTTCAACTATTTTCAACTCCATGAGTTAAACTCCTCTTCGGTACAGTTTAAAAATTCTGAATCGTTTTATAGAATTATTTATGGCCACAAGATTCATTAAATTGAAATCAACTCTTCATTTTTTTGTCCATAACCCTTTTGGACTTTGCTTAATTTTCTGCACCATAAAAGGAGGACAGGTTACGCTATGTGTAAAATTCTTGCCTTCTTCACCAAGAACATACAGGAGTGGTTTGACGAGAATAACATAACAAAAAATAGAGAAGCCGCAAATTCAAGGAGAGTTGGATTGTATAATCAAAAAGGGGGTCTAAACTTAAGTTTAGTTTTCTAGGGATCAATTAACCTCCAAACCTGAATACCTTTGGGATGTTGGAGGAAACCGGTGTATCTGGATGAAACCCACGTGGGCACAGGAAGAACATGCAAACCCACCTTGACAGCACCAGAAGTCAGGATTGAACCTGGGTCACTGGCACTGTGAGGTAGCAGCTCTACCCTCATGCAGGGTGGAAAGCTTGCAGGACTCTCACCAACTTATCAATGTGCATGACATGCATGGGTTCTTCAGCACCATCAAGGTAATTGACAGTCTAAATATATTAGATAAACATTGATGTTAAAATTAACCAATGGGTTCAATGTTCTAGTACAACCTTTGTTCAATTGTGGAAAAATACCTTTATGTAAGTAAGATCTTAAACTTGGTATAAAACCCAGGGTTTACAGGCCAGCAGTGATCCCTGTTCTCTACGGGCTTGAGATTGGGAACTTTTACAGCTGGCAACTCATTGCACTGTGAAGATACCACCAAGCATGTCCCTGCAAAATCTTCCAGATATACTGAATCAGGAATATTTATGTCCTCTCCCCGACTGACATTTTCCAGATCTGGTCCTAAAGTACACATCTTTGGGCAGATCACATCATTCACATTAATGTCATCCACACATTACTTTGAGTTTTGTTATGGGGAGAAATTACCATGTTGATAGAGGAAAAGATTGAAGTCTGTTCTCAAAGGTTCTATGAAAAAAAATGCAACAACCCCACTTTCTTCTGAAGTAGCCACAACAGTTCAAAATGCAGAAACTAGTAATTCAAACTAGTATAAAGAACCTCAAGACACTGCATCAGGACCACAGTGTAAATGGAAGAGGGAGCACACTACCCCATAAACTATCATCCCACACAATCAGGTAACTCCTGCCCCTTGAATCCTTTATTTTGTTCACCTTAACCTCATATGGTGAAAGAGCTCAGATTGAAATGTTTCAGGAGCTTGGTATTCGTCAAATGAGTAACCTGGCCTCTGGAATGGAGCTATGCTTGGTCAGTACCTCTGGATTCAATGCTGTTTTAGTTTTGTTTAGCTTTTAGTTTGGAGATACAGCGTGTAAACAGCCCCTTCGGCTCACCGAGTCCATGCAGATCAGCGATCCCTGCACATTAACACAATCCTACACACACTAGGGACAATTTACAATCATACCTAGCCAGTTAACCCACAAACCAGTACGTGTTTGGAGTGTGGGAGGAAATTGGAGAACTTGGAAAAAACCCATGCAGGTAACGGGGAGAATGGATAGTCAGAATCGAACCTGGATCCTTGGCGCTCAAAGGGAGCAACCCTACCGCTGCGCCACCATGCCACCCCTAATTGATGTTGGTCTAGGATAGAATGTTGAGATTTATTTGCTTACCATTCCAGTGAATTTAGAAGAAGTTGCTGCATCCACAGTGGGCTCATCAGTCACCTCAGAATCAGAGTAGGAGCAAGTCCTTCTCGATCCTAGAAGGACTGCACAAAATTAAAGTTTTCCTCTGACAAATGTTTGAAAGGAAATATCAGAAAGTTCCAAGTCCTCACTACTGAGATGACCTACTCATGTAACTACATCTTTACTAGGATAGCAAGAGCCAAAGTGCTGGAAACTCTCAGCGGGCCAGGCAGCATCTGTGGAGGCAGAGGGATGGTCTATGTTTCAGGCTGAAGCCCTGCATCTGGTCGCAATGGGGTTGAGCTTCGACCATGACAACCAACCACCTTTCGGCCTTCACAGATGCTGCCTGACCCGCTAAGCGAGCCAGTACTTTGATTTTTGCTCCAGACTACAGCATCCAGTCTTCTGTCTTAATTATGAAACCTTTCCTCGCTAACATTACCCGTCTCAGCTCATCTGTTACTTAAACTTTAATTCATGGCTGTATTTCCTCTACATTTAATTATTTCAACGCACTCCTGGCAAATTCCCATATTCTAGCCCCCATAAGCTTGAGATCAAGAAATGCCAGGTTCATGTAAATATTTATATTAGGAAGTGGTTTTCAATTCTGCATTGACATTGGCTGGCATTTGCTAATTTATTTAAAATCTTTAAGTAATCTTCGGAATAAACAGTTTCAATATTTTGTCAGTTATTAATGAAAGGTCAATGAGCTTGTGGATGTCTGAGTTTACTTCTTTATTTTTTTTGAAAGTTTATGCTACCAGTGAGACATCTACTTGACCACTTTATACTTACCATGTCCACGACCTTGTATAATCCTCCATTGGGTATTAACTAACCGAGTCTTTCTAGGATCACGAAGCCACAGCATCAAAGTTGTTTACTTCAAATTGCCTTGTGATTTTACCTATTGCATGTTCAGTAAAAAACTTCAATGTGGCACAAATGTTCATTTTCCTGACCAGTTGTAACCATAGTGAGAGTTTAGGAAATACCAACAAAAACTCGAACCTTTAAGTTGTAGAACACTTTGAAGCATGCATTATCATTCTCTACTGAATATTCTGGGAAATAGTCATTGGGTACGTTAACTACCCTTTTGTGTCTATATGCTTGCAGCGAGAAGGATTTCACAATGTATTGTGTCATTCGGTTCATTACTTCAGCAGTTCACCTCCAGAGTTCAGTAATTAGTTTCCTTCTCTATCGAATCATGACCATCTTAGTTTTGAGTTCAAACCAACATACTGCAAATAAATGTACAAACTATCACCATGCTATTTTTTTTTAACAATCTGAAGATACATTTACAATATTTTCTCTATCAAGGGGTAATGAAGAATAAATTAAAGAGCAACTTATTTAGCAAGTTTCCATGGATGCCATTTCCATGGCACATCAACAAAAAATAGAATTTAAGATTTAAGATACATTCTCAACAGCACATTTCCTTCATTTTAAAGGAATTAAATAGGTCTAGCTGTTTGCATTAAAGCCATATCCATATGTAGTTGTTTGAGAAAACAAATTCT
Source organism: Raja brachyura (assembly GCA_963514005.1). The sequence continues at coordinate 61,184,655 of OY740781.1, forward strand.
TCAAAATCTTCAACCATCAGGGATAACTTTCACCTATTAGACAAAGCTTTTTTTTCGGCTGACCACTGTTAACAATTACTGAGTAATCAGAGTCAAAACAATGAAATTCTCATGTGCGTCCAAATCATTTCCTCGAGGACTGCTGCAATAATATTGCTATTTATAAATTGCCGCCTAACCTTTCTTGAGCTTTAGGTAAGGCAAGTAATGTTACATAGAAATAAAATGTAGTTTCACAGAAATAAATTGTGTGCATTTTGAAGACCTGTATTTAATGATGCCAAACATCCAATATAGATTGATTTTCTTAAATGTAAAATATATATTTTATATCTATAGTAAATGCACTAAGTTCAGAAACATACTTTGGCTTTCACTATCATAGTAAGGGTTATTTAGTATAACTAATAATTCCCTGTATATCTATTTGTAGTGTTGATGCTTTTAATGTGCTGTAAGAATACACATGCAAGAATTTCATTATTTCAGTTCCAGTGCAGATGACAATACTTTTGAAATATAGTTTTCTATAAAGAACATCCATACTTTGTATGAACTTGTAAAATGGCAGCTTAGATTTTCTGTCAACATGAAAATATTGTTTTTCTGTCAGATCATGACATACCCTGTTAGAAACAATTAAGACACGTTCAGCTGCAAGCTAAGCACTTGCAATGAATTATCTCAATAGACATTTGTACAATAGGTTTCCAAATTCAGTTTAATAATATGGTGCATTAAATTCAGAAGCAGTATATTGCCAAGAGCAATAATGACATCTACTATAGTTACAATGGTATCAATATCAAACCTGTGGAAACAATCAGAAAAGACAAATGGATTGTAAAGGCCGTGTCTAGTGCAGAAACTGCTTAAGGAACTGACACTGCAATTATCTAATAAATGCCAACCTGGATTGATTCTTTAGTTCATTTAGGCAAAATGTTTAACAAAAGGCCTGACACTATGCAATGCCTTTTGTAACTTAAACATCAGAACAATTGTCAGCCTTTTCCAAGGTGATAGTAGCTGCGTTGACAAGGGAGTTAGATTATCATAGAGTGTCTTTGCCTGAAAAGGCAGCCGTTTGCCATCAGTAACCCAGATATTTATCACATGCATGACACATTAATTAAGTCACATTGAAGGAAATAACTTTAGCTTGTATTGTTAAGCAAACAGATTGTTAAAAGACTTAAAACCTATTTTATTTCAATCTGGGAAATGCTAGTAAGAATGCATCTACTCCTCCTATCTGGTTTCCTTAAGAAGTTGGTGGGTCTTAAGAGTCAGCCATAAAGTGACTCGGAATATATGGGTCAAACCATATACGTCTGCCAGTTTATGTTTATTACCAGGACAAAAATTAGGTTGTGTTTTAACAACATTCTGTGGCTGCTATAATGACTTTCCATGGAATTTAAAATTCGTTACCTTTTCAATGATCATTCAGCACATATCCACTAACTTACATTTGGTGATTCTGCCATTCAATATCCTTACCTTACAGAGGATAAAGTCCAATTAGAGTATGAAATAAATGGTACAGATTTAGAAATATTCCAATAGCAACGTGAACAAGTGGCATCAATATACAGCATATATTTGGATAACTATGATATATTTTTAAATTCTGCTGCCAATGTGGACCTTTGGCTAAATATCCAGTGTGTGGACTCAACTGAAATATGACAAGCTGAAGACAGGTAGCAACAATGGTTAAATAGGATCACAAGTTTGCATAGGGTTTCAAACTATAGATTGAAAATTGATTTTTTTCTCACATGATCAATGTTAGGAAATTGAAATTAAAAATGTATTCAGATGATAATCACAACATTGTTTCTAAGGCCCAGAATATAACACATGTCCTAGAACAAGAAACGTTGAAACCTGAAAGTATAACCAATAGGGGCAGGGCACAGGAATATAAAGCAGGATAGTAAAAGCTTCTTTAAGTATGTGAGGAGGAAAAAATTAGTTTAGACCAAAGTTGGACCCTTGAAGACCGAAAAAGGTGAAGTTATTATGGGGAACAAGGAAATGGCAGATGAGGTGAACAGGTACTTTGGATCTGTCTTCACTAAGGAGGACACATACAATCTTTCTGATATAGTAATGGCCAGAGGATCTGGGGTGACGGAGGAACTGAAGGAAATCCACATTAGGCAGGAAATGGTGTTGGATAGACTGATGGGACTGAAGGCTGATAAATCCCCAGGGCCTGACGGTCTGCATCCCAGGGTACTTAAGGAAGTGGCTCTAGAAATTGTGGATGCAACGGTGATAATTTTCCAATGTTCTATAGACTCTGGATCAGTTCCTGTGGGTTGGAGGGTAGCTAATGTTATCCCGGTTTTTAAGAAAGGCGGGAGAGAGAAAACAGGATATTATAGACCAGTTAGCCTGACATCGGTGATGGGGAAGATGCTGGAGTCAATTATAAAAGATGAGATAGCCGAACATTTGGATATCAGTAACAGGATCGGTCAGAGTCAGCATGGATTTACGAAAGGGAAAGCATGCTTGACCAATCTTCTGGAATTGTTTGAATAGGTAACTAGGACAAGGATGAGCCAATGGATGTAGTGTACCTGGACTTTCAGAAAGCATTCGATAAAGTCCCACATAGAATATTGGGAAAAATTAGGGCGCATGGTATTGGGGTGCTGACATGGATAGAGAAGTGGTTGGCAGACAGGAAACAAAGAGTAGGGATTAACGGGTCCCTTTCAGAATATCAGACAGTGACTAGTGGGCTATCGCAAGGCTCGGTGCTGGGACCGCAGCTATTTACAATATACATCAATGATTTGGATGAAAGGATTCAAAGTAACATTAGCAGATTTGCAGATGTCACAAAGCTGGGTGGCAGTGTGAACTGTGAGGAGGATGCTATGAGAGTGCAGGGTGACTTGGACAGGTTGGGGAAGTGGGCAGATGCATGGCAGATGAAAGTTAATGTGGATAAATGTGAGGTTATCCACTTTGGTAGCAAAAACAGGAAGGCTGATTACTATCTAAATGGTGTCAGGTTGGGAAAACGGGAAGTACAACGGGACCAGGGGTCCTTGTACATCAGTCTATGAAAGTATGCATGCAGGTACAGCAGGCAGTGAAGAAAGCTGATGGCATGTTGGCCTTTATAACAAGAGGAATCGAATATAGGAGCAAAGAGGTCCTCTGCAGTTGTACAGAGCCCTAGTGAGACCACACCTGGGGTATTGTGTACAGTTTCGGTCCCCTAATTTGAGGATGGACATTCTTGCTATTGAGGGAGTGCAGCGTAGGTTTACAAGGTTAATTCCCGGGATGGCGGGACTGTCAAATGCTGAGAGAATGGAGTAGCTGGACTTGTACACCCTGGAGTTTAGAAGGATGAGAGAGGATCTCATTGAAACATATAAGATTGTTAAGGGTTTGGACATGCTAGAGGCAGGAAACTTGTTCCCGATGTTGGGGAAGTCCAGAACCAGGGGCCACAGTTTCAGAATAAGGAGTAAGCCATTTAGAACAGAGACGAGGAAACTTTTTCTCACAGAGAGTGGTGAGTCTATGGAATTATCTGCCTCAGAGGCAGGTGGAGGCTGGTTCTCTGGATGTTTTCAAGAGAAAGCTAGATAGCGCTCTTAAAAATAGCGGAGTCAGGGGATATGGGGAGAAGGCAGGAACGGGGTACTGATTGGGGATGATCAGCCATGATCACATTGAATGGCGGTGCTGGCTCGAAGGGCCAAATGGCCTACCCCTGCACCTATTGTCTATTGACACACACAGTAGATAGTAGGGGGCTAAGGAACATTGGTGAACAGAGGGCCCAAGGGGTTCAACTGCATAGGTCCCTCAAAGTGGCAATACAGTTTGATAGGGTGGATAAATTGGCATAGGGTATGCTTACCCTCATAGGACAAAGCATGCTATATGAAAGTTAGAGCATTATGCTGCAACTAACCTCTGATTGCAATTAGAGTACTGTATGTGCTTCTGGTTGCTCTGTCGGAAATATATGGTTGTCCTGGAGAAAGCGCAAAGAAGATTCACTAGAATGCTCCCTGGACTGGAAGTCTTCAGTTATGGGGCGAGATAGGATAGGCTGGATATGTTTTCCCCGGAGTGAATATGGCTCAGGGATGACCTGGTACAGATATATAAAATTACAAAGGGCAGAGATAGATAGGGTAAATATAATCTTTTTCCTATGTAGGGATATCAAAAAGAGGGCATAGGTTTAAGGTGAGAGAAAGGAGTTTCAGACTTTTGAGGATAAATTTATGTTTGTGGAATGGTTGATTTCTGCAACTTGCTGCTAGGGGAGGTGGTGCAATGAGATACAAACCCTACAACTAAGAGGCATTCAAGAAAAGCACTGGAAAAGGTATGGGTTAAAAGGACAGACCCAATGCAAACAACTGGATTAATGCAGATGTTAGGGAGATTGCAACCTTCATGTGCTCCGCCCTGTTTCAATGAATGCAATCAACTTGGCGTGCACAATCAAATAAGATCAAATAGAACAAGTTGTCCTACAACTTTAGGCTGTGCACGCCATATGCAAGAAGAAGAAGAAGAAGAAGAAGAAGAAGAAGATTAATGCAGATAGGCAAAGAGGTCAACAAGAATGTGATGGGGCTTGTTTCAGTGCTGTACATCTCTATTACTCAATTTCATTTAAACGGACCGTCCATCCACATTTCGTTCACATCCTACACTGAATGAATTAAATGAATGAAATGGAGAAATTCAGATTTTCCTTCAATTGATCACCGCATTAGAGGTATTTAAAAATAAAATAAGATGAACAGCCAACTTTGGTAAAAATACGTTTTAATAAAAAGTCTCAACCAGTGAAGACAGAAGTAACAGGCACATTGTAACTGTATACCACACGATTGTCAAACAGGCCCTCGATACAATATTTCTACATTGGCTTTGGGTGTTGGATATTTCATTAATGAAGATCCAAATAAGAGTCCAATATGAGATATAAAAAAAGTTAATCATTAATTATCAACAATGTCACTTTGAAGAGCATTAATACTCCACCACATTTCTAATACAATCAAGCTAATACTCTGATTCAATACTATTGTAATATACAGACATTTACCTCTTTCATTCACACCTGAAAGGGAAAAAGCAGCATCTTGGCAAAGCAAGCTGTTCAGCAGCAAGGGCATAATTTGTCAAACATAATGGAGAAATCACTCATCCACCCTTCCTGCAACTTAAAACTCGCACATTTTCTTTATTTCCTAGTTCTGGCAGCAAGTACTTGACTTAAAACATTAATGAAGTTGAAAAAAATACTGAAATAAAAACAGTAAATTCTTGAAAAACTTAGCAGGTCAGCCGTATTAGTGCTAAGAGAAACAGGTCATGTTTCAGATCCAGGAACTTTCATCGGAAAAGAAAGAGAGAAGAAAAGAGCAACCAGACCAACGCCAAGTACTCTAAGTGTGGTGATGGAGAAGATGCGGATGGGAGATGGGTGCAACCAAGAGAATGTATCTCAGTGAGAGGATGACCTATTGCAGCAGTTAAAGTGGTAGGCAGCCAGAAGTTCAGGGTAAAAAAAATTGTTGGCATCTGCAACTCTAATTCACCACCTCACTCCCATTCTGACCTGTGTCTGTGGCCTTCTACACTACAACAAGACAACACAAGCCAGAGGAGCAAGGTTTCATCTTCAGCCTGGGCATATTGCATCCTGCATGACTCAATGTTGAGCTCTCCAACTTTGGACAACCCATTCAGATGAGAACCTCACACTTTTGATGGCCATTTTATTTCTATTAGTCTGGCCTGCTAAATATGTTGGAGTATACCAGAGAATACAAAATTACACGGAATATACAATAATAGCACCACACTAAACATAATAGCGTAATCTGCTCATAACACAGAACAGGAGTTTCAGCCACAATGTTCATGCCAAATATGATGCCAAGTTAAACTAATCTCTTCTAACTGCATATGACCATCAGTCTGCAGGGTCACAACCCGAAACATCACCTATTGCTTCGCTCCATAGATGCGGCCTCACCCGCTGAGTTTCTCCAGCGTTTTTGTCTACCTATGATCCATATCTCTTAATTCCCTACACATTCCAGGCACACATCACCCTCTCTGTACATCTTATTCAAGCTTTTCCCCTCTGACATCAAAACTATGCTCTTTGGTATTTAAAAAAAGTTCTGTCTAACCTATCCACGACTCTTGTGAATTTATATACATTTCTATCAGGTATCTCCTCAAGCTCAGATGTTCCAGAGAACACAATTGGAACTGCCACATTAGGTTACTGGTTTCACCCTAACAGAGAAATTGCCTTCCTCCACCATCTCATCCCCCACTTTCTCCGCTACTTGAACACACTTGTTTATCTCTTTACCAGCTCTGAAGATGGTCCAAGACTTGAAACGCTAACTGCTTTGCTCTCTACAGCTGTAGCAGACCCGTTGATAGTTTTTGAACATTTTCTAATGTCATTAATGAATTTCAGCATCTGCAATTTTTTGATCTTCAAACATCTAGTCAGATGCTAACAATAAGCACGACAGAACAGCTTTAATTTCCAAATGGCATAAATGTGCACTTTATTCTCATTACTTTTAAATACATTTCACCATTGTTCTTAAATTATATGCTCTCTGATGAAACACAAAATGTCAAAAATGCAATTACAATTAACACCTAAAAAAAGTTTCATATTTTGTTATTGCAGTTTGTTTCAAAGATAGGGTTAGGCCAGAAACCATTACCAGTTCTTTCCTTTCTGTTACCAATTCCGTTACCATTACCAATTCTTTCCCTTCCATTATCAATTCTTTCATGTGCTAACTGATGATTTGTACTTTTCCTGTTTTAATTTGAAATTACAGCCTTTAGTGGCTGTATTTATGTCTACAAATGTCTTACAATACATAGTTATTTCACCAAAACTATGAAAATTATATGAAATTTACATAATGTTCAGGAGTAAAGAATACTGCATTTCTAACAACGCATTTGGAAAGCAGAAAGACTGACAGGATCAGTCAAAGTCAGCATGGATTTATGAAGGGGAAATCGTGCTCGACTAATCTGGCATTTTTTTAGGATATAACAAGTAGAATGGATAAGGGGGAGCCAGTGGATGTGGTGTATCTGGACTCTCAAAAAGCCTTTGAGAGGTCCCACACACGAGATAGTGTGGAAAATTAGAGCACATGGAATAGCGGGTAAGGTATTGACATGGATAGAGAACTGGTTGGCAGACAGGAAGCAAAGTGTAGTAGTTAACGGGTCCTTTTCAGAATGGCAGACAGTCACTAGAGGGGTGCCACAGGGCTCGGTGTTGGGACCCCAGTTATTTACAATATATAATAACGATTTAGAGGAGGGAATTAAATGTGACATCTCCAAGTTTGCGGATGATACAAAGTTGGGTGGCAGTGTGAGCTGCGAGGAGGATGCTATGAGGCTGCAGGGTGGATAGGTTGGGTGAGTGGGCAGGTACATGGCAGATGCAGTATAATGTGGATAAATGTGAGGTTATCCACCTTGGTGGCAAGAACAGGAAGGCAGATAAGGAAAAGAGGAGGTGCAATGAGACCTGGATGTGCTTGTACATCAGTCACTGAAAGTAAACATGCAGGAACAGCAGGCAGTGAAGAAAGCTAATGGCATGTTGGGCTTCATTGCGCGAGGATTTGAGTTTAGGAGCAAACAGGTCCAACTGCAGTTGTACAGGGCCCTGGTGAGACCGCAGCTGGAGTATTGTGTGCAATTTTGGTCTCCGAATTTGAGGACGGATATTATTGCTATTGAGGGAGTGCAGCATAGGTTCACCAGGTTAATCCCTGGGATGGCGGGACTGACATATGATGGAAGAATGAGTCGACTGGTCTTGTATTCACTGGAATTGAATGAGAGAAGGATGAGAGGGTATCTTATAAAAACATATGAAATTCTTAAAGGATTGGACAGGCTAGATGCAAGAAAAATGTTAACGACCAGGAGTCACAGTTTAAGAACAAGGATTAGGCCATTTAGGACTGAGATGAGGAAACATTTTTTCACCCAGAGAGTTGTGAATCTGTGGAATTCTCTGCCACAGAAGGCATTGGGGCAAATTCACTGGATGTTTTCAGAGAGTTAGATTTAGCTCTTAGGGCTAAAGGAATCAAGGGCTACAGGGAAAAAGCAGGAATGGGGAACTGATTTTAGATGATCAGCCATGATCATATTGAATGGGGCTGCTGGCTCAAAGGGCCGAATGGCCTACTTCTGCACCTATTTTTCTGTTTCCTTCAGTAATGTATTACCCCAAACTTTCTTTTGGCAAAACCAAACATGTTACATTTTAAGATAGACAAAAAATGCTGGAGTAACTCAGCTGGACAGGCAGCATCTCTGGTGAGAAGGAATGGGTGATGTTTCGGGTCAAGACCCTTCTTCAGATTGATCCTCAGATTCCTCAGTCTGAAGAAGGATCTCGACCCGAAACGTCACCCGTTCCTTCTCTCCAGAGATGCTGCCTGTCCCACTGAGTTACTCCAGCATTTTGTGTCTATCTTCGATTTAAACCAGCATCTGCAGAATCTTCCTACACAGAAGTTACATTCTAACCGATAGGGTAGTGGAGTCAAGGAAAGAGCGTTCACATCGCAGCCGTGTTTCCACCAATCTTTCCACCACGCACAAGAAGCACCAAGACAGACACCATTGTATGCAAATACCGAGAAGTGTGTTCAGCTCTGGCTGAACAACTTCTAATCTTGTGTGTGGACTCGATAAGAAGAAGATAGGATAGTTGCCATGTAGAAACAAAGAACTGCTGGTTAATATCCAAAAGGAAAAAAAGTCTGAAGAAGGGTCCCAACCCAAAACGTCACCTATCCATATTCTCCAGAGTTGCTGCCTGACCTGCTGAGTTATTTCAGGACATTGTGTCCTTTCAGGATAGTTTCCATGCCTAGCCCTCTGCCTCATTCCCATTTAAACTTATACAACTGAAATCACAAACACCGAGATCATGCTGCATGCAACTGTTTCAGACCTCTTGGATGTCTGAATAACCAAGATGGGAGCCAGTCTAGTTGTTTACATGCCACCGTCAATTTGCACTAAGTAGCAGGTCTGATGTGGACGAATGCAAAATTAGATAAATTTGGAATGCTTTGTTTTTAACATATGGTTCTTTAACCTCAACCTGGAAAATCACGTGTGACAAAATTCAAGGCAAGGATGTAAGCAATGCCGTAAATAGCACGTTGAAACAAGCAGCAAGCTGGTCTCTCTTTATGATGTGTTTTGTCCATTATATATTTTGCACACTGCAAATAATCAATGATGACAATTCTCGGGGCTCCAACAGTTATAGGTTAAATAAAAAATCTTAAGACAATGGACGATAAAGAATAACATTATTTCAATATCAAGCAGCTCCTTTCCCACCAACATAACTGTCATCTCACGTAAAAAGAAAAATTGTAATGAAACTACTAATGATTCACCTCGCACATTCACTACCGATTTGGCCAGTTAAACACAGAGTCTATTTGTTGGAGATTAATTAAAACCAGCCAATTCTATTCAGCAGTAACCTTTATTGTTATTGATGAACAGTGGATATTAAGAGAATAACCTCCCATTTGTTTGGCTATACTGGCTAAATACAGTTGCTGTATTTTTGGTACAAAGAAACATTATGTGCTAGTTGAACTAGCAATACATATTGTCAATAATAAAGGTAAAAAGTTTTAGTAATATGTATGATTTCACTCATTATAAAAACAGCTGCAGTGTATACTGGTGTATAAAAAAACACCAACGTTTCTATAAATATAATGAATTACAGAAAGCCTATTACAAAATAGGAACATACATACCACAGATAAATGACCAGCTTTACAATATGCTCAGCAAGATACACATGACAAATAACCACTGGATAAGAAATATGAAAATACAAATTCCAGCAGAAAATCTAAGAACACCATCTGAAATTCTTAAACTGCAAGCAAAAAGAGAATGTGAATGGGAATGGTTGGACAGAGGATGGTGGTAGTAGACAGGGAGGGAATGATGCCGACAGTTGGAAGGCATTAGGCGTCAGACAGAGGCTTGTCAGGAACAGCTGCTGGTGAGTATTGATTGATTGTGTTTTCATTCAGCTTACTGATGAGTTGCAGACAGTCTCAGGTTTGAGAAGAAGTGCAAGGCTGGTGCACACATACATTAAACACACACACACACACACACACACAAAAAGGGTCATCTGACAGATGGCTCAAGCAACATCTACCACAGTCTCTTCAATATACTGAAATCTTTTAAAACTAAATTCTGGGAATATTATAATACATTAAGTAATTTTGAAATTAAGACAACAATTTTACTTTACCTAACATATTGAATTTTATATTACTCGTGTCACAGAACAAATATTTTTGATCCTGAGTAAACAAAGACAAAGGATGCAAGACCAAATTTGTTAAAAATATTCTTAATTCAATTGAAACAATTGCATGATAATCTGTCAATGGATCTGTCAAACTATGCTGTTATCAAAATCTGTTTTTTTTAAGAGCAGTGCAGAATGTACACAGCAATGTAAAAAAAGTTTCTACAAATCACAATTGTTTCTCCTTTTACACAGATATTCTGAACACTCTCTGACAACATTTCAAAAACCTGATAGTAGTTAATCAATAAAGTACTAATCAATAAAGACGACTTGTATTCTAAAACACCAAGACATTCCATTCTTTCCAAAATAATTACAAATGCACATTCACAATTCTTACAGTTCAACCACTTCGTCTTGTGTGTATGCTAACAATATACAGAAATAATTAGAAGCAAGGTATGATCTTCACCCATCAGTGAAGATCAATCCTAAAAGTATTTACTTCTTCAGAACTGTCATCACTGCCAATTTTCGAAATTCCAATCACTACTGTATTACAAATTATCACATACCAAAAGATCATGCAATTACATTAAAATTGAAGTAGTAGAAAATAGGATAAAGTAAAATGTTCAGTACTTTTGGAGTTTCCATGTTACATTAATTTCATATTTCAGTGATTCAGGATATTTTAGTTTTGTTTAAAAATTGATTTCATAATATGATATGCAGGAAGTGGGTCATATAAACCATTGAAAAGGAACATACAATAAAGTTATTAAAGTTTACAGTACATGTGTAAGAAAGGTTTCATTACAATTTTTCAAACGGCTGCCTACTTCATAATCTTCCTGGAGTGTTCTCGTGATCAATCTCTTCAAGCAAGTTAATAAACTGATTGAAACCTTCTTTCACAGCATCCATGTTTTCTACAGAGCAAGGCTGAAGGATCCATCGATGACCTCTCGCAAGTGGTTCTAGTTCAAAGTATTTCTTAATCTGAAAAAAAAATACATTTTATGAAATTTGGATAACAATCTGGAAGTTAAGCTGAAATTTGAAATTTTACAATGACACAGAATGATAGATGAGATTGAACTTCTCTTCTTAGCCAGCCTCTTGGGATGGCGGAAGAGGGTAAAAATGATACGTATGCACAGGTTTGGATTTCATTGCAGATTCCAGGGTAAATCTTGGTTGATTCATTCAATGTTCTACATTTGTTATTATTTAATGTACAAAGTGCTATTTCAGAGAAATATTCAGTACAACTAATTTAAAAGATTTAATATTACAACTGGCCATCTAACTCTGACATACAATTGTTATTATTCTCATATCCTTCTCGTTTATGTGATAGAACTAGAAACATCAAGGTGCATAGTATATAGCTGTGATTTCAGTGCTCTAAACACTTTGCTAAGTTAGTCCTCAGAACAGAACACGACTTTGGGACCCTTGTTGATTAATAGGCAAAACTCATTTGCAACTGATTTGTAAAGTCCACCAGACTTTAGTTCAGATTAAAGCATCCATATGTGATCATTAATGGGGCACACATCTAATTAAGAAAGGTATTTGATGAACATTATAGAATTGTAAAGCAAATTTAAGAAAGGATGTGCATCTGAAATGTTTGAAGCATTAGAAATGTTAGGTTAAACAGTTAACATGGATTATTGACATTTTTTTTAGGAGACTGCTAATTTGGCTGGTTTAAATTTATTATACTTTTTCATACATTTGTCTTAGTTTCAACTTGTTCCATTAATAAAACATAAACGTTTTCATAATTTATCACAAACATATTTCACCAGACCTTGAAGGAAGTTTGACTTCTTCCCATATTCCAAGAATACCTCCCATCAACCATCTCAGGCATAGATACGTTTCCCTTTCCCCATCCAATATGGGATGGGTCCAGTTAAGGCACCACACACAGTGCCCTCCATAATGTTTGGGACAAAGACCCATCATTTATTTATTTGCCTCTGTACTCCACAACTTGAGATTAGTAATAGAAAAAAATCACATGTGATTAAAGTGTCAGCCACATTTTATTAAAGGCTATTTTTATACATTTTGGTTTCACCATGTAGAAATTACAGTTGTGTTTACACATAGTCCCCCCATTTCAGGGCAGCATAATGTTTGAGACACATGGCTTCACTGGTGTTTGTAATTGCTCAGGTGTGTTTAATTGCCTCCTTAATGCAGGTGTAAAGAGCTCTCAGCACCTAGTCTTTCCTCCAGTCTCTCCATCACCTTTGGAAACTTTTATTGCTGTTTATCAACATGAGGACCAAAGTTGTGCCAATGAAAGTCAATAAGCCATTATAAGACTGAGAAACAAAAATAAAGCTGTTAGAGATATCAGCTGAACCTTAGGCTTACCAAAATCAACTGTTTGGAACATCATTAAGAAGAAAGTTCCCGATGTTGGGGAAGTCCAGAACCAGGGGCCACAGTTTAAGAATCAGGGGTAAGCCATTTAGAACAGAGACAAGGAAACACTTTTTCACACTGAAGGTGACTAGCCCCCAAAACAAGCATAAGCTAAAGATGGCTGCAATACAGGCCTGGCAATACAGGCCTGCAATCAGAGAAGACAACTGGTGATATCCATGAATCGCAGACTTCAGTCATTGCAGGCAAAGGATATGCAACAAAATACTAAACATGACTACTTTCATTTACATTACATTGCTGTGTCCCAAACATTATGGTGCCCTGAAATAGATGGACTATATATAAACACTGTTGTAATTTCTACATGGTGCAACCAAAATTTATAAAAATGGCCTTTATTAAAATCTGACAATGTGGACTTTAACCACGTGTGACTTTTTCTATTACAAATCTCAAATTGTGTACAGAGGCAAATAAATAAACGAGGAAGGTAGTTGCACATAATAAATATAAAATAAGACTTCTCTCAAGTTTCCAATTCTAATAATATTCTTCAACAAAATCTGAACTTTTTTTACAATCTGGACGTGGTGAGCATGATGCATTTTCCAAGGTAACTACTGGTTGTTACTGGACAGCCACACTAAACATAGAAACATAGAAAATAGGTGCAGGAGTAGGCAATACGGCCCTTCGAGCCTGCACCACCATTCAATATGATCATGGCTGATCATCCAACTCAGTATCCTGTACCTGCCTTCTCTCCATATCCCCTGATCCCTTTAGCCACAAGGGCCACATCTAACTCCCTCTTAAATATAGCCAATGAACCCTGGTGGTACTAAGTTTGTATCTTCCGATTCCTAACCCTTCTGTTAGTGTTAAATTTTTCTTTATTTATATTCAATCCATTCATAATTTTGAACAGACCTATCTCCTTTTATACTACCCTGCCCTAAAGATAGAACAATTATCTAATCCAGTTGTTCTATGCAAGTGGTGTCCTTCAGCCATAATAATATGCGATTTGTATATTAGAGATGATAAACAGCAAAGCATCTCAACTGACAAACATAAATTAATGTTATGATTGTGGCAACCAACTAGTGCAACACGTGTTTTGTGTTATCTGCATATTTTGTTTCTAATTGAAAAATCAGAAAGGTCAGTTCACCATCTGGGAAGTATACATGGAAAATAAACAGCTGGCTGTGGGTTACAAATCTGTAACATACTTGAGGGATTTGGATGACGTCAAGCAGTTTACACAGTAATCCAAACCCAAGAGTGTAATGCGGCCTACATATACTTCCAGTCATCACTTAAAACATATTCAACCTAGTTTTTATTTGTTCAGACCATTTCCATTGGAGCTTTACCATTGAAATTTGACTTTTTTGTTAGCATTGCTAAATGCACCATTTTCTCTTAACGTTCAGGTGATAGAACAGGGAGCATTTTACAGCCGAACAAATAGTTTAGGCAAATAACATGAATAAAGGATTTTACCAAAGAATTAACAAATGTAGCAGGAAAGATTGATTTTTCCCATATTACTTTGTGCCATCACCCTAGCCCACTACACTCATCCCTGGAACACATGGATAAGAGAAATACCTTTGTCAGCCTCCTATTCATAGACTACAACTCTGCCTTTAATACCATGATGCCATCCAAGCATCACCAAATTAGTGGGACTTGGTGTCAGCACATCATCTCTGCAACTGGATCCTCAACTTCCCAACCAACAGACCCCCCCAATCAGTGAGGATAGGTAACAAATCATCCTCCACGATAATCAACACGGGGGGCTCCACAAGAATGCATTCGCAGCCCCCTTCGTTACTCCTTGAATACCCGCGACTGTGCAGCCATGTACAAATCTAATTCAACTTTCAAATTTGCAGACGACACCACCATTATGGGCCAAATTGTAAATTGTCCCTAGTGTGTGTAGGATCGTGTTAGTGAGCAGCGTTCTTTCCCTCAGCTCATAACTGAGGTTTATAAGAGTTTCCAAGCCATCAAAAATAAATGGTGGCTAGACAATTCTCAAGAAATTCATGCTTGCTGGCATACATTAAATATAGTGTTTTTATGTTAGGCAAAGGTCTCCAGAGAACAATGTTATACGGCTTCTCTTGCTAAGGATGAAATATGATGGCACCCTTCTGACAAATTATGAATTTAGTTTAGTTCAGTTTAGAGATACAGCGCAGAAACAGGCCCTTCGCTCACCGGGTCCGTGCCAACCAGCGATCCCCGCACATTAACACTATCCTACACCCACTAGGGACAATTAAAAAAAAACATTTTACCAAGCCAATTAACCTACAAACCTGTACGTCTTTGGAATGTGGGAGGAAACCGAAGATCTCGGAGAAAACCCATGCAGGTCACGGGGAGAAGGTACAAACTCCGTACAGACAACATCCACAATTGGGACCGAACCCGGGTCTCTGGCGCTGCTCCACCGTGACTTTAATATGACCAATGGAAGGAAATTACAAAATATTCTAAATTTAGAATTGACATGACCAACAATACCACTCTCTCTATTCCTTGCAAACGACACACAGTAAGTGGGCCGAATCACAAACCATGACGAGACAAAGTACAGGAAGGAGATAGAAATCTTAGTAATGAGATGTCAGGACAACAATCTCTCCCTCAATGTCAGCTAGACGAATGAGCCAGTTATTGACTGCTGGAAATGTGATGGAGTACATGTCACAAACAGTAATGGTGCCGAAGTGGAATTGGTTGAGAGTTTCAAGTTCCTTGGCATTAATATTACCAATGATCTGTAATGGTCAATCATACTGATGCAACAACCAAGGAGACAAGCCACACCAAGGCCTCACCTTTCTGAGGAAACTGGGGCAATTTGGCATTTCTCCAATGACTCTTACAAACTCCTACAGATGTACTATAGTAGGTATGTTACAATACCTACCTTTAGCAGCGCTGCAGTTCTGCTGCTTCCCGTGTGCGCGACTTTGGCGCCTTTCAGAGGAGGGCGGGTTTAAAATGCCGATTTTTTCTAGACAGTCCAAGTCGATCCATGTTGGGCGATTTCGTCGCTAAAGAGAAATCGCTCCGACATTTCATTCATAAAGGTATTTTTAAACTACGCTAGATTATTTATTAACTAGAGTAGTTTAAAAATCATCTTCTAAAGCTCTGAACGGTGACAGCGGAACGGACCTAAGGTAGGCGATAAAAGAAGCTACACAGTTTATTTTTACAAAAAAACTTGGTTTTTACGAAGGCTTTATTCACATTTTCATGTTGCGAAAAGGGGACAAAAAATGTATGAACCGGCTGTGTTTTTCATACCGACTTCACTGCAAACCGCAACCTTCCAATCCACCGCATTCCACTAAAACCCACTCGCTAGTTGATTTAAATGGCCATTAATTTACAGGCATTAAACACTAAATTCCTTCATTTGGCGTATAAATTCATGAAAATGAGATTTTAAAATGATGTTATATTGTGGATTATTGTGTGAATGTTATTTGGACACTTAGGCAATTTAAAAAAAGTTTATCTTTTCTTAAGAAATGGATAGATGTTTAGATCTACTCCTTGAATTTTGTAATTAGCTACAATTAGATAACTAACCAATTATATGCTTTAATTTCAGGTCATCCAAGTAAGATTGTTTCATATTTGTTTCAGAATGCTTCAATCTATAATAACTGTAAATTTTATTGAGTTCTCTTAATTTTTAAGAAAGTTATGGGCTTTTAACTGTTCTAGATCACAGCTTTTGAGTTAAGTCAATTGAAAGGCAATGGGGAACAAGATTTCCAAGTATGAAAATGGTCATAACTTTCTTAATACTGAAGATATGAAAGTGAATTACGTGTCAAATTAAACTTATTTTTATGCTTTAACTGATGGGATAAATTGCAGACTTGATTTTTTAAATCTCAAAATTTTGTAACATTGCTAACAAAAGAGAGCATTTTATCAGGATGCATCAGAGCTTGGTTTGGAAACAGCTCCATCCAGGATCGCAAGAAATTGCATTGAATTGAGGAAGTAGCTCAGTCTATCACAAATACCAACCTTCCATTCTATTGATTCCTTTACACCTCACGCTGCCTCGGCAAGGCCAGCAGCATGATCAAGGACAAGTCGCACACTGGCCACTCCCTCTTCTCCCCTCTGGTTAAATGCATAGAAGTGTGAAAACAAACATCAACAGATTCAGGGCCAATTTCTTCCCAGCTGTTATCAGAAAACTGAATTATACTACCACAACCCAGTGCTGAACTATTATCTACCTCTTTGATCACCCTCGGACTATCCTTGATCAGACTTTGCTGGCTTTACTGTGCAGTAAACATTATTCCCTTATCATGTATCTATGCACTGTAAATTGATTGATTGTAATCATGCATTGTCTTTCTGCTGACTGGTTAGCACACAAAAAAAGCTTTTTACTGTACACTCTACCACTTGACAATAAAGTAAACTGAACACCTTGGTTTGGGAACAGTATCGCCAAACACTGCAAGAATTTGCAGAGTGTTGTACATGTAGCCTAGTCCATCACACAGACCAGACTCCCCACCACGACTCCGTCTACACTTCACACTGCCTTGGAAACGCAGCCAACATAATCAAAGACTTATTTCTCTCCAGTCCATTTCCACCTGCTCTCATCGGGCAAAAGGCACAGAAGCTTGAAATGCACGCACCACCACACTATAAAAGTTATTTTAACCTCTGCCCCATTGATTGGACTTTGTGGAAAGAACTGTTGCATTACAATGTTGAGAATTATATTCTGCAACTTTATATCTTCATCTTTGCTCCATCTATGGTAGTTAAGTTTGACTTGAACAGATCTGTTCTGATCTGTTTATATAACATGCACAACAAAGCTTTTCACTGTACCTCGTTACAGTGACAATACTTTGCATCTCATGTGCAAAATCTATAAAAACTTAAAGGATTCAATATGCACCAATCACATGGAGAATATTCACACATTAGCTGATAATAAATCTGTTAAGAGTCACAGAGCCATAGCAGAGGACACAGGCCCTTCAGCCCAACTTGCCCATGTCAATCAAGATGCCCCATCTACGCAGTCCTACCACTGCATTTAGTCCACATTCCTCCAAACATTTCCTGTCCATGTACCTGCCCAAATGTCTTTCAAAAGTTGTTATAGTTCATACCTCAATCATCTCCTCTGCCAGCTCGTTCCCTATATCTACTACCCTCTGTGGTGGAAAAATTGCCCCTCAAGATCCTAGCAATTTTTCCCCTCTTGCCCTAAACTTATATCCTCTGCTTCTTCATTCCCCTACTCTGGGTAAAATACTCTGTGCATTCACTCTATCTATCCCCCTCATGATTTTATACACTTCTATAGGATCACCATTCAGCCTCCTGCGCTCCAAGGATCCTAGCCTGCCAAACCTCTCCTTATAGCTCAGGCTCTCATGTCCTGCCGACATTTCCATTAATCTTTTTTGCACTTCTTTCCAGCATAATGACATTCTTCCTATAGCAAGGTGACCAAAACTGAACATTATACTCCAAATGCAGTCTCACCAACATCATTTACAACTCCAACATAACATCCCAACTTCTATACTCAATACTCTGACTGACGAATGCCAATGTTTTGAAAGCAATCTTGACCACCCTATCTTCATGTGATGCCACTTTTAAGGAACTATATACAAGGATACAAAGGACATTTATTATCACATACACCAATTGGTGTAGTGAAATTTGACTTGCCATTGCAGCAAGTCAATATCATATGCCTGCACTCCTAGATCCCTCTGCCCTATAACACTCCCCAGGGCCCTGTTATTCATTGCAAATGTCCTGCCCTGGTTTGACTTCCCAAAGTGCAACCTCTTGCACTTATCTGCATTAAATTCAATTAACCATTCCTCAGGCCACTTGCCCAGCTGATCAAGGTACTGTTGTAACTTTTGACCATGATCACTTTCTATGGTACCACCCACTTCAGGGTCACCCACAAGCTTTCTAATTATGCTGTGCACAAACTCATCCAAATTGCTGATATAAATCAAACAGCAATGGGCCAGCACAGATCCCCGAGGCATACCATTAGTCCTCCATTCTTAAAAACAAACTCCCACTGCTTCCTTCCATGAAGCCAATTCTCTATCCAGTCAGCTAGATCCATATTCCTGACCTGCTGAGCTACTCCAGCACCTTATATACCTTTGTGTATACAGTGCCCTCCATAATGTTTGCAAAGTAATTAAAAAGAAATAACTGAAATATCACATTTATATAAGTATTCAGACCCTTCACTCAGTACTTTGTTTAGGTACCTTTGGCAACGATTACAGCCTCAAGTCTTCTTGGGTATGATGCTACGAGCTTAGCACACCTGTATTTGGGTAATTTCTCCCATTCTTCTCTTCAGATCCTTTCAAGCTCTGTCAGGGTGGATGGGGAGCATCGATGCACAGCTATTTTCAAGTCCCTCCAGAGATGTTCGATCGGGTCCAAGTCTGGGCTCTGGCTGGGCTACTCAAGGACATTCACAGACTTGTCACGAAGCCACTCCTGCATTGTCCTGGTTGTGTACTTAGAGTAGTTGTCCTGTTGGAAGGTGAACTGCCGCCCGAGTCTGAGGTCCTGAACACTCTGGAGCAGGTTTTCATCAAGGATCTCTCTGTATTTTGCTCCGTTCATCTTTCCCTCGATCTTGACTAGTCTTCCAGTTCCTGTCGCTGAAAAACCCCACAGCATGATGCTGCCACCACCATGTTTCACAGTAGGTATGGCATTGGCCAGGTGATGAGCGATGCCTGGTTTCCTCCAGATGCGACGCTTGGCATTCAGGCCAAAGAGTTTCATCAGACCAGAGAATCTTTTTTCTCATGGTCTGAGAGTCCTTTAGGTGCTTTTTAGCAAACTCCAAGCAGGCTGTCATGTGCCTTTTACTGAGTAGTGGCTTCCGTCTGGCCACTCTACCATAAAGGCCTCATTGGTGGAGTGCTGCAGATATAGTTGTCCTTCTGGAAGGTTCTCCCATCTCCACAGAGGAACTCTGGAACTCTGTCGGAGTGACCATCTGGTTCTTAGTCACCTCCCCGACCAAGGCCCCTCTCACCCGATTGCTCAGTTTGGCACGGCGAAGTGTCCTGGTGGTTCCAAAGTTCTTCCATTTAAGAATGACAGAGGCCACTGTGCTCTTCGGGCCATGTAATGCTGCCGAAATTGTTTTATACCATTCCCCAGATCTGTATCTTGACACAATCCTGTCTCGGACAATTCCTTCATCTTTATGGCCTGGTTTTTGCTCTGACATACACTGTCAACTGTGGGACCTTATATAGACAGGTGTGTGCCTTTCCAAATCATGTCCAATCAATTTAATTTACCACTGGTGGACTCCAATCAATTTTGAGTGTCGTGGCAACGGGTCTGAATACTTATGTAAATGTGATATTTCAGTTATTTCTTTAATTGCTTTGCAAAAATTTCTAAACACCTATATTTGCTTCTTCATTCTGGGGTACTGTGTGTAGCTTGATGATTAAAAAAATAATAATTTAATCCATTTTAAAATAAGTCGGAAACTTAACAAAATGTGGAAAAAGTGAAGGGGTCTGAATACTTCCTGAATGCACTGTATTTGCCTCTGTATTCCACAATTTGGGATTTGTAAGAGATAAAAAAATCTGTGCTCATTGTCAGATTATAATAAAGGGTATTTTTATACAATTTGGTTTCACCATGTAGAAATTACAGCAGTGTTTATACATTGTCCCCCCATTTCAGGGCACCATAATGTTTGGGACACAGCATTGTCATATAAATGAAAATAGTCATGTTTAGTATTTTGTTGCATATCCTTTGCATGCAATGACTGCTTGAAACCTGCGATTCATGGACATCACCAGTTGCTGGGTGTCCTCTCTGGTGATACTCTGCCAGGCCTGTAATATAGCCACCTTTAGCTTATGCTTGTTTTGGGGGCTAGTCCCCTTCAATTTTCTCTTCAGCATATAAAAGGCATGCTTAATTGGGTTCAGATCAGGTGATTGACTTGGCCATTCAAGAATTGACAATTTTTTAGGTTTGAAAAACTCCTTTGTTGCTTTAGCAGTATGTTTGGGAGAATTGTCTTGCTCCAGAATGAACCGCCGTCCAATGAATTTTGAGGCATTTGTTTGAACTTGAGCAGATAGGATGTGTCTATACACTTATGCTAATACCATCAGCAGTTGTATCATCAATGAAGATAAGTGAGCCATTACCTTCAGCAGCCATACATACCCAGGCCATAACACCCCCACCACCGTGTTTCACAGATGAAGTGGTATGCTTTGCATCTTCTCTATACTTTGCTCTTGCCATCACTCTGATATCAGTTAATCTTTGTCTCATCTGTCCACAATACCTTTTTCCAGAACTGTGGATGCTCTTTTAAGTACTTCTTGGCAAACTTTAACCGGCCATCCTATTTTTGTGGCTAACCAGTGGTTTGTATCTTGCAGTTAGACTCTGTAATTTTGTTCATGAAGCCTTCTGCGGACAGTGGTCATTGACAAATCCCCACCTGACTCCTGAAGCGTGTTTCTGATCTGTCGGACAGGTGCTTGGAGATATTTCTTTATCTATATTACTAAAAATCTGATCTTGACCACTTCCTGTTGTTCTGTATATTGATTTTAGAAAAATCGCTGCCACAAACGGCTGTGATTTTTGACCAGCTTACTCAGAGTGTGTGTCCCCCCCCCCCCCCCCCCCCCCCGCTGTGCAGGACAAGAGGATTTTTCCCATCAATTAAATATAAAAGAGTTATTAATGTTTAAAAAATGTTGAGATTCTTTCGCCTGAAGGCCACGCTCCTTCTGAAGGGACTATAAAACCCGGAAGTGTCGAGTGCCTCATCTGAATGAGGCACTCGACAAGATCTCGACAAGAGACTGATCTCTGCAAGATGGGGGAGCGAGAAGGTCACGTCTCTCAGTCTGAGCTGTGAATAACACTGAACACTTGTCTACTAAACTGTGAGTGGTTTTACTGACCTGTCAGTGCCCTTAATGTGGTTTGAAAATATAGTTTGGAAATGCTAAAGCTGTGTTGCATTTGGTTTGGAAATGCTAAAGCTGTGTTGCCTTTGGTTTGGAAATGCTAAAGCTGTGTTGCCTTTGGTTTGGAAATGCTAAAGATGTGTTGCCTAATTAAAGTTGCCTTGCCTTCTATATAATTAAAAGTCTAATCTTGACCACTTCCTGTTTGCGCTTTATATTGATTTTAGAAAAAACGCTACCACGTACGGCTGTGATTTTTGGCCATCTTACTCAGTCCCCCTCCACTCATCAGGTGCCGAGGATTTTTACCATCGATTAAAAATAAAAGAGATACTAGTGTTTACAAAAAGTTGAGATTCTCTCTCCTGTCAATCACGCCACGAAGGCCAGGCCCATTCTGGTGGGAGGGACTATAAAACACAGAAGTGTGGGCATGGCTCAGTCTCTGCAAGATGGAGGAGGGAGAAGTCACGACTCGCTGTCTTTAGTGGCCTTGCACCCTGCTTGAAAAGGAATAGCCGTGAGTCAACTGTCAGCCCACCAGCCGTGAGTGAGTGAGCTGCCAGCACAACAGACTTGAGTGACTGAGCCGCCAGCCCATGAATCCATTCGGTCCACAATGTCCATACTAGCCCTCTGGAAACCAGTCCCTTCAGCTCACAACTCCCATACTAGCGCGCCCCCATGTACATGGCAGAGTTAAAGTGATCAACTTTTACAGTACATCCACTGAGTTATTGGGAGAGGTTAAGCAGACGAGGGCTTTATTCCTTGGAACTCATGAGGATGAGGGGAGATCTTATAGAGGTGTACAAGATCATGAAAGGAATAAATCGAGTAAACGCATTGAGTCTTTTGCACAGAGTAGAGGAATCGAGAACCATAGGACATAGGTTTAAGGTGAGGGGAGCCCAAGGGGTAACTTTTTTTTACACTAAGGTTGCTGGGTGTATGGAACAAGCCGCTGGAGGGGGTAGTTGAGGCAGGGAATATTGTGGATGTACAATAAAAGTTTAAGAAACATTTAGACAGGTAAGTGGATAGGGTGGGTTTAAAAGGATATTGGCTAAAAGCAGTAAGGTGGGACTAGTGTAGATGGGCATGTTTGTCAGCGTGGGCAAGTTGTTTCCTTGCTGTATGACTATGACCCACTGACAGGCACAGCTGTTTTGAGGCACACCATTGTGTAACGCTGGAATGTTTGAGGGTTCACTCATTGATGGCGGTGGTGGGGTGATCGTGATTCCTACTAATGTTATAACTGATTAAATACCATTTCTGAAACAATAACCTGCAATAGAACACTTAAGATATATACAAAATAATGGAGTAACTCAGCGGGTAAGGCAGCTGGAGAAAAGGAATCGGTGATATTTCGGGTCAAGAAATTTCTTCAGACGGAGAGTCAGGGGAGTTTCAATACTTAGGTGAAAATATTTCATTTTTCTTTATTCACAATACCATCATCATCAAATGACTTTACAACATTTAGATAAGAAAACAATCCTGGCTTGCCACCAATATTATTCATGGAAACACAATAGTATAAACATTTCTAATCTGCCGTTTATACAAACACAACCAAGTTAATCGTGAGATATAATTACTGACATTTAGCAATTCTGTAAACTCCTGATCAACCCACTGCTTTGACTTTTAAGCATCCACCACAACTCTTTCCGACTTGTTTTTTGCTTGGTCCCGAGTAAGACATCTACTTCCAGAAGAAGATTCATCTCTAAGGAACATCATCAACGAGACTTATCTTGTTCTCACTTGACGGACAAATGTACTCTTAAAAGAGATACAAAAATAGGGCAAAAGAGGCCAAATATTCCTTTGATACTTGGGTACCTGGATAAAATGCAGCAGCCTTTGCATTAACTCAAAGACCAGAGACTGAACCCACAGAATCTCCCAGACCAGACATGCCACAATTTAATATTCCATCGACACTGCACACTGCCTCGGAAAAGCAACCAATGTTATCAAAGATTTGTCCCAGCCTGGTCATTCCTTCAACTGCTTCCATCCAGAAGGTACAAAAGCTTGAAAGCGTACACTACCAGACTTCCTCCCCTCTGTTCTCAAGCTTCTGAACTATCCTTCCATAAACGTGAGCGCTGTCCAAGTCATCTCTACCCCGTAGAGGACATTGGACTTTTTCTATGGAACTGATGAGCTACAATCCTGAGAACTATATTCTCCACGCTGTATCGTCCCCTTTGTTCTATCTATTGGACTTCTATTCTATCTATTTGGATCTATGCATGGTATATCTGATCTATTTGGATAGCATGCATAACATAGCTTGTCACTGTACTCGGTACATGTGACAATAATAAACCTAAACAAAACTCCTGATATAACTCTGCCACCTATTATCTTATAGAGATAAGCCTTCAGGGAGGTACAACTGGTTAAAACTTTCCAACTGAACAAAACCTTGTCAACTCCCTGTAAAAATAGTTTAAACATGAAATTCCTGGGCAGTCCAACTGACCATCTGGGAACTTTTTAAATGTTTCTTTGCATCAACTGTAGTAATACTAATGATGACCTTGAATGTTTGACAGAACCTGCTCATGTGATCATTTTCAAGTTATACTTAACCATCTGGATTGAGGCAAAGCAGAAACTTCTCTGAAATATGTTGCCAAGTTATTTGGCGACAACTTTATTTTTCACTTTGATCTGCTATTTCCGATTTTTTTTATTTAAGACTTTGATTATAAGAAAATTCACTTACCATTAAGGTCTAATTGTTAATAGAAGCTGATAATAGGCACCCTTACTGTTTTTTCCGATTTTGAAAATTATTTGCAATTCCAGAGCAGTATCATGCTGGACACCTTCAGGAAGACAAAACTGCAATGATCCTAGTGATCACTACTTTCAACATGAAACCTGGGTTTCACTTTACAGTCTCAAATGTGTTACGGATGTCTTTGGATGCCCTGAGGCTGCAGTATAAAATGTTCCATATACCTTTGGTTCTTACAATGGCAAATAAATTACTATTATTTAAAAGATCAATGGACTTACACCGATGCTCCAGGCACTTTTCATTCCCTGTTTTGAAGATAGGAGAATAACTATCCCAAAACTTCAAAACTTTATATTTTCCATCCTTACAATTTGTATTTCCAGTTCTTGCCTTATTCATCACTGGTCTTTCAGAATTTGCTTTTTTACTGTCATGTTTGTAGCATTGCTCAATATTGTCAAACTTAAAGCTTCACACCAACTACAAATGCAAAAATCTATCAGCAATTTGTCTTCAAATTTTTAAATTATGCAGTTTTCCTTCAATTACAAGAATTTAGAAGTTGCTGCATTTACTAAATAATTGAGAGAATGGAATGAGTTAACTGTTCATGAATAATAGATGTATTTTTATAAAGGTGCGCCAAGATGTAACAATCACAAATCATAAACAAATTCAAGTTCGAGCATAAGGCAAAGAGCAAAGCATTTAGAAAATAACCAAGGCAATCAAGCAAAGTCAATATGATTTTGTAACTGGGATAACACCTTTGACCAATTCATGACTTTTTTGTAGAAATACTGTGTGGTACAAATAAAGGGAACCCAGAAGATAGACTAAGATTTCCAGGAGACATTTTAAGTGCTGCATCAAAGGGTATTATGGAAGATAAAACCTTGTGGTGTGAATTGGCATATGTAGATGACTGGCTAGCTAATAGGAAAAATAAATGGGTCTTTTTCACGTTGGCAGGGTATAAAAAGAAGCATGCAATGGGGATCAGTGTCTGCACGCGAATCAGCTGATTTATCCACATCTACCAACTTCTTAGTTAGTCCATCTGTCTGTTTCAGTCTTTTATCTTAAATGTTCGGTTTCTAAAATGCATCAGCATGTGAAGATGAACGGGACATGCCTGGTGCTCTGAAACAAAGTGCTATGAATACATAAAACTGAAATACATAGCAAATGTTTCCGGTATAAACAAATTAGTCCTGTTCATTCCATATAAAGTGCTATATTTACAGTGAAAAAGATTTTTATGCAGGATTGGCCATTTACATGAATTGCGAAGCAAATCGCTCAGATAATTAATTATATTTAATGTGGATTTTATAAAGTTCATGTATTTGCTACTGAAATGCTTCAGTGCAACGATAAACATTTTACATACAAAATTGCCAACTGACCGTGCAGATTTACTTTGTGCAGTAAAGGTAAGTGCTGTATGCTGATCCTTTTGATAAACAACGTAGAATCCAGCAATTTTGTTAGTAGTTTGTAAAACAAATTGACTAAATGTAACTGCATTAAAGTACAACAGATTTTTTTAAAAGCCATGTGATATTAAGGGAAAACTCCGGGATGAAGCTCCACAATAGCACCACAAGCTATTCTGGAGTTTGCATTTTATTTTTGTTTGCTTTGGTTCTACATATCTGCTCACATTATACAATGACTGTGACTGAGAGTAGAGCTTGGAAAAAATATTCCTAAGGCCTTCAGCAATGTCAAAAGTTAGATGGCTTACAATTCAAGCAGTCTACATTTCTAAGGCTTGCTGTGGAAACATTATATGCTCACTTTTGCCCTCAGTTCCAAGCAGTAGTCCCCTCAGCTTCCCAGCTGTTCAAAGTTTTCTGCAATGCTGGAGTGACCTGAGAGCAATGTGTAGACAAAAACATATCTGTCTTGATCAGCAACATCTTTTAACAAAATTGGTTTCCGCAGAATGGACGATGGTCATGACGATTTCCCAGTTAAATTATGTCAAAGCAGAAATAAGATTGGGCTCTTATAGTTGTGACCGACACTTGCCCAATTAACTGTTTATAGATGCAGATATAATGATGCAAGTACCAGCTCAACATATTGAGACAGATGCTGGAAATCTGAAATTAAAACAGAGAGTGCTGGAAACACTCAGGTCAGGAATATAATGAGACACAGAGATAATGTCTCAGCTCAAAGAACTTCCTCACATTTTATGCTTCCCCCTTTGTATGGAAGAGGCATACCACCGTTGTATGTCCCATCCCAGCACCAATAGACCCCATTCAAATGACTTGCATACCAGTTCTTCAAGGCTTCCACACCAAAGCTCATAACCATTGCCAAATTGCCAATTACCCCCCATGGATCATTTATCTCCCAGAACCTCATCTCACAATCCAAGTCCTGAGGTACCATGCTTACACAGGTCCCGCTGATCAGCGATTGGAGTACACCCTGACCCAATAGTCCTTCAAATCATTAATCGTCCCATTTCCACCACCTACCCATCTGTTTTGCAGTACAATGTGCAAAGGAAAGGCCTTTCCTGGTGGGAGGTCGATTGAGCAGTGGTCAATGTCTTGAGCTTCAGGCATCACCAAGTTCCATGCGACAGGCCTACAAACAAATTAGCTACTGGCAGTTGCACAGGGATCAATTAAAGCACATTGGGAGGATGTGATGACTGTCTAGGCACTCGAATGGCATTTTGTGATCTTAGTTGCAGAAAAGCAGAAAGGAAGGCAATCCTACTGAGGTTATTTATCCTGCTTTAAGTATCCCAATTTTTTGCATGGGGATAGCAGCTGCTAACTACAAATCACTGCAGCCAATTATTTTGGAGTGTTACTTTAATTTCAGTGGACATCATAACAGTGTTTAGCAAAATAATATAATGAAATAAAAAACAATGAAACAGAAAAGACTGGATTCCAGTGTAAACCATGTTTTCAAACAGGTTGTGTGTTTGGACTCAGGGAACCAACTCTTTGCTCTTTTAAATGTCAAGATCGAATTTACAACTTTGAATTTGCACAGAAAGAAAAAGGAAATTGGAACTGTCAGCTTATGTAAAGACAGACCAGACTTTCATCTATTGTTATTTTTGCCGCAAGGGACAGTCCAATTTAATGCGGCTGTCTGTTAAAAATGTACTTGACCAAAAGAACTATTGTAAATACTGAATTCCTCCTCAGGGCAAGCATTAGGTTAGTACACATAACGGACCAGACTACAAGGCAATTATTCAATAAATCCATTAGAAATTAGATTTTATTTTTATTTAATCAAATTGAACTTCAAGGGGAGTGTAAGTTAGAAAATTTGTATTCCCATTTATCAAGAAATTTAGAGGCAGACTTTCATGTTTGCAACAGTTGAACAACATCAATTCAAAGTGACCTCAGCCATTATGCAGAATATTGCTCAATCGTTGCGAAAAGGGCTCAAACCTTAAGCCAGTAGTTTTTTTCTTTAATTATTCAAAAAATTATTAACCACCAACCTATATATATATATATATGATGCATATCCATTAAAATGCATGCCCATTTTCTGACCTTTATTAACTGAAGATGTGCCTGTTATTTGATTAACTCATTGCCATTCTCTCCTCCTATTATATTTTCCAATCATGCCTATGCCCATCAATCTAGTATTTCAATACAACAGCCAGGAAATGGTATACTACAGATGATAACTTTTACCATTGAAAGCCTCTGTTTAGATAATAATTTTGTGCTTTTAACGCGTCTAATTAAAAATTCTGAATTGAATTCTGAATGATCCTTCATTTACAATCCTGCAGATATCTTGTACTTTCACAATAAAAGCTATATCAAGGACATAGATCACTGATGATATATTGATTACTTAATATCAAGACAAGAGCTTGGTATTTTATGGCCTTTGGATAAGTCTACACCAAGACATTACCTCACCCAATTATTGTTCAAACATTAAAGAAAAAGGTATTTTAATGTTGAGCTTGCAATCACAACAGAAAATACAAGTTTTCAATGTGACAGAATAATATTCCCAAGCCATTAAAACAATTGCAAATAAAGCTTGCCTTAAGTATGTACTATATCAGCAAGCAACATTAAACAAATTGCAGCCTAGAAGTATAATTTATCAAGATAACAGCACAAAATCTGCAAACTAAAATACCCAAGACGAGC
This sequence comes from Raja brachyura, assembly GCA_963514005.1. Next base: position 61,213,452 of record OY740781.1, read on the forward strand.
AATTATGATGTCTGAAAATGTTGTTTAAGTTCAGCACTTGTAAAATGGTCTAGCAGACACAATTTTGAAATTTAAAATGCTTAAAAAAATGTTTTATGAAATCAGAAAAAAACATACACTTCAAAAAAAATGCAGAACGTAAATCTGAGAATCCAACAATTAAGCTTACTGATTAAAAATATATAATGTGGTGCATCTCACTGTTGCAGATGTTATTATCCTCAGGAATAGGAAAGATTCAGAGACATAAGGCCTTTCCATCCATTATAGCAGTGCTGTTATATCCATTCATCTTAAGGCTTTTAAGTATTCACCTTCTAATTGTTCTTTTGAATTAGTCTATCATAATACATTTTGTTCAGCTAGAAACTGAAGCAATTCATCTAGGGTATTTGTGCATGTAGAAGAGGAGCAAATAAATAAAGAAACAGCAAATGGAAATTCATCATAAGGTGACATCAAATTTATTTCATCCTCCCAGACAGCCTTAAGCCCCTGTACCACTTTCACGACCTCTGCCAAGTTAGCCCTTGACTCATACTCGCAGCATGGGCACCATAAGGTCGTAGGAGGTCTTCCTCATGTTCGTGAGTGGTCTCCGTGTACTCGTGGCATCAAGTACGTCTCGGTGTTTTTTCTAGCCTGATAAAAAATGTCCACGAGTAAAAAAAAAGGTCGGCATGGAAAAAATCTATACTTTTTACTCGTAAGTAGGTCATGATGCTAGTCGTAGGTAGGTGGTCAGAGGCAGTCGAAGATAATAGCTCCGCAGTGAAAAAATGGTTGGTAGAAAAAAAAGGGTTATTTAAACAGCAGAACATCACCTCTGTCACTCCAAGGCATGTTCATTCATAGCTGGAGAGTTTTTTGGCGAGGAGACTTGTGCTTTAGTGATGGCACCAAAAAGGCAGCAGCGCAGCCCTAAAAAAACCCTAACAAAAACAACCCTAAAAAAAACCGGCCATGCAGGTGTTGCTCATCCAAGAGGAGGAGTGGTAGGAGGTGATGCCACAGGAGGTGATAGTGCACGAGGAGGTAGCTCTGCAATAGAGACCCCTGGAGGAGGAGACCAGGGTGGTAGTATATGTCCCCACCACCACCCCATCCTTCACTGCCTCATTTGAGGGCAGCCAAGCAGCCCTTTCTCCTGTGTTTGACACAGCATCAGAGGCAGATGCTGCATTGGTGGTGAGGGAGGGCTGGAGGAAGGTTATGCCCTATACCTTCTCCAGGCAGCAGGAGGGGGACCTTGAGGAATGGTTCCAGCAGAATGCCATCCTGTACAAAAAGGAAAATGAGGGGTACAGGGACAGGGACAAGAATGGCATGCTTGCCATCCACTGCCCCACATGTGTGCTTAAAGTTCCATCTTTTGTCAAAGCCCAGCACCACTCTCTTCCAGTCATCTGGTGTACTGGGACAGTCCATCACATCATCTCCAGTCACCCATTGAGACCTCTTCTTGTGCTTCCTCTTCACCCTTACTCTTCCCCTTCACCCTTACTCTTCCCCTTCTGCCTTTCTTAAAAGGCTGCTGAAGCAAAAGGGCTACTGCAAAAAGCAGTAAAACGTACATGGTCGAAGCCAGTCTTCAACAGAGTCAAAGGAGATCGAAGGAGGTCCTCTTCATAGTCATGGGAGGTCTTCAACATAGTCATAGGAAGTCGTAGACATAGTCATGGCAGGTCATAGGAGGTCACACACATAGTCATGGAAAGTCGTAGGCGGTCGTTTGTTACCACAACCGTGATTTTGTTTTTAGGTCGTTTTAAGGTCGTCAGAGGTCGCGATTTAGGTCGTGAAAGTGGGACAGGGGCTTTAGTCCACAGCAATTTGCCAAAGGAATGGCAACTAAATATCTTGTATGATAAGTCTCAACAAGGCTGTGTTCGCAGTCCCTCACTATATCTCCTATCCACTCGACTTGGCAGCAAAATCTGCCCCAACTCCATTTACAAGTTTGCAGAGGACACCACTGACGTGGGCTGAAATTTGAACAATGATGAGATGGTATACAGGAAGGAGAAAGAAAACTCAGCAGCATAGGTGTCAAGGCAACAACCTTTCCCTCAACACCAGGAAAAATGATGGAGCTGATTGATGACTTCAGGAAGTGAGACCCAAATCAGTATCAATGATGCTTTAGTGGAGACAGTCAAGATTCAAGTTTATAGGTATAAATATCACCATCAATTTCTCCTGGTCCAACCACAATGAGACAATAAAGTACAACAATGCCTCTACTTCCTTCGAAGGGAATTTGTCTGTCTGTCTCTCAGTCAGTCAGTCAGTCAGTCAATCATATATATATAATGTGTGTGTGCGTTATTTTGCATGTGAAACGTATCTCCTCGAAAACCAGACGCAAAAACGCAGAGATTTTTACAATTTTGGTAGGGATTTACCTTATGAGTTCAGAAATCCACTCCTTGGTCAATTATTTCCCCAGATTTTGAATAAAGTTGATCACAAAACTTAATTTTTTTAAATATAAACGCCGTTCACCAGCTGCTGACGTCACAATGCCCACATGCGCACCAATCCAGGCCCACCTGCCCCCAGGCCCCGACCCCCCGCCGCTGTGGATTAAAATGCGCAGAAAGATCAGGAAAGTTCTGCAGAACAAACATTCTACAGATCCGTTCTGCTATAGCTTCTTTGTTCTACAGATCTCGGGCAGCGACTCCTCACGCGCTGACTTCTCCTCATAAGTTCTGCTGAACTTTCTCCTCACAGCCGGCGCAGCTCGCGAAGCCCCGCCCGCCTGCGCGCCCCTCCCATCCCCTGCATGCTCATTCCAACTGTGGGTTTCCATAGAGTCAGAAGCCGGTGCTTCTTTGTTGTGAACGCTCGTTCCTGGGCGAACGCGTCTTGCCTTAGTGGCTATAAAGGCCTGTTGTCAGCTGGCAGTTATCAACGCGAGGCCGAGTTACGTCAACACTCCACCCCACCCCCCCCCAGCCGACGCGCGTTGTTATTTGGCTCTCCGACTCCTCCCTGTTATGCGACGCGCGGGGTCTGAAACGTTCGGGAATCGGTCCTCTGAGTCTCTCTGAGTCTCTCTGACGACCCGGAGATAACCGGCTGGCTCTGGGGGTACAGAGAGGATGCGCCGAGGAAGCAAGGCCATGGAGCTGAGGCTGACTCTGAGGCCGACGGCTGCTGGGTGGCCCTACCCCTCTCCTCCCTCCCATCTCCCCCCTCCCCTCTCTCTCTTCCCCTCTCCCTGCCCTCCCTCCCCTAATTCCCTTCTCTCTTGCCAGCTTGCTGACTTCACAATGCCCACATGACCACCAATCCAGGCACACCTGCCTCCAGACCCCGCCCCCCGCCACTGTGGATTAATGCAGCTGCCCGCTCATTCCAGCCGTGGGTTTCCAGAGTCAGAAGCCGCTTCTGTCTCCCTCCTCATTTGGCAGCGCACTCACTCGCCCGCCTCCCCCCCCCTCCTCTTCTCACCTCCTCCCCTCTCCTCTCTACCAAAGATCCTAGGATCTTTGCCCGATCATCTGTCCTTCCCCGGCCCGGCCGGGCTCTGTCACGCTGGCGGAAGCCACGATCGGCTGGTCCCCCCCACTGCTTTTCACCGTCCTCAGATCACTACGTGCCTCGCTCGGGCTGCCGCCCCGCCCCTCTCCTCTCCTCTCTCTTTCTCCCCACCCTCTCTCTTTCTCGCCCCCTCTCTCTCTCTCCCCCCCTCTCTCTCTCTCCCCCTTCCTCTTCCCCAACCCCCTGCCCTCGCCCACCCTCCCTCCCCGAAACCCCCTTCCCCCTCCACACCCTGCCCTCCACCCCTCCCCTCCACCTCCCCCTCCCTTCCCCCCACCTCTCCCCCTCCCTCAGCCCCCCTTTCCCCCCACATCTCTCGCTTCCCTCTTCCCCACCCTCTCTATCTTCCTCCCCTCCACCCCCCTCCCTGTCTCTTGCCCTTCTGTCTGCCTCTCTCTCTGTCTCTCCCCATTCTCGATCTACCCTCACTCTCTATCCCCCCCCTCTCTAGACCCGCCATGCGAGTTGGGGCTATGCGTCAGTGGATAGGACAGTTATGGAGTTAAAGGAGCAAATTAATAATATTAATATAACATCAAGGGGGGTAGTTAGTGTGCGTGACGCCGCATGCCACCCCCCCCCCCTCCACAAACGCGCGTAGAGGGAACAGACCCAACAGGTCTGCACTTGGTCTACTATCTATTAAAAGAGTGTGTGTGTGTGTGTGTGTGTGTGTTTGTGTGTTATTTTGCATGTGAAACGTATCTCCTCGAAAACCAGATGCCAAAACGGGAAAATTTTTACATATTTCAGTAGAGATTTTCCTTGCGAGTTTAGAAATCCACTCCTCTGTACCTTTGGTACATTATTTTCCTGACTTTTTGAATTAAAATTGTTGTCCAATTTCCTTATGATTTCAAAAATCAAATCCTCTATAAATTATTTCCTGAGATAGTCACTAAAATTTATCACCAAACTGACATAAAAAAAAAACGTTTTCCCAGCTGCTGACCTCACAATGCCTTTGCACCTGGCCCACCTGCCTCCTGCCCCCCCTCCCCCCACTGTGGATTAAAGCATTGTTTATTTATTTTTTCATTGCATTGAATGTTTTTGGTTCTCATTTAACTCCACTAATTATTGTTCATTCCATTGTTTTTCATTGCATTGAATTATTTCTCATTTAACATCACTAATTCTTAACATTAACTTTTAATTTCAGACAGTTAAAAAAAAAAATGCATTTGCTGTCTTCATTGACAGTTTAGATCGGACCCGCTGTGTGTGTGCGTGGGGGTGGGGTGATTAGTGTGTGTGTGACGCGGCAGGCTCCTCCCCTGAATTCCATAGAGCTGCCGACAGCTTTCGTGCATGAGACGCGCACACTTCATTTCATTTGGTTGCATCTCGCTATCTCTGCCACTCCCCATCTCTCTCCCCCCTATCTCTCTCTCCTCCCTCTCCCCGCTCTCTCTCCCTCTCCCCCCTCTCTCTCTCTCCCCCCCTCTCTCTCTCCTCCCTCTCTCCGTCCCCTCCCTCTCCCCCACCCCCTGCCCTCCCCCACCCTCCCCTAAACCCCCCTCCCCTCCACACCCTCCCCTCCACCCCTCCCCGCACCTCTCCCCTCCCTTCCCACCCCCTCTGCCCCCTTCCCTCCCCCCTCTCCTCGCCTCTCTCTCTCCCCTCCTCCTCCACCCTCCCCCTCCTTCTCCCCCTCCCCTCCTCTTCCCCCTCCCTCTCTGCCCTTCCTCTCCCCAATCCCCTGCCCTCCCCCACTCTCCCTCCCCCTCCCCTCCCCCTTCCCTCCACCCCCTACCCTACCCCCTTCCCACCCCCTCTCCCCTTCCCTCCCCCCTCTCAGCCCCCTTTCTCTCCTCCCATCTCTCTCTCCCCTCCTCCACCACCCTCCCCCCTCTCCCTCTCCTCCACCCCCTCTCCCTCTGTGTCTTGCCTTTCTGTCTCTGCCTCTCTCTCTGTCTCTCCCCATTCTCTCTCTGCCCTCACTCTCTAGCCTCCCCCCTCCCTCTCTAGCCTGTGAGTTGGGGGCGATGCGTCAGTGGATATGGCGGTTATGGGGTAAAAGGAGCAAATTAATAATATTAATATAATATCAAGGAGGGTAGTTAGTGCGTGTGTGGGTGGTTAGTGTGTGTGACGCCTCATGCCGCCCCCCCCGCCCCCCGCAAACACGTGTTGGGGGAACAGACCCAACGGGTCTGCACGGTCTAGTATTATACTAAAACTCTTCCCTTTGTTCTCAACATTATAAATGTCTGTGTGAGCCAGAGTTGTGTTGGCTTTCTTTTAATCTCCTTAACTTGTATCTTCTTCCAAACGCGTGGCCACAGCCTTCCCAATTTCACACATGCTATTCACATTTTCTCCCCCAGCTGGATACATATCTTCCCGTCACATTCCAACCTATATTTCTCAAGCTATTAACAGCTTCAAAATATTAAAGTTTTCAACGTTCTAATTTTGAAGACAAAAATGCCGACTGACGTCACAATACATTCACACGCTCCGGGCGCAAGGGACACTTCAGCATTCCAACCCGTTCGGCCAAACTGGGATCCCTCGCCCTCTCCATCTCTACCCTCCTCTCTCTAACCCCCTCACTCTCTGCCACTCCACCCCCCTCATCTCCCTCTCTACCCCCATCCCCTCCAACACTCCAACCTGCTCAGCCCCGCTGGGACCCGTTCGGCCCCGCATGGTGGGCTCCGTGTACATAAGGATGGCTCCAAGCACTGGATTCGGGATGAGGGGCGCATCGTGGAGAGTTACGCCCCAGCCCTTTGAGAAGGACCGATTCCTCAAGCCCGACTTCACCTCCCTCGACGTACTCACCTTCGCTGGCAGCGGCATCTCAGCTGGCATCAATATCACCAACAACAACGACATCCGTCAGACGGTGGGGTTTAAAAACGTCTCGCTCGGTAATATGCTGGCAGTAGCCTACTACACCCAGAAATAGAAACACCTTCCTGGAGGATCACGACAAGGACCTGTACATCAAGTGGAAAGGCCCCTCCTTCGAAGTCCAGGTCGGCCTTCACGAGCTGCTGAGTCACGGCAGCGGGAAGCTCTTCGTCCAGGACAGGGGTCTCCAAACTATAGCCCGTAGGCTACATCCGGCCTGCCACGAGATTTTATCCGACCCGCAGGAAGCTCAGCGCAGAGCAGAGCGTGTGTCCGTTAGGCGTCGAGTCGATTCAAGTCGGGGAGTGGGCCGGAGCTGTTCTTAGTGTTGTTACTGGGTAGGTCCCTCAAATTGTCGGAGCTGAGACATCACAGGGCCGCCGTGAAGAAGGGTGCAATGGGGCCAGGGGGTTGTTCAACGGCAGCGGCCAGAATGGGTCGGCAGCGCGTTATAAAGTGTGATCGTTCCTCTCTGCCTCTCTCTCTCTCCTCCCTGCCTCTCTTTCTCCTCTCTGCCTCTCTCTCTGCCTCTCTCTCTCTCTCTGCCCTTCTCTGCTGCTATCTCTCTCTCCGCCCTGTCTCTGCCCTCTCTCTGTATCTGCCCTCTCTCCCTATCTGCCCCCCCCTCTCACTTTACCCCCCCCCCCCCCCCAACCCCCTCCCTCTCTAGGAGGTGGTGAGTATTGGGACCTATGGGTGAGTGGTGGAATATTGAGTTTGGGTTCCAGCCCTCCCCTGTGATGCCGTGGCCCCCCTACCCCTCACTCTCTACCCCATCACACTCCCTCTACCCCTCTCACCCCCCATCCCTCTCTAGTCTCCAATAAATCTTACCAATTTCTACAAATGCACTATAAAAAGCATCCTATCCAGATACAACTACGGCTCTACTTCCTTAGAGGGTTTGGAAGTTCGGCATGTCCCCAACAACTTCTACAGAGGCGCCGTAGAAAACATTTTATCGGGATGCATCACAACATGATTTACACCCTGGCCACTCCTTCTTCTCCCCTCTCCCATTGGATAGATGGAAACAGATGGGGAAAGGACACGCAGGCACAGCAGGCAGTGAAGAAAGCAAATGGCATGTTGGCCTTTATAACAAGAGGAATCGAATATAGGAGCAAAGAAGTCCTTCTGCAGTTGTACAGAGCCCTAGTGAGACCACACCTGGAGTATTGTGTGCAGTTTTGGTCTCCTAATTTGAGGAAGGACATTCTTGCTATTGAGGGAGTGCAGCGTAGGTTTACAAGGTTAATTCCTGGGATTGCGGGACAGTCATGTGCTGAGAGAATGGAGCAGCTGGGCTTGTACACTCTGGAGTTCAGAAGGATGAGAGGATATCTCATTGAAACATATAGGGTTTGGACACGCTAAAGGCAGAAAACATGTTCCCGATGTTGGGGGAGTCAAGAACCAGTTTAAGAATAAGGAGTAAGCCATTTAGAACGGAGACGAGGAAACACTTTTTCTCACAGAGAATGGTGAGTCTGTGGAATTCTCTGCCTCAAGAGGGCGGTGGACGCAGGTTCTCTGGATGCTTTCAAGAGAGAGCTAGATAGGGCTCTTAAAAATGGCGGTGGGGATATGGGAAGAAGGCAGGAACGGGGTACTGATTCGGGATGATTAGCCATGATCACATTGAATGGCGGTGCTGGCTCGAAGGGCCAAATGGCCTACTCCTGCACCCATTGTCTATTGACAAAGATGGAGATGGAGGAAAGCAAATGGGAGAGGTAATCATCGCACAAACCAACCTCCCTTCCATTGACTCCATTTATACCTCATGCTGCCTCGGCAAGGCCAGCAGCATAATCAAGGATGAGTAGCACCCTGGCCACTCCCACCTCCTCCTCCCATCTGGGCAAAAGGAAAAGTGTGAAAACGCACACCTCCAGATTCAGGGGAAGTTTCTTCCCAGCTGTTATCAGGCAACTGAAACATCCTACCACAACTAGAGAGCAGTCCTGAATTACTGACTACTGAGTTGGAGACCCTTGCACTATCTTTGACCGGACTTTACTGGCTTTATCTTGCACTAAACTTCATGCACATTATTCCCTTAATCATGTATCTGTACACTGTGAATGGCCCGATTGTAATCATGCATTGTCTTTCTGCTGACTGGTTAGCACGGAACAAAAGCTTTTCTCTGTACCTTGGTACACGTGACATCAAACTAAACTCAAACTCAAAACATCACAGCTTGGTTTGGCAACTGCTCTGCCCAAGTCTGCAAAAAATTGCAGGGAATTGTGAATACAGGCCAGTCCATCATGGTTGTCATCTTACCATCCATTTATCTTTACTTCACACTGCCTTGGGGAAAAAATGCAATAAAATCAAGGATCATTTACACCCTGGTCATTCTCTCCTCCCCTTCCCCTTGGAAAGACATATAAGCTTAAAAGCATGTACCACCAGATACAAGAACAGTATATTCCCTGCTCTTAACAGGCTCTTGAATTAACCTCTCGACGAATTCCTGATCTTCCAATCTACCTCGATTTGGTCCTTGCACTTTTTTTATCTCCACTTTCTCTATAGCTGTAAAATTATATTTTGCATTCTGGTAATTTCTCTTTTGCACTACCTGACATACTCATCTATGGTATGATTTGCCTGGATAGCATGCAAAATAAAGTTTTACGCTGTATCCTTGTAAATATGACAATGATAAACCAATACGAATTCAAAAAGAAAAATGAGCTGGAGAAGAAACTATGTAGGTGGATATTTAAAAAGAATTACGTTATTCAAGCGACAAAGACAAAGATCATGGAGGAAATTATATTTCCAGATTGAGATAAATAAATTAGTTCAGAAGAATGGTAGCTTCTGGTACTAAATGGAAGAGAAACTGATGAAGACATAATTGGCCCAAAACACACATTTTACTTCTCTCTTCATGATGCAGTCTGAACTACTAAATATTTCCATGATCTTGGGAATATGGTGGTGCGAGAATGGCAGACTTTCCAGACTATTGAATGTTTCTCTTATACCACAACACACATTCAATTCAGCTTTTCCTAGCTGTTACATAGCAGTAAAACAAATATCCAGCAAACCTGGTACGTTTAAGGGGAGCACAGAACCAGAGCTCCAGTATGTCTAATGGGAGCACAGAACCAGAGCTCCAGCAAGTTTAAGGGAGCACAGAACTGGTACGCCGTTGAATTTAAGGGGTGCATTTGGGAACAAAAAGTGGGCGGGCGCGACTCACGTTGCAGCGGCCCCTACAGCCTGTCTGTCTTTTTTTTATTTTTTGTCTAGTTAAATGTAGTTGTTCGTGTTTTTTTTTGTATTGTTTGTAACTGTGTATATGTGGGGGGTGGGGGGGGGAAGAGGGGGAAACTTTTAAATCTCTTCCCTGCACGGGAGACCCGACTTCTTCCCTGTCGGGTCTCCGTTGTTGTTGGGGCCTAGCACCATGGAGTGGCCTCCGACCGGGACGACCTGGGTGCTCGGTCCTGGGGCGGCCCGACTCTGGAGCTTCAGCTCCAGCTGCAGACCGGTGGACTATCGGGAGCTCGCGGGTCCGGGTGAGAGACCGCTCTCCGGAGCTCCCGCAACACAACATCTCCAGCTCGTGTCGCGGGGTTGGAGCGACCTGGAGCGGGGCCATACATCGCCCGGCGCGGCTTTAATGGCCGCGGGACATTCCAGCGCCCGCCGGGGGCTCCAACTGTGACCTTTGGGCCTAGAGCGGGGCCGTACATCGCCCGGCGCTACCTCAAAGGCCGTGGGACTTAACACCGCCCGCCTGCAGCTTCGACCTCGGGAGAGAGATGGTGCGGGGGAGAGAGAAGACTTTGCCTTCCATCACAGTGAGGATGAGATTCACTGTGATGGATGTTTGTGTGAATTGAATTGTCTGTGTTTTTTTAAATTTTTTAATTTTTTTATTTTTTTAAATTTTTTTTATGATTTATGTATGGCATGTAGAAACGGAGTTTCGTTCGAGCCTCTCTGAGGTTCGAATGACAAATAATAAAATCAAATCAAATCAAATCAGAGAACCGGTGCCCCAGTGGACTGGATGGTGCATTATTGCAATTTCTGAATGTTATGAGTAAAGTCAAGTCAAGTTTTATTCGTCATTTGCACATAAAGTGCAGTGAAATGAATTTGCCAGCAGCGGTACAATAAAAAAAAACACACAATACACAATGAAAAAAATTTAACACAAACATCCACCACAGCATTCATCACTGTGGTGGAAGGAACAAACTTTGGTCAGTCCTTCTCCATTTTCCCCCGTGGTCGGGATCACAACCCTCCGCAGTCGCTGCTGTGGGCGTCCAGATGTGTAGACAAGGTAAGTCCAGGTAAGTCCTGAATCGGTGCCTCCCCACCGGAGACCGCAGCTTCAAGATGGTGTAGGCTGCAGGCCGGCGGTCGAAGATCTAAAGTCCTCGCCGCGCCGCAACCAGAAGCACCGCAGACCGCAGGGCCGGCGGTCGGAGCTCCTCTCCAGGGAACCCTGACGAGAGATCCCGTTCTGGATGGTAACTCCCCGCCGCGCCCGTGGTAGCAGTAGGCCGTGGACAGGCAGTTGGAGCTCTTCTCCTTTGGGATCCCCAACGAAGGATCCCAGGCTCCGGACGCTGCGCCAGTTAGAGCTCTGCAGATCGCGGCTTCAGGCTGCCGCGGGCCAGCAAACAGAGCACTCCCCTCCGGCGAGGGCTTGCTCGCGCTGCGATGAAAGAGACCTCGCTGCGCCCGCAGCTGAAGCCCCGGGCGCGTCTCTGGGAAAGGTCGCACCAATCCTCGATGTTAGGCCACGGGGTAGGCGACATGGAAGTCGCCTCTCCGTGGAGGAGGCGACCAAAGCAGTTTCCCCCTTACCCCCACACACCACCCCCCACACAAGACACACAGAGAAACATTAAAAACACACATTCAGACACACTAAAAAAACAAAAAAAGTAGAAAAAACTAACACACTGCTGGCAGGGCTGCCGGCTCGCAGCGCCCCCACCGACTGAATGACAGCAGGTTATCAGATTTTATTGAATTTTCTTTTTGTTGGGAATAAGTTGGATGGTCATAAATGTAGCTTGGCTGAGAAACTAAGCTTTTAATAACAAATTGGGAGGCTATTGAAATCCTGAAATTGGTTGAGCTAAAGGTTTATGCTCAATTCAGTCATGATGATCTATGTCAAACAAAATGGCAAGAACAAATTATGCCAAATCTGTCTGATTAAAGATAACAACAGAACAGCTTGGATCAGTTGCTCTCTAAATTAAATGGTTACAAGACCAAAGTGACATGCCATGATGAGGTATGGTGTGCTATGGAAAACCACCATCATTTCATAGGGTTTCATTTCATTATTTGCCTTTTATTCAAATATAAGACATGTTATTGTGGTATTCAACTGAACATCCTTCCAGGCCATGCAAATTATTTTCTTGTTAGGATGTTGCAATAACTATTTGTCTCAACAAGTTACTGCAGTTATAAAGGCATGAAATGGCTTTCATGTTACAAATTCTGTATAATTGCCAGTGTTACTTGAAATGGAACTGGATGCAGCAATAGAGAAAGGTTCTTTACTACAATTATATTTAGCACACAAAGGGAAATGAAACTTCTGTTCTGCATAAGCAGAATCTGATCGGACAATGAAAAAAGCTGATAAAGTGATTAGATTAGATTCCTTTATTGTCATTCAGACCTTATGGTCTGAACAAAATTGTTACCATACAGTCATACATATAATAAAAACAAAACACACAATAAACACATATCCAACATCCAGCACAATGAGTTCACCAGGCACCTCCTCACTGTGGTGGAGGGAAAGGTCTTAAGTCCCTGTCTTCCTCCCTCCTAGTTCTCCCTCTGCGCTGAGGCGATCCAGGCCGCCGCCACCGCTGGAGCACCGCAGCTCTGACCTGTGTCACCGCCGCTGGAGCACCGCAGCTCCGAACCAGGCCGCCGCCGCCGATGGAGCACCGCAGCTCTGAGGGAACCGCCGCCGCCGCTGGAGCACCGCAGCTCCAAACCAGGCCACCGCCGCCGATGGAGCACCGCAGCTCTGCAGACCGCCGCCGCCGCTAGAGCACCGCAGCTCCGAACCAGGCTACCGCCACAGCTCCGCCATTAGGCATCAGCACAGACGGTGACGGGGGACATGCATCCCCCCGAAGGGAGACACTAAGATTTTGTTTCTCCCACCCCCCACATACACAACCTAATAAAACAAAATTCTACCAATCAATCACAAAAAGACACACAAAAAAAGAAAAAAACAGACGGACTGCAGGTGAGCCGGAGCTGCCAGCCAGCGCGGCCACTTCCACTTTGTGACTCATCCCCATGGGAAGAAATTGCTTTTGAAAAGAAAGAATTGCATTCTGTACAGACAAGAATGGATCACATAATACCCATTTGAATAAAGGTGTTTACTTTATTGTCACATGGTACAGTGAAAACCTTTTCTTGCGTGCTATCCAGTCAGCAGAGCATGCTATCCAATCTGAAGATGGGTCTTGACCCGAAGCGTTACCCATTCATTCTCTCCAGAGATGTTGCCGGTCCCGCTGAGTTACTCCAGTTTTGTGTCTATCTTCAAATGACGTCACGCGCTCCAGCCGGCTGGTCATGTAATTTGTGTGCCAAGGACACGTAAGTGGGACAGGCCCTTTACTTCAGCATTATGTGTCTACCAGCAGAAAGACAATACTTGATTACAATCGAGCCATTAACAGGGTATAGATACATGATTAGGGAATAACAGTGCACGGTAAAGCCAGCAAAGTTCGATCAAGGATAGTCCAATTCCGAATTCAGACTCCAGTTTTTTGTGTCTATCTTTGGTTTAACCAGCATCTGCACTTGCTTCCTACACAAAGGAGAGGGAATTTTGTCATGCGGTGATACTTTTATTAATTGAAATATTAATCATATTTTGAAAACACTAATTATGTATCATTTTCCTTTTCAGCCTTTCAACACGAACAAATTAAACCTGACATTGGAAGAATATTTCTTCCCTTTGAAATGTTTTTTTGAGCTTCCTCCATTGGTAACAGTCTGAGGGAACTTGTCAAGGAAGAAATTATTTTCTTCCAGTGCTAAATAATGCAATGCACACAAACTACCAGATTAATTTTCATCTATTTTCTTGCATATTTTACATTGATCTTCATATCAATCCACTTAAATTAAGCAACTTTGTGAATGCAGTCTAGTAATCTAATGAGAGTGGTTTATATGCCGAACATTCATTTTCAGCTTCCTGCAAACTGTACTTCATTTGTATCATAATTATCTTCCACTAAGCTAGGTAGAATAATTGCTAATATTACTTGGAACTGAATGCTGCAATTCTATTTCAAATTTGATCAAATTTGATCGAAGGCAAAGAAAAAAAGCTGATGAAGTGATTCATACCAGTGAGAAGAAAATGTTTTGGCAAGAGAAAGAATTGCATTCTGAGCAGGCAGGAATGGAGTACCTTTCTGCACCTTTTCTGCGACAAGAAAATGTGGGAATGAGCGTAGAAAAAATCTGACATTATGAATCTAGAAAAAACTGTGGCTTATTATATGTTATTTACGCGTATTGTATTTACAGGCCTGTTATGCTGCTGCATAGTGAGAATTGACTACTACAAACTAGCTAATCCTAAATTGATGGCAATGATACCATGTGTACAGTTCCTCTGTATTGAACTTGCTGAAAATATAAGTTTGAGAAAAAGAACTACATCTGTAGGGCATTTGAGAATTAATTAACTGAAACGATCTGAAAAACAGTTTAAAAAAAAACAACTCGTTGGAATGGGTGAATCAAGAAGGATCATATTGCAATCTGGAGAAAGGATAAGGGGAGGGGGGGGGGGCAGGCTTGTAATGATAAAATTACTCAAGATTGCAGTTGCTGGAATTTTGAGCAAAATAAACCAGGTGGAATTCAGTGGTTCAGGCAGCATCCGTGGAGAGAAATGGATATATGATCTTTATGGACCCTTCTTTAGATTGAAGCCCATGCATTCTAATGCTGTCTGTTAAGATTTTTCTGAACTGCTTTTAAATCATTGACATCTCTCCTTAAGACTAATTACTATACGGTATTCCAGATTTGCTTCACCAGTGCTCCATAAGAAATAATTATAACTCCATTCACTTCTCACCCCATCCTAATCACATTACGTTTTCCCCCACCTCTGTATGCTCACCTCCCAGCCCTGGATACCATTTATCCCCCATCGTTCCATTTCCCTGTCCCCATCCAACCAAATTCCTCCCTCCGGCTTTACATTTAATTCCTCCTCTTCCTTCCTTATTGGAAACCCTTTTTTACCTCTAGTCTTTGTCACTTATTCTACCCATGTGCCAATCACGATCCCCTCACCAGCATCCGCCGTATCACTTGCCAGGTTTTGCTTCACTCCTTTCCAGCTTTCTTCATCAATCTGAAGAAAGTTCCCTAAAATGTAGTCTGTCCATTCCCTCCATTATCTATAGTATCTATAGTCTCTAAACATTGATGTGATATCTTCTGGAAATCTTGCCGCAGATCATCTCGGATCCCTCTCACCCTGGCCACAAACTCTTTGAATCACTTCCCTCTGGAAGGCGGCTCTGGACTGTCAAAGCTGCCACAGCCAGACATAAAAACAATTTTTATCCACAAGTAGTTGCTCTACTCAACTGCCAAAAATCTGTAGCCTCCCTTTGATCTGTTATTTTGTTGGTTCACATGCTTGATCAATGGAGTTTTATCATTAGTGTTATATTATTATTAATGTTTAGTGTTTTCTGAGTCATTCATAACTGTCACTGTATGTCACGTTGTTACTTGTGGACGGAGCACCAAGGCAAAATCCTTGTATGTGAATACTTGACCAATAAACTTACTTATTTATTCTTTCCCTAAAGAACTCCAACAAATTAGTCAGCTATGGTTTCGCTCTCATACTATCATGCAGGCTTTACCTGACTAACAATATTTTCTATGTGCCCAAGGCATCTTTAATAATAGCTCTATTTTTTCATTGACAGATGTTTAGTTAACTGGCTGCCAATCTTCTACTTTCCTTTTAGAATAAAATAATTGCATTTGCTATTTTCCGAGATAAGCAAATCTTCTCCAAATTTAGAATATTATTAAATCAAATGCATCAGCAATATTGAAAAGTAAAAAAACTTTTCTTTAAACTCTGTTGGCAAGAAGCTGATCTGTGCAGATGGATAAAACAAACTTTGAACAAATCCTCAAAGTTCTCTTCAGCAGCACCTCTAGTCTAATCCACAGCTGTCAGAATATTGAAGACTCTCTGCAAGATGCTTCCAAAAAGACTTACAGGCGAGCATTTTCCATCCATCTCATGCAATGCAATTTAGAAAGAGTGTGCACTTATTGCAGAGGAGGGGCACAGACATTTTGTTGATTGAGACCAGTCTTCAATATGAATGGCTAGCCCTGATCCAGCTACCTTTAAAGTAGGGAACCAACCTGCTATTAGGCTACTGTCTCCACGGCAACTGTTAGCCCCTTTCCCCAACAACTGTGGATGGGTAAAGCAAGGGACTTGTAGAGGGTGGCAAGGCATTATATTGTCCCAGTTGCCAGATACCATTGGCAGGCTTCAGCTATTCCCAAAGAGATCCGTTTGTGTGTGTGTTGAGATCGGGTCAGATAAGTGCACGTCTCTCGTTTACTAATTTTCTTCAGTTTACCTAGACATTTAGGTTTTGGTTTATTATTGACATGAGCACAAAAGTAAAGTGAAAAGCTGTATTTTGCATACTATTGAATTAAATCAGACAATTCCACCAATGCCATCATTTAGATTATTATTGAATGTCCCAACACATTCTTTGAGCACTATTTTAGCAACAATGTAACCAATACCTAATTTAATCCATCATCTGTCTTTCACAGACAATGATCAAGGAAATATACATTGGTTGACTTATACCCTACTATATATCTAGTTTCGCTGTCCCTGATTTTCAGGCTGAAGAATGGTCTTGACCTGAAATGTCACCATTCCTTCTCTCCAGAGATGCTACCTGTCCTGCTGAGCATTTTGAGTCTATCTTCGGTGTTAACCATTTCTTCCAACACATCTGTCTTTAGCCTGTTAATTATAAAGCAGCCTACCATGAGAAATTCCTTTGAAAACATATGTATATAGTGCCAACTTTATTGTCAAAAAGTTCAGTTCTATTAATATATCACCAACATTTCACTGGTAATAAGAAATGGATAATTATGATATTCTGCACCATGTACTGTCACATCATTTCTTACTCAAATTGGCCGGATTAAACTCAGAACAAGAAAAATAAAATGAAATTATTGGTGAAATCCAATCGCTGAAATTTTGGACACTGTCTAAAGGTGACAACTTCTCCTAAATCCTCCTTGTAAATGTAGATTAAAGCACAACATTCCAGAACAAGGGGTCACAGTCTAAGGATAAGGGGGAATTCCTTTAGGACCGAAATGAGGAAAACATTCTTTACACAGAGAGTGGTGAGTCTCTGGAATTCTCTGCCACAGAAGGTAGTTGAGGCCAGTTCATTGGCTATATTTAAGAGGGCGCTAGATGTGGCACTTGGGGCTAAAGGGATCAGGGGGTATGGAGAGAAGGCAGGTACAGGATACTGAGTTGGATGATCAGCCATGATCACATTGAATGGCGGTGCAGGCTCGAAGGGCCGAATGGCCTACTCCTGCACCTATTTTCTATGTTTCTATTCCTGCAGGTGCATTTCAAATTCAAAATATTTTACAACTACATGGAAGTTCAATATAACATATTTAATTTGCATAAGCTAACATCAAACTTCAGTACTAATAAAAAGAAAAATACTAATAAAGATCTACTTTAATACTTAAAGAAATTTGAGTTTTGTTTCAAACATTTGTAACATAGCAGAAAAAAGATACCCGCTTAATGGATTGTGATTGTCATTACAGCAAGGCATAGAAACTAAAGCATTCATTGATGACAGCCACAATGAAAACCGAGACCTTCTAAAATTGTATTTATGCCTTTTAAAATTAACATTACTCCAATGTATTTTAGTCTTATTTTCCTTCAGGTCTTCCTTATCACATGTTATTACACAGATGAAAGGGCAGAAATGCATTGCTAGGTTTCTGAATATGACATCAACCATATTTTCTGCTTGCGAGCCTGCAAATAGTTGATTCTTTCAATAATCGTTCCCAGTGGACTGAAGAGGCACTAAGCTTTACCATAATATTAACAGATGTAAATGTACAGGAAAATATTGAACTTTGGAAAAATACAAATAGCTTATACATGGAACATAACATCATATGATGAAGGGTCACTCCTGAAACATTAATCTTTTCATCACTGATTGTTCCATTGTATATTTCAATGCCAGCTTTTATTTGTAGCATCTGCAATGTTTTCAGGTTCATGGCAAAATTTCTCACAAGGACATTGCATCATATATTTCTGAAACCATGTGCATGTGTCTTCAGTCTCATAATTCAAAATTATTGCATTAGTCAACCAGTGTTTTACCAAATGGCAAAAGTAGAAACAAGGAACTGCTGATGCTGATTTATACCTAAGATTTATCGCAGTCGCTGCCTCAAAAAGGGTGGCAGTATCATTAAGCACCCACACCATCCTGGCCACACACTCATCTCTCTGCTACCTTCAGGTAGAAGGTACAGGAGCCTGAAGACTGCAACAACCAGGTTCAGGAACAGCTACTCCCCCACAGCCATCAGGCTATTAAACCTGGCTCGGACAAAACTATGATCACTAATAACCCATTATCTGTTGTCTGTCATTTGCACTTTATCAGTGTATTTATTCATGTGTGTATGGATTTATATAATGATATATGGACACACTGATCTGTTTTGTAGTAAATGCCTACTATGTTCTGTGTGCCGAAGCAAAGCAAGTATTTCATTGTCCTATCAGGGACACATGACAATAAACTCACTTGAACTTGAGCTTGAGACAGACACAAAGTGCTGGAATAACTCAGCGGGTCAGTCAGCATCTCTGGGGAAAAGGATGGGTGACGTTTCGGGTCGGGACCCTTCTCTGACTGAAGAAGAGTCCCAATCAAAACGCCACCCATCCTTGTTCTCCAGAGATACTGCCTGACCCACTGAGTTAATGCAGCACTTTGTATCTATCTTTTATACCAAATGGCAGCAGATTGTTTGTTTACAATCTCTAATTTGATATACACTGAAAAATCATGTAGAAACAATTTCCTGTGTTCGTTGTATTTTCAGTGAAATGACTCCACATCTCACTGGAATGAGTTGTAATCTACCTTTCATAAATTACAGTGTATTGATAATATTATGCAACTGCAACATGTGGCAGAAGTCCAGATAATAGGAAGCACTGCCACCAAGGGTGAATTTTCAACCACAAATTAAAAAGCATTCATTAATTATATTTACTGTTTAGAGTGATTCAGTGTGGAAACAGGCTCTTCAGCCCAACTCACCCACACCGCCAACAATGTCCCAGCTACACTAGTCCCACTTTCCTGCGCTTGGTCTATATCCCTCCAAACCTGTCCTAACCATGTACCTGTCTAACTGTTTCTTAAACAATGGGATAGTCCCAGCCTCAACTACCTCCTCTGGCAGCTTGTTCCATACTCCCACCGCCCTTTGTGTGAAAACATTACCCCTCGGATTCCTATTAAATCTTCTCCCCTTCACCTTGAACCTATGTTTTCTGGTCCTCGATTCCCCTACTCTGGGCAAAAGACTCTGTGCATCTACCCAATCTATTCCTCTCATGACTTTGTATACCTCAAAAATATCTCCCCTCATCCTCCGGCACTCCATGGAATAGAGACCCAGCCTACTCAACCTCTCCCTATAGCTCACACCCTCTACTCCTGGCAACATCCACATAAATCTTTTCTGAACCCTTTCAAGCTTGACAATATCCTTCCTATAACGAAGCCCAGAACTGAACACAATATTCTAAATGTACTCACCAACGTCTTACACAACTGCAACATGATCTCCCAAGTTCTATACTCAATACTCTGACTGAAGACCTGTGCCAAAAGCCTTTTTGACCACCTTATCTACCTGCGACTAGACCTTCAAGGAACCATACACCTGTACTCCTAGATCCCTCTGTTCTACAACACTACCCAGAGGCCTACTATTTACTGTGTAGGTCCTGCCCTTGTTTGATGTCCCAAACTCACACTTTTCTGTACTAAATTCCATCAACCATTCTGCCGCTAGAGGCAGGAAACATGTTCCCGATGTTGGGGGAGTCCAGAACCAGGGGCCACAGTTTAAGAATAAGGAGTAAGCCATTTAGAACGGAGATGAGGAAACATTTTTTCTCACAGAGAGTGATGCGTCTGTGGAATTCTCTGCCTCAGAGGGCGGTAGAGGCAGGTTCTCTGGATGCTTTCAAGAGAGAGCTAGATAGGGCTCTTAAAAATAGCAGAGTCAGGGGATATGGGGAGAAGGCAGGAACAGGGTACAGATTGGGAATGATCAGCCATGATCACATTGAATGGCGGTGCTGGCTCAAAGGGCCGAATGGCCTACTCTTGCACCTATTGTCTTTTAAAAAAAATATTTTTATTTAATTGAGGTAAATACATCAGTGTACATCACATATATATTGTTACAATCATTGTACCCTATACTTTTATGGCTTTTAAAGAAAGAGAATATAAACAAACAGAGTGAAGTAGGTGAAAAGAGTTGTGAAAGAGAAAGAGCGTGCCAAAGGGGAGAAAAAAAAACCCTTGGTCAAAGAGTTAGAGAAAGGGGATTAAGAGATAGTCCCTAGAAAATAAAAATAAAGAAGAGAGAGAAAAAAAAAGCCAGTTACTATATTATATACGTCATGCAAAAGGAATTTACCAACGATAGTTTTTCATCCCCCTTTACTAAGGCCCAAGGTACTCTTGCACCCTATCTTTGTAGCAATTCTATAAATGCAGACCACGTCTGATAGAAACGATCTGATTTTCCTGCCAGGCGGAGTCTCATATCTTCCAGATGTAGTGTTTCAAACATAGTTGAAATCCACATATTTACTGTTAGTATAGGGGCATTTTTCCTGCATCTATTGTCTATTGTCCGCCCACCTGGCCAATCGATCCAGACCCTGCTGCGATCTTTCACAACCATCTTCACTATCTGCAAAACCACTAACTCTTGTATCATCAGCAAACTTGCAAATCTTGCCATGTATGTTCTCATCCAAATCATTGATGTAGGTGACAAAGAGTAACAGGCCCAGCACCGAATCTTGAGGCACACCACTAATCACAGGCCTCCAGTCCGAGAAGCAACCTTCCACCATCACCCTCTGATTCCTTCCATGGAGCCAATTTGCTATCCCTTCAGCTATGTCTCCTTGGATCCCATGCGATCTAACCTTTCAGAGCAGCCTACCATGCAGAACCTTACTGAACGCCGTACTGAAGTCCATGTACACAACATCTACAGCTCTGCCCTCATCAACCTTTTTGGTCATGTCTTCAATGATGATGCTTTTATGATGATGATTAAAACCACATTTTATATAAGAATCTTACATGGTTTTGAAAGTTAAGCAAATTTTGTTACCACAAGAATCTGGCAAGTTCCATACCGTCAGATTTCTTTTCCATAACTGCTGCCACAAATGTGCTTTGGCACGTTCTGGTACATTGAAAGATTTTTGAGGGTTTACAGTTTCCTCATGGAAATTAGTTGCTCATCAAATACCAGCAGGTGCGCTTTCATGCACCTGGCTGGAATAGTTCATGTTGGAGGAACAAATAATTTCACATGAACAGTTTAGGATGAGAAAGCAAACCACTGTGCTATCTTCGTTTTGTTTTGGCATCAAGTGGCACACATCAGGCGCGGTAGAGTTGCTGCTTTACAGTATCAGAGACCAGGGTTCAATCCTGACTGCAGGTGCTGTCTGTACGTTCTCCCCTTGACCAGCGTAGGTTATCGCCGGGATCTCCGGTTTCCTCCCATACTCCAAAGACGTGCAGGTCTGTATAATCGTAAATTGACTATCGTTTGTGCAGGATAGTGTTAGTGTATGGGGATCGCTGGTCGGCGTGGACTTGGTGGGCCGAAGGGCCTGTTTATGGGCTGTATCTGTAAAGTTAACTAAAAATTCTATATTATTCTCATTATTGTACATGCTAATCAATGCGGTAAATTAAGCAATTCTGTATGAGTTAATTGGAGCAGATGGTGTTAGAGATGTTCATGTTTAGCATTAACATTAAACATAGCTAATGGAAATATTCAAATGACTGACGGAAACACTTTGATTTAAAAATAGGGCACAATTGTTCAGAGTATTCTCCAGTCTTCTGTTTCACTTCCTGTGACAGAGGTAGGAATTTCACCTTTTTACGAAAGACCTAGCTTTTCCAACATCCGTCACCAACCCAGCATAATTCTATTGTCAACAATCACTTGAGAACTTTCCAAAAGGCCGGTGGATCAATTTCACTGACAAAATCAAAAACATTGTTCCATTTTTCCACCTGCCAAGGCTTACAACTACAAAATGTATCCCTGGAGATTACGGAAAGGAATACTCACTGCTGGTAACAAGAACGCAAGCAGCACCTGGCTAACCATAATCAGGTGCAAGCAGCACCAATGCTCAGAAAACTTCACATTACTACTGTCAGAATATGATTCGGAAAGGATGTAGATGACATGGTCACAGCAGACTGTAGCTAGAAATTGGTTTACTCAACTAAACTATTAATCAGATACAATTGTAGGCATCTCATGAATAATTCTCAAAGTGCTGATAATCCAAAGGAAACAAACCACGTAACAAATGCTCAGAAAACTTCACACATTACTACTGTCAGAATATGATTCGTGAAGGATGTAGATGACATGGTCACAGCTACAGCCTCTGTCCCACTTACGTGTCCTTGGCACGCTAATTACGCAACCTCATGGTCGCGTTGAGGCGCGACGGTCCCGCGAAGGTCGCACCGGACTTCATGCGCCTGCACAGCCGTCTGGAGCGCGCGATGTCATTTGAAGATGGACACAAAATGCAGAAGTAAATCAGCCGGACCGGAGGCATCTCTGGAGAGAAGCAATGGGTGATGTTGCGGGTCGAGACCCTTCTTCAGTCTGAGAGAAGGGTCTTGACCTGAAACGTCATCCATTCCTTCTCTCCAGAGATGCTGCCGGTCCCGCTGAGTTACTCCAGCACTTTGTATCTATCTTCAATTTTCTTGGCCGCGCTCTGGGAGTAGAAGTGGGGACGGATCCGGACCGCAATGGCCGTGAGCCCCAGGCCGAGCTCGGCGATCGTTTGCCTGCTTCTGCTGCTGTTGGAGGTGAGACGTTGTGTCGCGCCAGGGTCTTGGGCCTGTCCCACTTTGCCTGTCAGTTACGTGACAGGCCGGTGGCGCGCGAAGATTTCGTTCGCTAAAAGATTTCGGAGCGACGCGCGATACCGTGCACAACTCCATACCCATCCGCCCTTCTCAGCGGGACCAGCCCCGCGCGGCCACACGATGCCTGTTTGCCTCAACGCGACGCCGAGGTCGCGTAATTTGCGTGCCAATTGGGACAGTGCCTAACCCTTCCATTCACAAAATAGCCAACCACACTCACTTCCCACGTCCAGAGTGTGGTTGGCTATTCTGTGTATAGAACCTCCACAGATTGCTGAGAATTGTTCTTAACCCAAACAAGAAGAATTCTGGAACCCCGCAGTTGCCAAATCTATCCTGTCAGTCTCCAAAACAGTTATTGCTGTGAATGGGCTGTTAATAAGTAGGGCATTTGTACCCCAAGGAGGATCTGTACTAGATTTGTGTACTGGAAATATTCCTGCAATTTGGGATTAGATGTAAGTAATTGTAATGTAAAACCAGAATCCCTGATATGAACCATGAAAAAACATGAGCCTCATTTGTACTTTTAAGATTCAAGTGTTTAATTGTCACATGTACTGTAAAAGGAACAACTGAATAATAGTTCACCACCTGGACTTGTACTTGCCCGCTCTCCGATAGATCTTCCTCAAACTCATGGTTACTAGTCATGATCTTGATTTAATAACAAATTAATATGATTTCTGCAAACGACAGACCTATGAAAAACCAGATGGAAAGATCAACAGCAAATTTCAAAGATAATCCCATATTCTCATAACTCTATTCAAAACTCAGCAGAGTTCCAAGAGCTTAATTTATTTGGCGAGTCTTATGGATAGAGGTAGTTTGAATGTAATGAGGGTGGTGAGCCTTGGGTTGGTTCCTCCTTCTACAGTGCCCCTCCATAATGTTTGGGACAAATATCCATCATTTATTTATTTGCCTCTGTACTCCACAATTTTAGATTTGAAGTAGAGAAAAACACATGTGGTTAATGTGCACATTGTCAGATTTTATTAAAGGCCATTTTTATACATTTTAGTTCCACCATGTAGAAATTACAGCAGTGTTTATACATAGTGCCCCCAATTTCAGGGACCATAATGTTTGGGACAGCAATGTCATGTAAATGGAAGTAGTTATGTTTAGTATTTTTGTTACATATCCTTTGCATGAAATGACTGCTTGAAGTCTGCAATTCATGGAGATCACCAGTTGCTGGCTTTCTTCCCTGTGATGCCTGCCAGGCCTGTATTGCAGCCATCTTAAGTTTATTCTTGTTTGGGTGGATAGTCCCCTTCAGTTTTCACTTCAGCATATAAAAGGCATGCTCAATTGGGTTCAGATCGGATGATTGACTTGGCCACTCAAGAATTGACAATTTTTTAGGTTTGAAAAACTTCTTTGTTGCTTTAGCAGTATGTTTGGGACTGCCGGTCAATGAGTTTTGAGGCCTTTGTTTGAACTTGAGCAGATAGGATGTGTCTATACGTTTCAGAATTCATTATGTTACTACCATCAGCAGTTGTATCATCAACGAAGATAAGTGAGCCAGTACCTTCAGCAGCCATACATGCCCAGGCCATAACTCCCTGACAGCCGTGTTTCACAAACGAGGTGGTATGCATTGGATCTTGAGCAGTTCCTGCTCTCCTCCATACTTTGCTCTTGCCATCACTCTGATATATGGTAATCTTCGTCTCATCTATCGTCAAGACCTTTTTTCAGAACTATGGTTGCTCTTTTAAGTACTGCTTGGGAAACTGTAACCCGGCCATCCTACTTTTGTGGCTAACCAGTGGTTTGCATCTTGCAGTGTAGCCTCTGTATTTCTGGTCATGTAGTCTTCTGCGGACAGTGGTCATTGCCAAATCCACACCTGACTCCTGAAGAGTGTTTCTGATCTGTCGGACAGGTGTTTTGTGATTTTTCCTTATTATAGAGAGAATTCTTCTGTCATCAGCTATGGAGGTCTTCCTTGGATTTTTTTCTATTACAAATCTCAAATTGTGGAGTAGAGGCAAATAAATAAATGATGGGTCTTTATCCCAAACAGTATGTCCTATGCAAACATGCTTAATGTGAAACTGACAGGTGAGGCTGCTAACGATGGCGAGGAGAAAGCCAAAATCATTTGTGAGTTGGATTATTTGCCCAAATAGGCACAGCAGTAGAGTGGCCGCCTTACAGCACCAGAGATCCGGGTTTCATCTTGATCCGGGTTCCGGGTACTATCTGTATTGAGTTTGTACGTTCTCCCTGTAACCAAGTGGGTTTTCTCTGGATGCTATGGTTTCCACCCACATTCAAAAGATGTAGATTTGTAGGTCAATTGGCTTCTAAAACAGTTTGTGTAGGATATAACTTGTGAATGAGTGATCACTGGTCAGCATGGATTTGATAGGGCGAAGGGTCTGTTTCCACGATGTATCTCTAAACTAAGCTAAGAACAGGAGAAATTAATGCCCAGATTAAAAGTGGGAAAGACCATCAAATGATCTCTCAATGATAACCATCTGTTATACGAGAATTTTGCCCGAACAGTCTGTGACCCATAGCGCTGTGGCCTGTAGCGCTATGTTTAGAACCCATTGCACTGCAGCCGACAGCTCTTTGTTTAAATTCCCAGGCGCTAAGCTGACAGCTCTCTGTTTAAACCTTTGCGTGCCAAACCAGCAGTGCTGTATTGCTTTGCGCGCCGTCTGTAATGCTGTGTATTGATTTGCGCGCCAAGTCTGTAGTGCTGTGTGTTGCTTTATGCGCCAGTCTGCGGCTGATAGCGCTTTGTACCCAAAGTGGGGTCCAAAGGGGGGGCTGGCTGGGATGCAGTCCCCTGCCATTGGTTATAGTTAGGGAGCAGTACTATTGTCCACGACTTACCGGTGCTTATTTCAACAGCTGATTTTTTAACCTATATAAAGGCATGCACCAGTAAGCCAGAAGTTAGTTCAAGTTCACGCACGACAGGGGTTCAACGACGGGCTGAGTCGCGATCAGCGCCACGGGCAGAGGCAGAGAGACAGAGAGAGGTGTGCTGTTATAAAGCAGGACCCCACGCATACCGAGACAGTATTGTACTTGTCTTCTATTGCCAATAAAACTGAATTACAACTAAACATACGAGTGATCTTTTTTCTATTCTACTAGTCAGATGCTTGAAGCTGATCCCTTGTAACAATTGGCGTAGTGGGCAGGATCTGACGAATAGAATAGAAAATGTTTGGTAAAAAGAAATGGCAAATGAGATGGCGCTGGTGCAGGCCAAGCACCCCCGCTACGAGCTGTTGCCCTCGGTACAGGGGAGCCCTTAGCAGGCCGTGCTGCAGGTGGGACCAAGAACCTCGTATCTCCAAGCTCCTTTATTTTTCAATGGGTCACAAAGGAGAAGTTTATTGTTGTAAATTTCATCTGAATGGATCAACACTGGCATATGCAGGATTTGATCGGCTCATATTGTTTTGGAATGTTTATGGCGACTGCGATAATAATGCTACAGTGAAAGGTCACAGTGGAGCAGTGATGGAATTGCATTATAACACAGATGGCAGCATGCTTTTTACAGCATCAACAGACAAAACTGTAGCAGTATGGGCCAGTGAAACTGGTGAAAGAATCAAGAAACTTAAACGTCACACATCCTTTGGGAATTCTTGTTGTCCAGCTCGACGGGGACCACAGTTTGTATGTACAGGAAACAACGATGAAACAGTGAAGCAATGGGACATTTGGAAGAAGGCTACAATCCATACGTTTCAAAACTCGTACCATGTACTGGCAACAACGTTAAATGACACAAGCGATCAGATTATCTCTGGTGGTATTGATGATGGCATTAAGGTTTGGGACGTCCGACAAAACAAGTTAATTTCTATCATGCGTGGTCATACAGACTGACCCTGAGTGAGGTACAAGAGAACGTCACCAACCATCGGTGCAATCTTGTTGGCCATAATATTAAGACGTGGTATGTACGGATTGGCATAGCTACTGCGTGGACTTTACTACAGCCTGCAGGCCGGATGTGACGGTAACCAGACTGTTCGAGGGGTGGAATATTATATGAGAATTTTGCCCGAACAGTCTGTGACCCATAGTGCTATGTTTAAAGCCCTTAGCGTTGTGGCCAGTAGCGCTATGTTTAAAACTCATTGCGCTGTGGCCGGTATCGCTATATTTAGAACCCATGGTGCTGCAGCCGGCAGCTCCTTGTTTGAATTCCCATGCGCTAAGCCGACAGCTCTCTGTTTAAATCTGTTTAAGTCCTGGCTGATAGCGCTTAGTTCCCAAGGGGGGGGGGGGCTGAGGCTGGCAGGAATGCAGTCCCCTGCCATTGATTATAGTTTGAATTTGGGAGCAGCGCTATTGGCCAGGACTTACCGGCAGTTATTTCAACAGCTGATTTTCTTACCTGTATAAAGGCAGGTGCCAGTAAGCCAGAAATTAGTTCAAGTTCATGTACGAGAGGGATTCACCGATGGGCTGAGTCGCGATCAGCACCGCGGACGGAGGCAGAGAGACAGAAAGAGGTGTGCTGCTGTAAAACTGGACCCCACGCATACCGAGACAAGCCGTTCGCTTCATCTGTAAAAATGAGCACGCTATGAGGGCTGATTCCATGGCTAAGAAGCTGCTAAGTAACAATGCTACAGATTTTTGGAAGGAAGTGAGAGCTCTTAGCAGTTGCAAAACATCTTTACCATGTACTGTAGATGGAATCTCCGAAACAGCTAATATCGCGGAGTTATGGCAACAACATTATAGCACTTTATTCAACTGTGTCCAAGGTGACTTGTACAGGGTGGACAATATTGAGAGTAATGACTCGATGGTGATTATGTCACATGAGGTGTATCATGCCATGAACAAGCTGTCCAACAACAAAGCAAGTGGCTTGGATCATATCTCTGCTGAACATCTTAAGTATGCGAGTATGGGGATAGTTCCTCTCCTTGCTATTTGTTTTACTGGCTTTATGATTCATGACTTGTTACCAGACTCAATGTTGTCTGTCCTGTTAGTGCCGGTTATTAAGGACAAAGCTGGTAAAGTAGGCAGTCTAAATAATTATAGGCCCATAGCTTTAGCCAGCATATTGTCAAAAGTCTTAGAAAGAGTTCTGCTGGATAGAATAAATGAGTTTGTTAACTCCACAGATAACCAGTTTGGCTTTCAAGCTAAACATGGCACTGACTTATGCATATATGCCCTAAAGGAGATTGTAAACAAATATAGAGGCAAAAACTCTTCAATCCTTATGTGCTTTATTGATGCTTCCAAAGCCTTTGACCGTGTTAATCACAGAAAGCTGTTTGGTAAAATGAGTCAAAGAGCGGTGCCTAAATACATTGTTAGAATTCTGGCCTGCTGGTATGCCCACCAGACTATGCAAATAAAATGGGGCAATAGGGTCTCAGCCCTATTTGGGGTTAGCAATGGTGTTTGACAAGGGGGAATTTTGTCCCCAGTCCTTTTTAATCTATATATCGATGATCTGTCTAAACAATTGAAAGCCTGTAATACTGGGTGCGTGATTGGTAATATTTTAGTGAACCATATTATGTATGCAGATGATCTTGTGGTCTTTAGTCCATCTAGCGCTGGTCTCCAGCAGCTCCATACTACATGTTCTGTGTATGGTGTGGAACATGACATTAAATATAATGCTAGTAAGAGTGCTGTTATGGTTTGTAGAACCAAAGAGGATAAAAGCCTAAAATATCCTGATTTTAAATTGTCTGACAACAATCTTAGTGTCTGTAATAAGATAAAATATCTAGGGCATATTATTACAGAACAAATGACAGATGATGAGGATATTTATAGGCAACGACACATGCTGTATATGCAGGCGAATATCCTCTTGCGTAAATTTGGTGCCTGTGCAGATGTGGTGAAGATGTCGCTATTTAGAGCATACTGCACACCCCTCTACACTGCGCACCTGTGGTCGAACTATTTAAAGACAAGTATGCAGAGACTAAAGGTGGCATATAACAATGCCATGAGAACACTGCTAAGGCAACCAAGATGGTGTAGTGCCAGTAATATGTTTGTGGCTGCAGGAGTCAGTACTTTCGAAGCTACCCTAAGACACCACATGTATAAATTCATTTGCAGGATAAATGACTCTAAAAATGTGCTTATTGTGGCCTTGACAAACATAATGGTTAGCACTGCACACTACGAATCCCAGCTGTGGAGACACTAGTATCGTTGTACGACACTGATCATCTTTTACTCTGGATTTTTAAATTAAGTATTGTGGGTTTTTAAAATATATAAATTATGATGTTTTTATGTGATTTACCTTGATTTTATATATATTTATGATATTTGATATGCAATGCATTTTTAATGTAATGTTGCCCCTTGTCTGGACCTTGAGTCCATAATAAAGTTATTATTATTATTAAGTATTGTTTTTGTCCTCTCTAGCCAATAAAACTGAATTGCAACTAAACAGATGAGTGAGCCTTTTTCTGTTCTATTAGTCAGATCCTTGAACCTGTTCCCTTGTAACACCATCACAACTCACATTTTAGATAATGGTTTGGGCAGAATACCATGAATATGTGGTCAACCAATAAGCACTATTCTAAACATGCTGGAAAAAAAACTGTTGCTTTTGTGGCTATGGAGGAAAGTTACTACAGATTCAATCTGAATCTATTCTAAGAAATGATTTGAGCATAGACATACTCTTCACTATTCCGTTGTAGAAACATCAATTTTCAACATTATATAATGGTAGGATCTTTTTCATTAATGTGCTATTTGTTGTTGATGAATTGACTGATTATTTGATTGCTGATGATGCCATCTAATAAATAAAACTAAATGCACAACCTTAATATATACAAATATTTTTGCTCACATTTTGATACTTTGAAGGGGTGAATGAACTTCAATCCTGGCAATGTTTAGCCACCATATCTACCATTTTTAGATTATTGTATGCAAAAGGTTAACTTGAATGATTTACAACATTTCTAAAAAGTTAATCCACTTTGAAATATGTGCATGTTGCTATTTTATTCTACACCCCATTTCAAGGGTTCCAACAAAAGTTGGAAACATTATAACAGGAGGAGCATATTAACACATTTTTTTGAAATCATAATATAATCACTAGTCAGTTTCAAAACCAGGGCCAATGTTTTTTCTGAAGGATAATATCCCAAACTGAATACTGAATGTTAAGGTAACTCTTAAAATGCTTTTCAATACAAATACATCCATGTAAACAAAAACTGCCCTTTTATTTTAAATATATATTCTTAAAGGTAGGAATTTACCCATGAAAATAGATCCTCAATGAAAATTAAATTTATTCACAGATATCTTAAGTTATGACATCATAACTTAAGATATATGCTATTACCATGACTAATCACCCAAACTAATTTAGTAATTCCATAATAAAATTTCTGTCAGGAATAAAATCTTCGATCAATACCACAAGTCAATATTCGACCTATGCTCTATCCACCGACCACCCACACCTTTCACCCATCAACCCTCTCCCTCTTCCACCCAGCCCTCATCCCGTCTGGTTTTGGTTCCATTGCTTCTCATGGCTCTCTCAATTGTTCTCATATTCAGTCTTTACTTGTTAAATTCCAACACTGGTAGCCTTTGCGTTCTTGCTCATCATCCACTTAAGTATCTCCACCGATACTCTCGCCGGCTTATTTTATTGTCTGCCTCCATCTATCATCTAACTACTTCTATTTTCCAAATCCACCTCTACCACTCCCCTACCTGGCTCAATCTGCCAGTCATGCTTTGGTGGTCCACTCAGCACCCATTGGCCCATCTCACCATACCCTCTCTCCTCTTTATACTGGCTATCTTCTCTCTCCTGTCTTCAGACATGATGCAGGATTTCAGCCCAAAACATCAACAATTCCTGTCCATCCACAGATGTTGCTGAACCCACTGATTGTTGTTGCTCCTTGGGGTGGAAGATTGCAACCTTCACGTGGTCTGCCCTGTTTTGACGAATGCAATCAACCCGGCGTGCACAATCAAATAAGATCAAATAATAAGATTAAACGAGAACTTACCAGTTTGAAGTTTGATCCTTATTTTATGAGGAGTTACGATGAGGGATTTCGTGAACACCCTGCCAGCACGCATGCGCAACATTCTTCAAAGCAGCGGTGTGGAATCACAGATATCAACAATGACTGAAGATAGTAAGATTTAAGAGACTCTAATATACCAGTTGACCTTATGATAGAGGGTTGGGAGCGGAGGGCATGAAATCCCTCATCGATTTTGTTATCTAAGAGATGACAATATTGGTTTTAAAATTTTTGTAAATAACCTTGGGGCTGTAGTAAGCCCATTCGGTAGGGCTTTATATTGCCACAGTTGCCCCATCCAGACACATTTTAAGAATTTCCGGTGGTGTTCCTTTATAGGTACTGAATGGTATGCATCTTTTAAATCGATGCAGGCCATAAAGCACCCTCGGGAAATCAGCTGTTTAGCCGTTTCAAACTTCTCCATTTTGAAATGGGTATATTGTACAAAGGTATTCAAATGGGTTAAATCAATGATAATTCAACATCCACCATCTTTTTTAGTTTTTGTAAAGATGTTAGACACAAACTCAATAGGTTTATGTGTCGTTTTTTCTCTTACCCCCTTGGCATATAGTCTTAATATTTCTACATGTCCTTCCTCTTTCTCTTTTTGAGAAAGTGCAAATTTCCGGTCAGGTACATGTTGAGTTGGGGGAAGATGTCCATTTATGAATTCAATCTCATAACCCTGAATACTTTGTATAATAAAGATATCCGAAGTTATAGCATCCCATGCATCCCAGAACACACACAACCTCCCTTCTACTTGTGAGGTTATACATGTGGCACTCTCAAGAGAACCAGAGTCCCTTACCTCCATGGTCTCCGGCGGGGCTTGATGTTCTGGGCTTTTGGTGGACGTTGTGTTGCTGGGGTGGGGGGTTGGCGCATCTTCCCTGCTGGCTGCTGTTGGCCCTGCTCTAAAAAAGGCTTCTGCTGATGGGGTGCGGCCGGTGGATATGTTCTCTGTGCCCTGTCGGGTTGTCCCCGAGGCCTGGTATTTGCGCATGGATGGTGTCTCCGATACGCTTGTGGCCTGGTTGTTGACGGCGGTTTAATTAACCCAACTGCTTTGGCCTCCTCATCCAAGTTTTTGACTTGTTTAGACAGGTCCTCCCCGAACTGTCTTGGCGGCGGAGTAGCAGTGGCTTTGCACAACCCTGCAAATTTTGGGTTAAGTGTGGGCCGGATGGAGCTTTTTCTGAAAGAGTTGATCTCATATTGTGTATTACACAATAGAGTCTGAGCATCCTGTTGCTCCTCCGTCATCTCTGTCCCGTCCAGGGTTCTGGCAAAAGCCGTGATGCCTGATGTCAACAGCTTAAGGATCTTTTGCATCTTCAGTTCCTGGGCCCTGATCCCAGGACTAATGTTCCCCCAGATCGGCATGTTGACCGTTGGGACATTGAGCGATACACAATTACCTGGGGCTTTGTATTTCTCCATAGCCTCCGTCAACACCTGCTCCTGCAGCTGGTGGGTTGTGAGGTAATTAATACTCGCTGCTAGTTTGGCCTGCAGTGGCTGCCCTGAATGCCCTGGCTGGGCAAATTTGGAAACTACCTCCAGTAGCTCTTCCTCAGGGATTTCTGGCTCTGCTGGTTCCTGCGCCAACCCCTCTTCAAAGTCAGCTAGCCGCTGACTCTTAGCACTGTCCACAGATGAAGGAGAAATACTCGGTGGACCCATAGTATGGTTCCTAGATCGCAGGGACCCTCTTTCATGATATTCCAGGTCCCGCTCGAGCAATTGCTCTATTAAGCGCTCCAGCCGGGCCATGCGACCGCCGCCGCTATCTGCGGACGGCAAGTCGACTTCCCCAGGTTCTCCAGAACTACTGGGGCTTCTACCAACATACCGCACCTCGTCGAGGTGATGTCTAGGGTATGTTGGCAGGTAGTCGCTGCCTGCCGTACCTGCGGGGCCACACGACTCCCGCGCGGACATGCCGCTAGTCTGCTGTCTTCCAGACTGTAGCGGCCCGCTTGTCTGGTATGACGAAAGCGGTGACAAGTCGGTGCCAGCCGCCGCAGCGGGGCTCCCCGACATCCGCGCGGGCTTACCGTCAGTCCTCGATATACGGGTTTGAGACGGCGCATGGTCGCTGCCTGCCGCCTCAGCGGGGCCACACGACCGAAATATGCTGCCACCGGCATGCACTCTGGCAGCCTGTCCCGGTGGTGAACCGGTACCTCCTGCTCCTGCGGGGCTCCCCGACTTCCCAGCATGTACAACACCGGTCGGCGATCTGGCAGCTTTCTCCGGTGGCATGTCGATGCCGGCCGCTGCAGCGGGGTTCGACCTGGATGCGGCTCTCCCCCCGGTCCACCCTCTGGGGACCTGTAACACAGGGGAAACAGAATGTGCCGCTGACCGTGGCACAGTTTTACGCACCTGTTTGCCGCTAGCCCTTAACTGTTTGGGCGATAGCGGCAGGGAGTCAGGGTCTTTCCTACTTTGCTCCGACTAGCATGCAGCTTTTTAGACTGCTGTGGTGGAGAATCGGGCCCAGTCAACTGCACAGGGCTCCCCGACTTCCGCGATTTGCTCTCGGCCCGCAAAGCGGGTGCTGCCAGTGTTGTGGTCAGCTCCGAGGATAGCGGCCGCTGACTTCCCTCCAAAGTCCCGCGGTCCTTGGAGGCTTGTTTCGCCTTCCCCTTTTTCAACTCCATCGTACCTGTAAGAAATAACTTCCTTACAGGGACTAACCAGCTCAAGGTTAGTTTGAACTTACCTTGGAGGTGCCGTTGAGGGAGAGGACTCACCCCTCCAGCTGTCGACTGCAAATGCGAGCGACGATATGTCGCGCATGTGTGCTGGCGGGGTCTTCACGAAGTCACTCACATGACTCCGAAGTAAAATAGAACAAATTGTCCTACAACTTTAGGCTGTGCACGGCATATGCAAGAAGAAGAAGTTGTTGCTCCAGATTTCAGGATCTGCAGGCTTGTGTCTTCTGCTACCCGCCTGCCTTCCTTGTCTTCTAAGTGGCAGAGAAATGTGGTTGATGGGGGTCACAGATAATTGCTGCAGTGTACTTGTAGATAGTACATGATGGAAAATTAATGTTCAGATAAATAGAGCAGAAGCTTTTTTTTTAAGTGTTGCCGTAAATGTACTAATACAGTCTAATGTAAAACATTCCGTCTCATTCCCAGCCAATGCCCTAGAAATGTAGACATGCTTTGGGGAGGCAGGAAACTGATCTCCTATTCCAGGATTTGTAGCATCTTCTATAGATATGACTGATCCAGTTAATAATAGCCCCAAAGGTTGATAGCTAGCTGACAATGCCATTAAATGTCAAAGAATTGTGATTACAAGTGCTAGGCAATGACAATACGATGTGCAAATGTACATTTTGCTGCAGGACGGAACAAATATTTCATTACCTGAGTGATGCCAATGGACTTGAAATGTTACATAATCCAAAACCTTCACCATTAACTCCAGCAAGAATTTCCTTGCATGAGACAATAGCCTCCACTTTCCTGGGTATAACACCAGCCAGTGAGGAGTTGTCCCTACTAAACCTAATGACCTAAATTTAGCCAAAACTTTACAATATACAT
The DNA here is from genome assembly GCA_963514005.1 of Raja brachyura. Next base: position 61,247,910 of record OY740781.1, read on the forward strand.
TGGGAAAGATGCTCCTGATGTCAGGGACAGTCACTCTAGAATTTCACTGCTTTTTTCATGTCATCAACAATCTCTGTGATCCAACAAGAATGATGCTACTGCCAAGAAAGCATACCATTGTCTTTACTACCTCAGAAGAGAGAAAGAACATTTGGCTTGTTTCCAATTACTCTTACCCATTTCGACAGATGTGCCAAAGTAAGCATTCTATCGGAATGCATTACAACTTAGTTTGGCAACTGCTCTGCTGAAAACTGTCAAGAGTCGTGGTTGCAGCCCAACCCAATCAACTCTATCTACACTTCACATTGCCCCAGTAAAGCAGCCAACATATCAAGGACCACTTACTTCACAGATGTTACCTCGTCTCTTGCACATGCCATCTGATTTAGAAACAGTTTATGCAGTCAAAGTCATACAGCACGGAAATAGGCCCTTTGGCTCAACTCGCTCACACTGATCAGGATGCCACATATTACTCTAAGCTTTCTTATCCATGCACCTGTCCAAATGCCTTTTAAATGTTCTTACTGTACCTATCTCAATTACTTCCTGGGGCAGTTCATATAGCCACCACCCTGTGAAAAAAGCTGCCCATTGGATTCCTATCTTTCCTCTCTCACCTTAAACTTATGGCCTCTAGTTCTTGATTCCCTAAACCTGAAAAAAAGCTTCTTCCCACCTGGCATCAAACTATTGAATGGACCACTTCTGGAGTTTAGTTCCAATCTACCTTGTTGTGGCCCTTAAACTTCTTTATCTGCAATTTCTCTTTAACTATAACACTATTCTGCCATTTAGGACTGAGAAGAGGACAAACTTCTTCACCCAGAGAGTTGTGAATATGTGGAATTCTCTGCCACAGAAGGCAGTGGGGGCCAATTCACTGGATGATTTCAAGAGAGAGTTAGATTTAGCTCTTAAGGCTAAAGGAATCTAGGGATATGGGGAAAAAGCAGGAACGAGATACTGATTTTAGATGATCAGGCATGATCATATTGAATGGCGGTGCTGGCTCAAAGGGCCGAATGGCCGACTTCTGCACCTATTTTTCTGTTTCTAATCTATTTTGTCTTTGCACTACCTGCTAAACTTTTGCATGGCTTGACTGCACTCATGTATGCTACGATTTGCTTGGATAGCATGGAAAACAACATTTTTCCACTGCATCTCAGTGTACGTGACAATAATAAATCAATACCTATATTTCAACCAAGCAATATATAATTAGATGACTGAATTCGTTCAACGTTGACGTTTGTGCTGGAGCTATTCAGAAACAACCTAACCAGGGTTATGGCTATTTCTAGCACATGTTTTTAGTACCATAGATAAGATATTGTTTGTTCTCACAGCCTTTGTTGTACCCTATGTACACATTTAGCCCTCACCTGACTCAATGCGGCCTTTAATTATAACCTTCTCCAGGATTACAAAACCTACTGGTACCCTGAAGCTTTTGTTTGAACTTTCAAGTATTTTTTTATGCCTTATTTGGCCATATTTTTGATCTGCCCTGTGAAATTTCTGTGAAATTACTCGATGTCACTTTCCTCATTTAACACCCTACACCCTCCCCATCTCAACTAAAAATTCTGTTTGGCTTGGCATCCATTGTCTTTTACATATGCTTTAAATTTCTTGAGGTACAATTTGTCTAAAAATTGACATTCAAATGAATCTGTTGTTGTAGGTTAGGAATTCTTCGCACATAAAATTACTGAAATATGACCTGATGGTTTCTTGATAAATATTTGATTCAGAATGTGATTTGAGGACTTAAGTGGGTAGTGGAATTATTTTTAGGTTGCTCTAGCCAAGAGCAAACAGCCCAGCCAAATAGTCCACCTCCTTGCCTCAAATCTCAGAGTTTCTGGTGAGTCATACAGATTGAAAGCAAAAATGACTTGAAAGAAAGCTATATCAGAATCATAATGGAAATATTAAACATACATTGAAATATACAAAATATACCTATTGCCTTTTCCATGAAATTCCTTTTAATTATCCTAAATTTATTGTTAGTCTGCCCAATTTTTATTTTCTCATTTAATTTGTATTTCCATAATCCAATTGAGCATTTATTAGTCAATTTGCCTATCAACGGTTCATGCTGAGCAACCAATTACCAATTTCTAATATGTTGCTTTATTTGGACCATTGAAGCAATTTTCCTGTATTTTACCTATAATGGCTTCAAAATCCACATGTCAAATGAGATTTAAATTACAATTAATCCACTTCAAATACTTTGATTCTACACTTCAAATGAAAATTTGGAAGGATTACCAGCACCATGTGCTCATACATTATTCGTTTGCACCTGCACACGATCCACAAGTCCATTCACTTCAGTGCTGACTCTACACTTGCAAGGAATGATAGATAAGAATGAGGTATTATTTTAAATTAAGTCCTGCAGTAATGAATTTAATTTTTGAAGTGACAAATTGTTCCCCAATCATTCCATTCATAATACCTTTTGAATGCCTCTGCGTATCAAGAACATTCAAAAGCAATTTTTAAAAATGGCAGTTTTGACAGATTGCAAAGCTGAGAGTGACGTTTTGATGCCAAAGACTTTCTCAGCAGTGTTGTCCGTCAGGGTACTTGTAGTCCATTCGTGCATTGATCAAGTTGCGCTACATTCTGGCACTGTGCAAGACCTTGTTGTGTCCTTGAACCTCTTGGCCAACCCGTTTAGCTTTTCAAACCGTAAGTAGGTAAACATGGGAAAACATGGAATCAAAAAGATGAGTGCCACTTTATAAAATCTAAGCCACTGTTGGTTATCCTGCTGATTCTTTTCATGCTATATGTGAACCAATGAAAGTGATCAAAGCTTTGTGTTATGCTCTCTGGTTTCTTCGTTACCTGAACTGCCTCCACATTTCTTTTCTCTGGTTCTTTTCTCATAACGTAACGAAAATGTAATATCATTTAACTAAGCAAAAGATTGCATTTGCTAAATATTTTTTCTCCCAGATGTTGAACAGATATTTCAAGTATAAAAAATGTCATGCACTCGTGTAGATTTAAATGACAGGATATTGTTCAATAACCTATACATTGGTTTAGATTTTGTTGGTCCTTATTTCCAGCCTCAAGTTCTTTAGCGCTTTCTCACCTAGTCCAAATGCAGAGGAAATATCTTGCTGCCCAAACAAGGCCAAGACTCCAGCTATATAGCTTCAACAAAACCAAGACCTCTGATGGCATTCCAAACTCTGTTAGTATGTCTGGGACTTCCAAATTTCACAGGACACACAGAAATCTTGAACTCACCACAATCAAAACTAAAAAAACACTTTTGATTTCATTTAGAATTACTGGCAAAGTCATACTAACTCCTTCATATATTTATCATAGTGCATGCATCCTACAACATTCATTGGACAATTTGTTGTCTATAGCATTTTGAGAATCAACAAAGGAAACATACAGTGCTCGCCATAATGATTTGGACAAAGACCAATCATTTATTTATTTGCCTCTGTACTCCACAATTTGAGATTTGTCATACAAAAATAATCACATGTGGTTAAAGTGCACATTGTCAGATTTTAATAAAGGCCATTTTTATACATTTTGGTTTCACCATGTAGAAATTACAGCAGTGTTTATACGATATATATATATCTTTAGAAATATGTATCAAATATAATGTATATCATGTTAAATATCACAAACTCCCTGCTGGACCCTCTGCAATTTGCATATCGGGCCAATAGATCTGTGGATGATGCAGTCAACCTGGGCCTGCACTTCATCCTACAGCACCTAGACTGCCAGGGGACCTATGCGAGGATCCTGTTTGTTGATTTTAGCTCTGCATTCAACACCATTGTGCCAGAGCTACTACACTCCAAACTTTCCAAGTTGACTGTGCCTGAACCCCTCTGTCAGTGGATCACCAACTTTCTGACAGACAGGAAGCAGCATGTGAGGCTGGGAAAGCACATCTTGACCCGCAAACACTCAGCATAGGACCGCAAGGCTGCGTACTCTCTCCTCTCCTCTACTCTCTCTACACCAACGACTGCACCTCCACAGTCACCCCTGTCAAGCTTCACAAGTTTGCGGACGGCACAACCCTGATTGGACTGATCCAGAATGGGGAGGAATCTGCCTACAGACAAGAAGTGACACAGCTGGCGTCCTAGTACCCTTGCAACAACCTAGAGCTCAATGCTCTTAAGACAGTAGTAGATTGTAGACTTTAGGAGAGCTCCCCCTCCCCTCACCATCAACAACACCACAGTCACATCTGTGGAGTCTTTTAAGTTCCTGGGAACTATCATCTCCAAGCACCTTAAGTGGGTGGTGACCATCGACTCCACAGTCAAAAAGGCACAACAGAGGATGTACTTCCTGCGGCAGCTGAGGAAGCACAATCTGCCACAGGCAATGATGGTCCAATTCTACACGGCCATCGTACAGTCTGTTTTCACCTTCACCATCATGGTGTGGTTTGGCTCAGCCACCAAGCACGACACCTGGAGGCTGCAGCGAATCGTCCGATCAGCAGAGAAGATTATTAGCTGCAACCACCCCTCGAATGATGAACTGTACACTGCAAGGGCCAGGAAGCGAGCGGGCAAGATCATCTCTGACCCCTCTCACCCTGGCCACAATCTCTTTGAATCACTTCCCCCTGGAAGGCGACTCCGGACTGTCAAAGCTGCCACAACCAGACATAAAAACAGTTTTTATCCATGAGTAGTTGCTCTACTCAACAGCCTCCCTTTGATCTGGTATTTTGTTGGTTCACATGCTTGATCAATGGTGTTTTATCATTAGTGTTTTATTATTATTAATGATTAGTGTTTTCTGAGTCATTCGTAACTGTCACTGTATGTCATGTTGTTACTTGTGGGCGGAGCACCAAGGAAAAATCCTTGTATGTGAATCCTTGGCCAATAAAATTACTTAACTTAATTTACAAACAAATCATGGAAAAGTTTACCATTTTACCAATGAAGCTCATGATCCAAATAATTTAAAAGCAAATTATCCACATTCCGAAGTTGCCACTCATGGACCAATTTCATGCGACAATTTCTTAAACTATTCAGTCATTCCCGCATTTCAACTAGTATGTCAATTGACCAGGTGTGCATATAAGCTATTGCAGCAACATTGTGGTTTTAAAAACGTGCATAATTAGACGTTTAAACAAAACAGGTAATAATGCATCCTCTAACAGTTTCCCACCAATAAATTTACCTGCCTATTGCTGCCAGCAACACCTTCCTGAATAATTAATCAACATTATCAAAAATATCTGTCTGATTAAATATTTTAGAGTAGCGAGATAATCAGTCCTGACATTCTCACGTGCACTGAGATATAATGGAAAAACTCTGGTGTGCTCTCCAGGCAAATCAATCCATATTTATGTAGGACACAAGATGCGGGAGTAAATCAGCAGGTCAGACAGCATCTTTTGAAAATATGGATAGGGGCTTATGATATAAATTTGGAGATCGGGAACTGAGCCCGAGCATATGAGAGGTTCATTTGACAGTCAAGTACCTTGTTAATGTAATTAGAGCAGAATGTGTCCTCATAGTTATGAGTACAGAGAGAGTATAACAAAGGCCTCAGAATGCAGCTTTGCAGGGCACTGGTGTTCAGTATTATCAAGGAGAATGTTCTGTCACTTACCAATTGAGGTCTATATGTCAGGAAGTCAAGAACAGACTGACAGGAGGAGGGCGGGGGGCGTGGTGGTAGTCATTAAGGTACATTGTCTTGCCCTTCTTTACAGGCTGTGGGCCGAGGAGCTTTTTTGTGCAGTTTTGTGACCCAACTCACGGAACTACATGAAATTTTCACATATTGTGTAAACATATTATATAAATCATCCCTGAAACTCATCAAGAACAAAACTTGCCCACTTTATTATTAAATTAGAGAAAAAACTGAAAATGTTCAGGTATTTTTAGTCCAATCAAAGCACGTTTAACATTGAGTCGGACGTCACTTGGCCAATCACGCGCTTTATTTCAGGCTAGCTAGGCAGGGAGCACACAACATGGCTGAGAGTGCTTCTACTGATGCCTGTTTTACTGGAGATTCCGATTAAGGTTCTTTGGTGTTCTGTGGAATACATGTCATGGAAACTTGCAGCAGGGTAATTGAATTTAGTGAGAAAAGCATTAAGAAGTCTGAAGAATGTGCAGCTAAGTGGATAGAAGTGGAACAAAGCCTTGAAAGCAAAGTCCCTGCTGAGGTGCTGCAACACAAAGAGGACAGCCAATTCATGAAACCCGTCAAATTTTGTGAATCAACTGGAACTGAAAGGTAAGATCTAAAGTCTGAATTTATGAAAATTAATCTGTATGGACTCATTAATTTAATTGCACCCTTTTATAATGTGAAAACATCAGATTTGGAGGCTGTACATACATTCATTCATTCACTCATTCATTCACGCACTCATTCACTCACTCATTCACTCACTCATTCATTCACCCATTCATAAAGTTGAGGGCCTAAACTATGTGTATCCATAAAGAAAGTAAATTAAACATTTCCACTAATGCCAGCTTGTTGAAGTCTAATAAGTTTTCTTTAACATCTATTCTCAGAGCTGCCTGTGATAACTTACCAGGAAAAAGTGCTCCGACCGCGGGGCCTATGTACATAGTGAAGCCGCGGTCTCAATTAAGAAGCAGACGATTCACAGAGTGTGTTTGGATAATCTCCGCGGGGGGTGGAGGCTGTACATAGTGCCGTCCGTAGCGGCCGTTTCCAGGCTCCGACCACGGGAGAAAAACTGGAATTATTCACTGCACTTTATAGGCTTGCATTGGAGTCAGAAATGGTTGATGTTTATGTGGAAATGAATTGGTGTACTTGAACTTGAACTAATTTATCTATGGTAGTAACAATGTTATTCTCATTAACATTAAGAAGAGGTTGAAATTTTATAAATTGAAGTCCATGCAAATTTAATGACTATGAGATGTTTTGTTTTGTAACCTCTGCTTGACCCTCCACTTGAACTTGAACTAACTTATCAACATTATTTCAAATGTCATTAGAAATGGGAATAGTCCCCGAGGATTGGCGTACTGCGCATGTTGTTCCATTGTTTAAAAAGGGTTCTAAGAGTAAACCTAGCAATTATAGACCGGTTAGTTTGACTTCAGTGGTGGGCAAATTAATGGAAAAGATACTTAGAGATAATATATATAGCATCTGGATAAACAGGGTCTAATTAGGAACAGTCAACATGGATTTATGCCTGGAAGGTCATGTTTGACTAATCTTCTTGAATTTTTTGAAGAGATTACTAGGGAAATTGACGAGGGTAAAGCAGTGGATGTTGTCTATATGGACTTTAGTAAGGCCTTTGACAAGGTTCCTCATGGAAGGTTGGTTAAGAAGGTTCAACTGTTGGGTATAAATGCAGGAATAGCAAGATGGATTCAACAGTGGCTGAATGGGAGAAGCCAGAGGGTAATGGAGGATGGCTGTTTGTCGGGTTGGAGGCAGGTGACTAGTGGGGTGTCTCAGGGATCTGTGTTAGGTCCTTTGTTGTTTGTCATGTACATCAATGATCTGGATGAAGGGGTGGTAAATTGGATTAGTAAGTATGCAGATGATACCAAGATAGGGGGTCTTGTGGATAATGAAGAGGATTTCCAAAGTCTACAGAGTGATTTAGGTCAGTTGGAAAAATGGGCTGAAAGATGGCAGATGGAGTTTAATGTTGATAAATGTGAGGTGCTACACCTTGGCAGGACAAATCAAAATAGGACGTACATAGTAAATGGTAGGGAATTGAAGAATACAGTTGAACAGAGGGATCTGGGAATAACCGTGCATAGTTCCTTGAAGGTGGAATCTCATATGGATAGGGTGGTAAAGAAAGCTTTTGGTATGCTAGCCTTTATAAATCAGAGCATTGAGTATAGAAGCTGGGACGTAATGTTAAAATTGTACAAGGCATTGGTGAGACCAAATCTGGAGTATGGTGTACAATTTTGGTCGCCCAATTATAGGAAGGATGTCAACAAAATAGAGAGGGTACAGAGGAGATTTACTAGAATGTTGCCTGGGTTTCAACAGCTAAGTTACAGAGATAGGTTGAATAAGTTAGGTCTTTATTCTCTGGAGCGCAGAAGGTTAAGGGGGGACTTGATAGAGGTCTTTAAAATGATGAGAGGGATAGACAGAGTTGATGTGGACAAGCTTTTCCCTTTGAGAATAGGGAAGATTCAAACAAGAGGACATGACTTTAGAATTAAGGGACAGAAGTTTAGGGGTAACATGAGGGGGAACTTCTTTACTCAGAGAGTGGTAGCGGTGTGGAATGAGCTTCCAGTGGAAGTGGTGGCGGCAGGTTCGTTGGTATCATTTAAAAATAAATTGGATAGGCATATGGATGAGAAGGGTATGGAGGGTTATGGTATGAGTGCAGGCAGGTGAGACTAAGGGAAAAAAGTTGTTCGGCACGAACTTGAAGGGCCGAGATGGCCTGTTTATGTGCTGTAATTGTTATATGGTTATATGGACTTATCAAAACTTATCAAAAGGCTTGAAATCTGATGAAGAATATTCAGGTGAAGATCAGATATAATGTAAACAAATAAATTGGGGAAATAAATGATTATATAAAGTTTTATTTTAATGTCGATCGTTTCACTGTTTATTTGGTCAAATTATTTAAACACGAGTGAATTACTTATGACAATGGCGTGCTGGTGAATGACAGTGCGACAGTCCACCCACCCATCCACACATACGTACATACATCCACACACATCCATCCATACGCACACTTCCATGCATGCACACACACCCCCACACATCCATCCGCATGCAGACATACATGTACACATCCAAGCACACACATCCATCCACACATCCATCCATCCACACATCCATCCATCCACACATACATACATACACACTTACATCCACACATCCACAGATACACGTTTGACAGGTATACACAGACACACACACACAAACTACAGATACTCAAACAATGCAACAATTTGACGGTTATTTTAGGTTAAAGGTAATAGCCCTCATTTGCAAAGGCACCATCGGGAGGTCTCTAACATAAATATAGACTCATTGTGAATGAATACTCATCGAGTAAACATCAGAGCATTCGATTCTTGGTCAGGATGTGACATTTACATCGAAATAAGACAGATCTCTTACAGGACTGTCGCCCAGCCTGGCACTGCCCCAGTCCCACTATGGCCGTTACCCCCACTCTCCCCTCTATGGCAGTCAGTGGGATTCAGTAAACGGGGGAACCCAGAGGATTTGTCCTGACCCTTTAATTAGGCAGGTTCATGAGCCCTTAAAACCTGGGACCTCTGCTGCAGTCTCATTACATTTCCTATTAAAGTGACTGGAAGATGCCTTGCAGGACTGTCCCGCAGCCTGGAACTGCCCCAGTCCCACTATGGCCTTGACCCCCACTCTGCACACTGGCAATCAGTGGGGTTCACTAAAGGGAGGAACCCACAAGAACTGCCCTCACCCATTAATTAGGCTGGTTCAGGAGCAGGACCTCTGCGACAGTGTCATTAAAAAAACACTCACAATTATATTCATCATATTATTTTTATATCATTTAAATATACTTATTTACATATGATTACTGTCATATTTACAAGTCATATATATAGGTATAATAATATATAGTTTAAATGGAATGCAACACGGAAATAGGCTGCCCATGGTGTAATATGGGCATTGGCCACTAGATGGCGATTACTTTCCCGATCTCATTTTCTAATTAGTTGAATTAATTAATGTGCAACCTTCGCCACTGACGAGTTACGACATCCTTCTCAATTATATTTCATCTAAATCTGTGGAAAATTTCATGCAGTTCCGTGACGCGGGTCACGCAAATCGATTTCTAGACCATTTTTGATGCTCGGCCCACAGCCTATTAAGATCATAATCTTAAAGGTGGGAATGTCAAATTGTAGTGGGGAGCATATCCCCGATTGCTCTTACGAGCTGGTCTGCACAGGTTCTGAGAAAATGGCCAGAAACTTCAGGCCAGTCTCCATCTGTGTGTGCGCTCTCAAGAAGGTCGATCGGATGTTTGCGATGGTGACTACAGATACAGGTACACCCGAGGCTGTTATTGTGGGTATGTAATTTCACTGACCTTCAGCTCAAAGTGAGCTGAGAGTGCATTGAGCTTATTTGGTAATGATGTGTTGCAGCCAGCAATTTGCCAGATTCATTTACTAACCCTTTATAGCAGGGGTCAGCAACCTTGTTCTGCATAGTCACAGTCTAAGGATAAGGGGGAATTCCTTTAGGACCGAAATGAGGAAAACATTCTTTACACAGAGAGTGGTGAGTCTCTGGAATTCTCTGCCACAGAAGGTAGTTGAGGCCAGTTCATTGGCTATATTTAAGAGGGCGTTAGATGTGGCACTTGTGGCTAAAGGGATCAGGGGGTATGGAGAGAAGGCAGGTACGGGATACTGAGTTGGATGATCAGCCATGATCACATTGAATGGCGGTGCAGGCTCGAAGGGCCGAATGGCCTACTCCTGCACCTATTTTCTATGTTTCTATGTTTCTATAGGGGCCAGGACAAATGCCTGCGAGCGGATGGCAGGCCACATCTATCGCCATAATTAATAAATGGAGGTAATAATAATACATACTAACTAAATTAGTAATTAGTAATAATACATACTAATAATACATAAATTACTAATAATACTAAACATACTAACTAGTGTGACACTTGGAGTTGTTTTTCGTATTAGTTTTCACGTGTTTTTCAATTAGTTTTCTGCAGTTCTCAGATCCCCCGATCCCTGGGACTGGCTACAGTTCCCAGATTCCTCGCGTTCATGCGACTGGCTGTAGCTCCCAGGTCACCTGCGTGCCCTGGGACTGGGAGCAGTCCCAGATCCCTCGCTGGCTGCATTTCCCAAGTCGCCTGCGTGCCCCGGGACTAGCTGCAGTCTCAGATCCCTCGCAGTCCCAGGACTAGCTGCAGTTCCCAGGTCGCCTGCGTGCCCGGGACCAGCTGCAGTTCCCAGGTCGTCTGCGAGCCCCAGGACTGGCTGTAGGTCCCAGGTCACCAGCGTGCCCTGGCACTGGCTGCACTGCCCAGGTCACCTGACCCAGGACTGGCTGTAGCGCCCAGGTCGCTTGTGAGCCTTAGGTCTAGCTGCTGTTTCCAGGTCGCCTGCGAGCCCTAGGACTGGCTGTAGCGCCCAGGTCGCCTCCGTGCCCCTGGTCTAGCACCAGTTCCCAGGTCGCGAAAATGAATTGAAAACAAAAATGCCTGCGGGCCAGATAATTTTGGGTTACAGGCCGGATCCGGCCTGTGGGCCGTAGGTTGCCTACTCCTGTTTTATACAAATTTTTGAGATTTTAAAAATCAAGTCTGCAATTTATCCCATCAGATAAAGCACAAAAAGAAGTTTAATATGACACCAAACTCACTTTCATATCTTCAGTATTAAAAAAGTTATGGCCATTTTCATACTCTGAAATTAGCATCTTGTTCCCTATTGCTTTTCCATTGACTTAACTCAAAAGCTGTGACCGAGGACAGTCAAAAGCTCATAACTTTCTTAAAAATTAAGAAAATTGAATGAAATGTTCAGCTATTATAGACTGAAGCATTCTGAAACAAATATGAAACAATCTTACTTGGATGACCTGAAATTAAAGCATATAATTAGTTAGTTACCTAATTGTAGCTAATTACACAATTCAATTACTAGATCTAAGGCGACTACAGGCCCGTCGCACTGACCTCTGTAGTCATGAAGACACTCGAAAGGCTTGTGCTGGCCAAGCTGAAATATATCACAAACCCCCTGCTGGACCCTCTGCAGTTTGCATAAATTCAATAGATATGTGGATGATGCAGCCAACCTGGGCCTGCACTTCATCCTACAGCATCTAGACCGCCAGGGGACTTATGCGAGGATCCTGTTTATTGATTTTAGCTCTGCATTCAACACCATTGTGCCAGAGCTACTACACTCCAAACTTTCCGAGTTGACTGTGCCTGAACACCTCTGTCGGTGGATCACCAGCTTCCTGACAGACGGGAAGCAGCATGTGAGGCTGGGAAAGCACCTCGGACCCGCAAACGCTCAGCATAGGAGCACCGCAAGGCTGCGTACTCTCTCCTCTACACCAACGACTGCACCTCCACAACCACCTCTGTCAAGCTTCTCAAGTTTGCACATGACACAACCCTGATTGGACTGATCCAGGATGGGGGGGAATCTGCCTACAGACAGGAAGTGTCACAGCTGGCATCCTGGTGCCATTGCAACAACCTAGACAGTGGAAATGATTGTGGACTTTAGGAGAGCTCCCTCTCCCCTCACCCCACTCACCATCAACAACACTACAGTCACATCTGTGGAGTATTTTAAGTTCCTGGGAACCAACATCTCCAAGGACCTTAAGTGGGGGGCTACCATCGACTCTGCAGTCAAAAAGGCACAACAGAGGATGCACTTCCTACGGCAGCTGAGGAAGGACAATCTGCCATAGGTAATGATGGTCCAATTCTACACGGCCATCATAGAGTCTGTTCTCACCTTCTCCATCATGGTCTGGTTTGGCTCAACCACCAAGCACGACACCTGGAGGCTGCAGCAAATCATCCGATCAGCAGAGAAGATTATTGGCTGCAACCTTCCCTCCATTGATGAACTGTACACTGCAAGGGCCAGGAAGCGAGCGGGCAAGATCACCTCTGACCCCTCTCACCCTGGCCACAAACTCTTTGAATCACTTCCCTCTGGAAGGCGACTCCGGGGAAGAAATTGTCCCGCGATTCTTTTTAAAAACTTCCGAGTACGGAAGTAGGAACGATTTTTCTGCAGCAGCTGAACAGCCTGAGATAGTTCAACTCACGACAGGCAGGAGAAAACGGCATTTTAATACCATCCCCCACCCCATCAAAGGCACCAAAGTCACGCACACGGCCAATTTGAGAAGGAGAAGGTTAAATCGGAAGTATCAGTGATGGAGTTGAACAAAGGGGACTATGAAGGCATGAGAGGGGAGCTGGCCAAGGTAGACTGGAAAGGGATCCTTGCAGGAATGACAGTGGAACAGCAATGGCAGGAATTTCTGCGCATAATCCGGAAGGCGCAGGATCATTTCATTCCAAAAAGGAAGAAAGGGGAGAAGGAGGCACCCTTGGCAGACAAGAGAAGTTAGGGATAGAATAAAACGAAAAGATGTATAACGGAAGCCAGAGGATTGGGAAACTTTCATAGGACAACAGAAGGAAACAAAACGGGCAATGCGGGCTGAAAAGATGAAAGGGAAGCTGGCCAGGAATATAAAGAAGGACAGTAAAAGATTCTTTAGATATGTTAAGGGAAAAAGAGTAGCAAAGTCAAATGTGGGTCCCTTGAAGGCAGACACGGGTGAAATTATTATGGGCAACAAGGAAATGGCAGAAGAGTTGAATAGGTACTTCGGATCTGTCTTCACTAAGGAAGACACAAACAATCTCCCAGATGTACTGGAGGACAGAGGATCTAAGGGGGTAGAGGAACTGAAAGACATTTTCATTTGGTGAGAAATAGTATTGGGTAGGCTAATGGGACTGAAGGATGATAAATCCCCTGGGCCTGATGGTCTGCATCCCAGGGTCCTCAGGGAGGTGGCTCTAGAACTAGTGGATGCATTGGTGATCATTTTCCAATGTTCAATAGATTCAGGATCAGTTCCTGTGAATTGGATGATAGCTAATGTTATCCCACTTTTCAAGAAAGGAGAGAGAGAGAGAGAAACAGGGAATTACAGGCCCATTAGCCTAACTTCCGTGTTGGGAAAGATGCTGGAGTCAATTATTAAAGAGGTAATAATGGGGCATTTGGATAGCAGTAAAATGATTAGTCCAAGTCAACATGGATTTATGAAAGGGAAATCATGCTTGACTAATCTTCTGGAATTTTTTGAGGATGTGACAAGTAAAATGGATGAAGGGGTGCCAGTGGATGTAGTGTATCTAGACTTTCATAAAGCCTTTGATAAGGTCCCACATGGGAGACTGGTGACTAAAATTAGAGCACATGGTATTGGGGGTAGGGTGTTGACATGGATAGAAAATTGGTTGGCAGACCGGAAGCAAAGAGTAGGAGTGAACGGGTCCTTTTCAGAATGGCAGGCAGTGATGAGTGGAGTGCCGCAAGGCTCGGTGTTGGGGCCACAACTGTTTACCACAAATATTAATGATTTCGAAGAGGGAATTATGAGCAACACTAGCAAGTTTGCGGATGACACAAAGCTGGGTGGCAGTGTGAACTGTGAAGAGGATGTTAGGAGGTTGCAGGGTGACCTGGACAGATTGAGTAGATGCAGTATAATATAGATAAATGTGAGGTTATCCACTTTGGCGGCAAAAACAAAGGGGCAGATTATTATCTCAATGGGGTTAGGTTAGGTAAGGGGGAGGTGCAGCGAGACCTGGGCGTCCTTGTACACCGGTCACTGAAAGTTGGCTTACAGGTACAGCAGGCAGTGAAGAAAGCTAATGGAATGTTGGTCTTCATAACAAGAGGATTTCAGTATAGGAGTAAAGAGGTTCTTCTGCAGTTGTATAGGGCTCTGGTGAGACCACATCTGGAGTATTGTGTACAGTTTTGGTCTCCTAATTTGAGGAAGGACAACCTTGTGATTGAGGCAGTGCAGCGTAAGTTCACGAGATTGATCCCTGGGATGGCGGGACTGTCATATGAGGAAAGATTGAAAAGACTAGGCTTGTATTCACTGGAGTTTAGAAGGATGAGGGGGATCTTATAGAAACATAAAATTATTAAAGGACTGGACAAGCTAGATGCAGGAAAAATGTTCCCAATGTTGGGCGAGTCCAGAACCAGGGGCCATAGTCTTAGAATAAAGGGGAGGTCGTTTAAGACTGAGGTGAGAAAATACTTTCTCACCCAGAGAGTTGTGAATTTGTGGAATTCCCTGCCACAGAGGGCAGTGGAGGCAAAATCACTGGACGGATTTAAGAGAGAGTTAGATAGAGCTCTAGGGGCTAATGGAATCAAGGGATATGGGGAGAAGGCAAGCATGGGTTATTGATTGGGGACGATCAGCCATGATCACAATGAATGGCGGTGCTGGCTCCATGGGCCGAAGGGCCAAATGGCCTCCTCCTGCACCTATTTTAGATGCTTCTATGTTTAGGGACCGACTTTGGGAACTCCAAGCCGCAGGAGTTTCGACCGTCCCGATGCGGGAGCTTAGACTGCCCCGACGTGGGAGCTCGATCGCCGGCTGTGGATGGTTTGACTCCCCCGACCATGGGAGGAAAGAAGGGAAAAAAATTAGACTTATTGCCTTCCATCACAGTGGGGAATGTGGAGAAGTCGGATGTTTGCGTCAAATTGTTATGTAGTTGTGTGATTTCCACGAATGTTGCAAAACATACTTGGCTAATAAATTACGATTATGATTATTATGATTAAGAATGAAACGGGCAGATCAGATTTAGAAAGATAGGGAAAGCAGTCATTTACTACCTGCAATTTTGTTCAGTTTCCAGGGAACAAGATTTTGCATTACCTTTATTCGCTTCTGAGACGTGGATATTGTTGGCTAGGTCAAAATTTATTGTCCAAAAGGCCCCGAGCTGACTTGCATACTAAGCCAATTCAGCGGGCAGTTAAAAGTTAATCACCTTGATGTGGGATTGGGTAATTTGTAAACCGCAACAAAAAAATACATCAGATCTTATTCCTCAAAGGATTAGCCTGAATGGGATGCCTTTTACAATTAAAAAAATAGGATTTTTGTGGTAATTGATACTAGTTTTTAACTCCAAATCTAAAAAAATAATCACGAACTCAAATTCTCCAACTGGCTTGATGGAATTGAAAGTCTGCAGTTCAATAGTGCACCTTCCATATCCTAGTCTGGTTACTTAACGACTAAACTACTGTAAATAGAAATAAAGAAAATCTTATTAATGAACCAATGTGATGTAACAGCTTTATGAGAATCGGAGGACAAATTGCCATTTTCAGTGGAACAGCAAATCAGTTAGCAATTTGCAATTCATATGGCGTCCATGAAACATGTTGCGAGATGATTTGTACTTTAATAAATACAAGTGACATTAATCATTAATATTTCAGCAGCAGAATCTGAGAAAATATTTCATGAAATTGTCTATACCACAAAACCTGATTGCATTTATTTCAAGATGGTGGTAAGGCCCCATTTGGAACATTGCGAGCAATTCTGGGCATCATATCTGAGGAAGGATGTGCTGGCTCAGGAGAGGGTCCAGAGGAGGTTTACAAGAATGAGTAGGTTAACCTGTGATGAGCATTTTTCGCCATTGGGCCTGTACTCGCTGGAGTTTAGAAGAATGAGGGGGGGGACCTCTGAAACATACAGACTTGGATAGAGTGGATGTGGAGAAGATGTTTCCACTAGTGGGAGAATGTTGGACTAGAGGTTATAGCCTCAGAATTAAAGGACGTTCTTTTAGGAAGGAAATGAGGAGAAATTTCTTTAGTCAGAGGGTGGTGATGAGGTGGAATTTGTTGCCACAGGACGCTGTGGAGGCCGTGGATATTTGTATGACAGAGATAGATTCTTGATTAGTACAGGTGTCAGAGGTTAAGGGGAGAAGGCAGGAGAATGGGGTTAGGAGGGAGAAATAGATCAGCCATGATTGAATGGCGGAGTAGACTTGCTGAGCTGAATGGCCTAATTCTACTCCTATCACTCTTCCCACCATTTCTTTCCTGAAAGACACTTGACAATACTGAAAATCCTTCATGCAACTTTTTTTTAACAAAACCCAATCAAGCAGCAACTATTTCATTTTTTTTTTACATTTGCTTCCACACTATGGACAGCTATGCCAATAACTGCATTCATATCAACCTTGCAATCTTTCTCAGCAGAAGAATCATGTTGGATAATTAGAGGCACTCAAGAAATGTGTAAGAGAGAGTTAACTAAAGCTTGACCAAAGAGAAACTGTCAGCAAATGATAGTGCTGGAGTAACTCAGACAGCATCTTTGGAGATGGGTGACGTTTTGTTTTGGGACCCTTCTTTTGGGCCACTTGTGTTGCTTTTGGTATCAGTAATAGCACAACGAACATGCCTACAAACTTGTCTGTGGCTTGTTACATCAACTGTACCATAATTTCAAGTAGAAGTGCATCAAGAAAGAGGCAGAATATGAAATAAGAGACCAAAAAAGAAACAGTCAATAAAATAGTACCCAACCAAATCAAAACTATAAAAAAGAACTAAGAAAACAGTGAACAAATTGTAAAGAATATTTTTCTATGTGATTTTGATAACTGGAACCCATCCGATCAAACTGCATTCCAGACTCAATTTAATTAATATAATTTATGTTCAGTAAATAGCAACAATAAGGGCAGTGTTACATTTTCAAACATGCCCCATCAGGATGAGATATTAAACAAAGTAATAGATATTCAGAAAAACAAGCACATTCCAATGGCACTAGAAGCGTCATACGTCAAGAAGTACTATAATTCAAACTTCCAGCATCTACAAATGACCTTTTAACAACAATCTCTAGTCGCCATGTCGTGCCAATTACAATTAGTTTGAGTGCTATCTAAGCTAATCTAAAACCAAAAAGGATAAAACAGATATACACGTGCACTATTAAACTAGGAATTCCAAGTGTTGACATTAGTGATTCCCTGCTTCTCCGAGCAATACATTGTATTACAAACATCTCCACAGGAATAACTTACAAATCAGTGATCCAACAAGGACTTAAGATTATATACAAACCATTCTTTATATTAAAAAAGACAAGTGTGGCACTTTGTGTTTCTAAATACATAGAATACAGCGTGGCAACGTTCCTAGCCCTGAAAAAAAAACTTGTATGGATTGTAATGACATAACGTCAAAATGTAATTATTTCAAATTCAGTTTCTACTTACATTTTTTGTGCACTTGTTAATTTTACATTTTATAACATGTTAAAGATGTTGCTATAATTTAAAAAATATATACTGTTTTGGTGTCTTTCAATGTGTTAGGCTGCTCGGATTGATTAAATGACCATTGTTAATGGCTTTACAAAGACTACATTTGAGAAATAAATTATCTGAACCACTGGTTGTTATTGGCAGCTTTCTTCTGGGTAGGAGCAGGCTTCATAGCTTTGGAACACAAAATTAAAGCCAATAGCTGATCTCTCTCTTTCAAACCCTGATCAATTCACAATATATATCCAACATACAGTTGATGGCACAGTGGCACAACCAGTGCAGCTGCTGCATTATAGCTGCAAAGTCCAGGGTTCAATCCTGACCTCTGGTGCGATCCCCGTGGAGTTTGCATTACTCTCCCTAGCATGAGGTGGGTTTCCTGCAGTGCCTCCAACATACCAAACGTTTGGTTAACTGGCCAGTGTACATTCCCTCTGGAGTGCAGACAGTGATCGATTTAGGTGGGGAGGGGTAAGAAAAGAAGGGAAAGAGTTGATGGGAATGTTGGTAGCATTACATTAGTGTACGATTTGTGCAGGTGGATGCATGACAGCCGGCGTGAACATGGTGGGCATAAGGGTTAAAGCTGACGCGGCCTGTAACTATGCTGTAAATTTTTATAACCAAATATTTTTATTCTGCATTTACAGAAGCTTTCATCAGCAGAACCCTATTTTTATTTCTAATTATATTTTTGCAATTTATGTCCTGCTCACAACATTCATGTTTCCAATTGTTCAGCAATGTCACTCTGAATCAGCCAAAGGAGAAGTCACAAAACCAGAACAAATTGATGAGCCCTCGCCATCAGACAATTTTTAGAGTGGAGAAAATTTTTGTCTTGTCTAAGCTAGCCCAAAATATTTTGTGCACTAAATTCTTTAGGAAGTTATTTGAACTTATATTCAGCTGCAACCCCTAAGGCACTATCACATTTGACGTATTTAAGTATCTGCCAAAAGGAAGATTAATTGACTACACTCATTCTAAAATCTCAGCAATGGATTACAGCCGTGGATGACTACAAGAATTAATATAATTAACTTCCTTTCGCAATTGTGTAAAATATAAGTATCAAGCACATTTACTGAAAGGACGGTTTAAAAGAAGATAATTTATTACACATTTATAGGCAATATTTCCTGCTTCACCATTTTACCTTTTAATAAAATACTTCAAATTAATAGTTTTGATATATTTTAAACTAGCCATCCACCTAGATGAGATTTGGACAGGTAGTAGAAGTTACTGATTCAAGAGGTTTTTCATTTTAGTAATTGACAATTGACTCAGAGTGGATCAGATAGGGGAATAATTATTGATACCTTCCAGGGACAATGACAGATACCTTCACAGCTACCTCAAAGGTTCTTAAACTCATGGTGTTATTCAAATCAGACCCAGCCGATTATGTCAAATCGCATTAGTCTTCCAATAGCTATATATATAAAATATATTAAATGTGCTAGAATGCAAGTAGTGAAAAGCCACAATAGAAGGGGAAAATTTATAAAAGATAAATAAAACTTAAGGGCCTGTCCCACTGTATGAGGTAATTCAAGAGCTTTCTTGAGTTTTAAAAAAAATCGAACTCGTGGTAAGCACATAGAATGTACGTAGCGGGTACTTCGGAGCTCGGGACGTCTCTTAGCGGCTCGTAACGCTAATAGCAGGTACTCGGGAAACGCGGTAAACCCGTGAAGATTTTTCAACATGTTGAAAAATGTCCACGAGAGCCCCGAGTACCTAAGAGAGGCTATTACCGTAATTCTCTGAGTTCAAATCAGGGGAAACTCGGGAGAACTCTTGAATTAGCTTGCACAGTGGGACAGGCCCTTAAGCATCCCAAGAAATATTTATGTTCTCTGAGTTAAACTTCTACAAACAGAAATTGTTTGAAAACAAAATAGGCTTTTAGCCAATGGATAATTGTCTTGAAATTTGATATGGTTCAAACATAGAGTTTTTGTCACAGGAAATAAACTAGAGCTTGGTTAATTGTGGAATAATTTATAATAGGCTGTCATCTGGATGACAATTTAACGTTAACATGCATCACTTGCAATAAAAATATAACTTTCAGACCTTTGAAAATCACAATTTTCTTTGTTGATTTAGTTAAATATGTCAAGTTTGAGTAAGGTTATAAACATAAAATAGAATAGAATGAAAGTATATAATCAGAGTGTTAACTGAAGGAGGCAGGGAAAAGATACAAGTGGAACATATAGTGCAGAAAGTCACATCAAGCCAGGTTGAGTTCATTGTCACATGCACAAATGCAGTGAGGTATAGGTATAATGAAAATCTTGCTTACAACAGACACATATTCAGGCACACAAAAATGATTTACATATAAATTCTGCAAGACAATAAAAAGAAAAATACAGACAAAGCAAGAAAACATGACATTTGTGCAAAAACCATGGTGGATAAAAAACCATGTCCACGGTACTGCAAGAAACGGTTCATAGAGTTCCATTATCGAGGTAGGTTTAGGATTGTGCAGGGTTGGTTCAGAACCTGATATTAGAAAGAAAGTGGTGTGCGACTTCAGGCTTCTGTACCTCCTGCTGGATGGTTGCAGTGAAAAAAGAGCATGGCTTGGGTGGTGAGGATGCTTGATAATAGATATCGTCTTCTGCAGCAACCACCTCATGTAGATACTTTCAATGGTGGGGAGAGCTGTGATAGACTATGCTGAGTCAATTTCTTTCTGAAGCCTCTTGTTATTGTTCATTGGAATTGCTGTACCAGGCCATGATGTATTGTAACCAGCCTGGATACTTGTACAGCACATCTGCATAGGTTTTTTTTAAAATAGTATTTGGTGTTACTCCAAACCTCATCTACTTCTAATTAGGCACATCTTCTTCATAATTACATATATGCGCTGGGCCAAGGATAGGTCATCTGAGATGTTATTACCCAGGAATTTAATGCTGCTAACTCCCTTCACCTCTGAACACCAATGAAAACGGGCATGTGGTCTCCTATCTTCCATTCAGTTCCTTGGTGGTGTGGATATTGTGAGAAATTGTAGTACCACTACACTTGGTGTCCTATCTCTCTCCTGTGCGCTGACTCATTACCACCCATAATTCTCCCAACAGTGGTATTGTTGTTACATTTATAGATGGCAATGGAGCTGTGCTATGCTGCACAATCATGGGTGTAAAGGGAATAGTGCAGGGAGCTAAGCATACAGACTTGAGGTGTAACTGTGTTGACAGATAGTGAGGAGGAGCTGCTGTTACCAATCTGCACTAATTGAGCTTCTTTTCTCTACTTACGAGAGCTCAGTTACACGGTGCTAAGACATCAACCTCTTTCTTAAAGCCAGTTACATTAAGGAGGTGGCTATTGAGACCCAAGGAACTGAAAATACTGCTTTACAAAAAAAGATACAAAAGTGCTGGAATAACTCAGCAGGTCCGGCAGCATCTCTGGAAAACATGGAGAGCAATTCAATCAGAGGACACCAGACTATGCTGGAATTAATAATTAATGCATCACAGAAAATGCTTTTTGTTTACTAAATTGATTTCCAAGAAATTCTCACCCCAAAAGTAAATATGTTCCAATATTCTCTTAAACTTATTCATAAGATCATAAAGAATAGGAGTAGAATTAGGCCATTTGGCTCATCAAGTCCACTCCGCCATTCAATCATGGCTGATCTATTTTTCCCTCCTAACCCCCTTAGGAGAACCCATAGGCTTCCACCGCCTTCTGTGGCATAGAATTCCACAGATTCACCACCCTCTGACTAAATAAATTTCTCCTCATCTCCTGCCTATGACCTTCAATCCTTGACTCTCCCACTAGTGGAAACATCCTCTCCACATCCACTCAATACAAACCTTTCACTATTCTATTACTTTACTTTTGCTATTATTAGCATTTTGTACAGAATCTGTTTATTGACGGAGCTAATGCTCTGGGTCAATGGCCTTTCATCAGAACCTTTCTCTATTGACACTGTTTGACACTGTTTGACATGTGAGAAATTTCAGTTATTTTCTTATTCCTTCAGGATTACCAATATCTGCCGTATTTTGCCTCTCTCTGGAATGCACAATGAAAGCAGCATTGTCAATGTGTGGTATTCATTGGTCCACCTTTGATATTTTGGCAGTACCATCGTAGATCATTTTGACCACAGCATTCTTAATTTCACACCTCATGCTAACCAAGGGCATAAAATGAATGTTATTGAATATAAAAATACTAGCGATCTGATTTATTTTCTCAACCCCAAGAGCTCTGCAATTGCAGTTGAAATTTATCTTTGGAAATATAAAATGAATGAGAAAATGGGAAAATCCATCTTATTACAATTTATTTTATGGTATCCAATGCCATGTTTATTTCCTGTGGCGAAAATAATAAGGTTCAGTCAAACCATACCAGAATTTATGATAATTAGAAAATAACAACTATCCCCTGTTCATTCGTAAATATTTTCTATCAGAGTCACCTGCACAGAAATGAGCCATTTGGTCTACTTGTCTATGGCACGACTGATGCCTACCCACATTAATTCCATTTACCCACATTTGGGCTGTATCAACATTATTCCTTTCTTATCCAAGTATCTGACAAAATGCCTTTTAAATATTGCAATTACATCTACCTCTAACACCCATTCTGCACAGCTCATTCCAAATATTCACCACCTTCAGAGTAAAAATACTTGTCCTTCAGATCTCTTAAATTTCACCCCTCTCACCTTATGCCCATGCCCTGCCTGACCAGCTGAGCTACTAGCACTATCTCCTCTTTGGAAACCAGCATTTGGAGTTCCTTGGTAAACAAAAGTGCTGGAGAAACTCAGCGGGTGAGGCAGCATCTATGGAGCGAAGGAAATAGGTAACGTTTTGGGCCGAAACCCTTCTTCAGACTGATGTAGGGAGGGGTGGGGGGCAATAGACAATAGGTGCAGTAGGCCATTCGGCCCAGCACCACCATTCAATGTGATCATCCCCAATCAGTACCCAGTTCCTGCCTTCTTCCCATATCCCCTGACCGCTATTTTTAAGAGCCCTATCTAGCTCTCTCTTGAAAGCATCCAGAGAACCTGCCTCCACCGCCCTCCGAGGCCGAAGGAAGAAGAAAGAAAGAGGAGGAGCCAGAGAGCTGAGAAGGGGACCCTCTCAGCTAAGCCCTCCCCCACCCTACAACAGTCTGAAGAAGGGTTTTGGCCTGAAACGTTGCCTATTTCCTTCGCTCCATAGATGCTGCTTCACCTGCTGAGTTTCTCCAGCACTTTTGTCTACCTTCGATTTTCCAGCATCTGCAGTTCCTTCTTGAACATTTGGAGATCCTTGTTGTCACCTATCCATATTCTCAAGAGATGATGCCTGATCCGCTGAGTTACTCCAACACTTTTGTTGTAAACCAACCTGCTGTTCCTTGTGACTCCCTGTATTTTTAGACTCCTGCACCTGAGGAAATAAATGCTGACCATCTACCCTAACTATCTTTCTCATCATATATACTTATTAAAGATCTGATCTTGTTAGTGAGTATATGTGTGTGTATATGCGGTTGTCTTTACATCTACGCGAAAAAATGTCACAGTAACTATAACATTTTTACATATTCTGGTTGACATTTTTCCTGTCGAGGCCGGGATCACCTTACCTGAACATTTCATGCTATATTTCTCGACTTATTACTGATTAAACTCTAAAAAAGTGAAAAGACTGAAATTAAAACCACCAGTTTCAAATGATGACGTCACAATGGCTCAGCTAGCAGAGACCAGCCTCAATGAAGATTTCATCCTATATTTGACACGTTATTCGTGATTAAAGCTTTAAAAATGCCAACTTTCATAAGAGTTTTACATATTCTGATTCACATTTTTCCCCTCGAGGCAGAGATCACTTTCACTGAACATTTTATGCTTTGATTGCTCCTTATTACTGATTAAAGTTTAAAAGAATCAAGCCTCATTGAAGATTTCATCCTATATTTGACATGTTATTCGCGTTTAAAGCTTTAAAAATGCCAACTTTCACAAGATTTTTACATATTCTGATTTACACTTTTCCTCTCGAGGCAGAGATCACTTTCACCGAACATTTATGCTATATTTCTCGACATTACTGATTAATTATCTTGAATTTCAAAACACCCATTTTCAAATGATGTCGTCTTTGGATTTCAAACCGACCAGCTTCAAATGATGATGTCACAATGGCTCGACTGGGGGGGGGGGTGAATTACTATTGCAACACGCAGGGCAAGTGCAATTGGAATTTTTTTTAAAAGATCACTGCTGTGGAAGTCAAGGGGAGTGCTGGAATCTTAAGTTCGGGAACGGCTTAAGTAGGGAATGGGTGCGTTGGGTGATCAGTCCCAACGGATCTGCAGTTGGCCTAGTTACTGATTAAAGTTTTAAAAAATCTAAAAACCTTGAATTTCAAACTGACCAGCTTCAACTGATGACATCACAATGGCAGCTTCAACTGATTATGTCACAATGGATACACTAGCAGGGGATGGTGAATTGCTATTGCAACACGCAGAGCAAGTGCAATTGGAATTTTTTTAAAGAGCGTTACTGAGGGAGGCAAGGGGTGTGCTGGAATCTTACGTTCGGGAACGGCTTGAGTTGGAGGACCACGTCTCCCGTGGGGGCTATAGGTAGGGAACAGGTGCGTAGCGGGAGCAGACCCAATGGATCTGCACTTGGTCTAATAATTCTATAAAACTCTGTTACATCATCACTCAGTCTCCTACATTCCAGTCAGATTAAACCCAGCCAATCTCTCCTACACTCCTCATAAATAGCATCCTGATCAATCGCTTCTGCATGTTTTAATGGTACTACAACCTTCCTGCAGTGCTGTGACAAGACTGTACACAATACTTCAAAAGTAGCCTGACCAAAGTTTTGTACAGTGGCAACATGACATCCCAGACCTTATACTCAAGGATAGGTGAATCCCCAAAAGAATCTCTAAAACATTTTTTTTTAATTTGTTAAAATGTGGTATCATTTATTTGTTAGATCAGCTAGAATTCCTTCTTACAGATCCGTGCATTTCTTTCTCTCCCAAATTTATTTGGATTTTATCCTTTTATATCATAGGATATATATCATAGTTTGTTCATTGAGCCTTACTGCAAAAAATGTTTTGACACCATGATGACTTGGTATTTCTCTTTGTTGTTCTGTCTGCACAATATTAGATTTGTACTCTGAAATTAGCTTAATTGCTTAGATGCCTGCATCAATTTAAAATCAAGTCATTTTCAATTGAAGATTCTTTTTGAAATACATCACAAACCTTACTTTTCAGAACCCGGGTCAGCAACAACCACCTCAGTTCTCTCCAATTCGGACAATTCTATTCGATAACAGCTCTGCTGTTAACTGAAATAACATTGTGAACCAATTCCTTATATGACTTGCTAAAATTCTTGTTGAGGTTGTGGTGAATTGTTCGGCATTTTTCTATAATATCGATGAATAACAACAAGAGGTGAGTAGGAAGGAACTAGAGATGCTGGTCTGAAGAACGGTCTTGACCCGAAATGTTACGCATTCCTTCTGGGACTCAGCCCACTCTTCTGCAATTACCCTCAACACTACTATAGTTCAAAAATCTCTCAAAAGCTATAAGGCACGGAAACAAACTGAGGTACCTCTCTAAGCTAAGTGTGGAATGCTCAGGGTGGAACAGATCTGGAAAATTCACAACCAATGCATCTACCATCTGAAGTGGTTAAAAATTAAATTGAGATTGCCACTTATCTTAAGTGGCTATGATGAAGACCATATGTATCAGGGAAGTTGTTAGCTTTTGGATCCATTCGGTTTTTACTTTTTCTTTAGTGGTAAGAATTGATTTAACATGCTTTGTCCCTTACCGCATTTCTATTTTTTACTGGAATGTTTTTACAATTTTTAATTGTTAAGGCAGATACAATAGATCTGTATAAAGAATCTGCCAGTTCTTTATTTCCCATGATTGCAGTGTCTCATAAGTGACACATATGCTTTAGTCATATTCTCCCTTTTTCACAGTTTGTACCGCCTCGTTTTATATTTCTTGCTTGGCAAGATAATGCTATGCAAAAATCCCATCCTTTATTGAGAGCTACTTTTTCTTTTTAATTCAGTCAACTTTTGGGACCTGTGTATCATTGGCAAATCCAGCATTTATTGCACATTGCTAACTGCCCCTGGGAAAGTGGGGTTAGGTACCTTGAAGTGCCGCTGTGCTTCTGTTGAAAGTACTCGATGCTTTTTAGGAAAGTAAGACCAGAATACTGAACCTATGAGAACGAAAGAATGGCAATAATTTTCTTAGTTAGAATAATTTGTGACCTGGAAGGTAATCTGTAGGTGGTATGCTCTTATGCACATGCTTCTTTTGTCCTCGAATAGATAGGTTGCAAGTTTATGAAATACTGGTACCATTGAAGCGAGGTGAGTAAGTGCATTACATTTTGTAGAAGGTGTTCGGAAAACTCTTTGGAGGTGTTGGGAGTGAATGCTTAGAGTGGTGGATTCAGTAGCAAACAAGGAGGCTACTTTGTCACAATATCATGCTTCTTGAGAGATGAACGTATAAAAGGCAAGCAAGAGCATTCCATACTCCTACATGTGCCAGGTAGAAAGTTGACATATTAGCCAAGTCAATTACTGCAGAATACCCAAGCTCTGATCTACACTCGCAGCCAGGTATCTGTGGAGCTGATCCCGTAGAATTTCTGGTGAATCATGTCCCAATTATGGCAACACATTATCAAGCAAATGCTAGGTGGTTTGTTGGAGATCTTCACTGTTGGTACCTTTACTCGAATGTCAGCCCATGTCTCCGACTTTTAACATTCATATATGGAAGGCTCATTTGATGAATAGTTGTGAATGGTATGTCCTCACTTCTGACCTTGTAATGGAAAGTAGGTGATAGATGAAGCAGCTGAATATGGTCAGGCCTAGGACAATGCCAATAGGAACAACTAGAGTTTGTCTTGGGGCTGTGATGAATGACTTGCAACAAACAACTACTATTTTCCCTTTGAAGCCCACTGGTGCGCCACCTGCCAAACGCTGACTTGATGTCAAAGGCAGTCACCCTCATTTCACCCCCAGAACTCAGCTGTCTTCTCAGCTTTGATCATTCTGTTACCTCTTTTCGCACAAGTCATCAGAACATGCCCTCTAATTTCTATCTGTGCCAACAATTTTTCATGCATTTCAGTGCACACAAGCGTCATAAGCAACCGATCAAGTTTTTCCTACTCTGGCACTTGGCATTATGTTTGGCACAGACATTGTGAGCCAAAGAGCCCATCCTGTGATGTACTGTTCCATGTTCTTAAGAACACACGCTGCCAGTTTCACTGTCAGAGGCCACATAAGAGAGGTGTTTTGCAAACTGACAAGCAATCACTACGATTGATATTTGTGCAACTTGTTCAATTAAACAATGCAACAGCCATTGGTACATCAAGCCCACCCAAACCTGCCGTTGAACATGGCACATTCTGATTCTTTAACACTGAAAGCAGGAAGGGGAAAACATAGAAACATAGAAAATAGGTGCAGGAGTAGGCCATTCAGCCCTTCGAGCCTGCACCGCCATTCAATATGATCATGGCTGATCATCCAACTCAGAATCCCGTACCTGCCTTCTCTCCATACCCCCTGATCCCTTTAGCCACAAGGGCCACATCTAACTCCCTCTTAAATATATCCAATGAACTGGCCTCAACTACCTTCTGTGGCAGAGAATTCCAGAGGCTCACCACTCTCTGTGTGAAAAATGTTTTCCTCATCTCGGTCCTAAAGGAATTCCCCCTTATCCTTAGACTGTGACCCCTTGTTCTGGGCCTCCCCAACATCGGGAACAATCGTCCTGCATCTAGCTTGTCCAACCCATTAAGAATTTTGTAAGTTTTTATAAGATCCCCCCTCAATCTTCTAAATTCTAGCGAGTACAAACCAAGTCTATCCAATCTTTCCTCATATGAAAGTCCTGACATCCCAGGAATCAGTCTAGTGAACCTTCTCTGTACCCCCTCTATGGCAAGAATGTCTTTCCTCAGATTTGGAGACCAAACCTGTACGCAATACTCCAGGTGTGGTGTCACCAAAACCCTGTACAACTGCAGTAGAACCTCCCTGCTCCTATACTCAAATCCTTTTGCTATGAATGCTAACATACCATTTGCTTTCTTCACTGAGCCTTGCGGTACCCCACTAGTCACTGCCTGTCATTCTGAAAAGGACCCGTTGCTTCCTGTCTGCCAGCCAGTTCTCTATCCACATCAATACTGAACCCCCAATACCGTGTGCTTTAAGTTTGTATACTAATCTCTTATGTGGGACCTTGTTGAAAGCCTTCTGAAAGTCTAGATATAACACATCCACTGGTTCTCCCTTATCCACTCTACTAGTTACATCCTCAAAAAATTCTATAAGGTTCGTCAGACATGATTTACCTTTTGTAAATCCATGCTGACTTTGTCCGATGATTTCACCACTTTCCAAATGTGCTGCTATCCCATCTTCAATAACTGACTCTAGCAGTTTCCCCACTACCAATGTTAGACTAACTGGTCTGTAATTCCCGTTTTCTCTCTCCCTCCTTTTTTAAAAAGCAGGGTTACAACTACTCCAGAATCTAAGGAGTTTTGAAAAATTATCACTAATGTAACCACTATTTATGTGGCTACTTCCTTGAGTACTCTGGGATGCAGACTATCTGGCCCTGGGGATTTATCGGCCTTTAATCCGTTCAATTTACCCAACGCCACTTCCCGGCTAATATATAATGATCCTTGTTTCTACATATAAATGCTCATGTTAATTGATCCTCATCTACAGCATTCATTACAGTACTGTGGAGATATAGTTACTGTGTCAAGTGATTTTTGTAGTTTCAATTTATGGCCTTTCGAGCCAGCACTGCCATTCAATATGATCATAGCTGATCATCCAGAATCAGTACCCCGTTCCTGCTTACTACCCATATCCCTTGATTTCTCTTGAATACATCCAGTGAATTGGCCTCCACTGCCTTCAGTGGAAGAGAATTCCACAGATTCACAACTCACTGGGTGAAAAAGTGTTTCCTCATCTCAGTCCTCAATGGCCCACTCCTTATTCTTAAACTGTGACCCCTGGTTCTGGACTCCCCCAACATCGGGAACATTTTCTTGCATCTAGCCTTTCCAATACTTTAATAATTTTATATGTTTCTATAAGATCCCCTCTCATCCTAAATTTCAGTGAATATAAGCCCAGTCGATGCATTTTTTCATCATATGTCAGTTCCGCCATTTCAGGAATAAACCTGGAGAACCTATGCTGCACTCCCTCAGATGCAAGAATGTCCTTCCTCAAACTAGGAGACCAAAACTGCACACCATACTCCAGGTGCAGTCTCACCAGGGCCCTGTACAACTGCAGTAGGACCTCCTTGCTCCTACACTCAAATCCTCTTCCTATGAAGGCCAACATGCCATTAGCTTTCTTAACTGCCTACTGGACCTGCATGCTTACTTTCAGTGACAGATCATGGCCGTCCGAAGGAGGTGAGATGGGTGCGGTCGCACCCTCTTTTTTTTCCCGAGTAAGAAAAAATCCAGAGAGAAAACAAATTGGGGCAATTTGTTTTATTTGATACCCCCAATAAGTAACTTCTAGTTATCCGGGATGTGTAGGGAGGTAAGTGTCGAGAAAATATCTCTTAACACAAGTCAACTATCTCAGAACGCCTGTTGTGGACGGGGAATGTGTATAAACTTCCAGTAAACTATCAGTGGACATGGAATTAATCAAGGAGCGCCGTGTACCCGTTGATCTAGTGTAAAACGGATGGGAGGGGGTGGTATATCTTATAGATTTGGCTATTGTTCTGGGGGGGGGGATTATTGTGCAGATTGTATTTTGCAATTTTAGTGAATAAGTTGTTGGTTATATCAGCCCATGAAATGGACGGTGATGATCACGGAATTGGTTTTGTACAGCTTGCAAGACGCTAAAGGAACTCTAGTGGATTTACGGTCTGGTTTGTTGAGCTGTTTGTTCCCGGATTCACTGCCACTCCACCTCCCCACTTAGCTGTTTATTTTCAAGAGTAAGTGGTGCTGTCTGAAGAAAGGTCTCCACCCGAATTGTCACCTATTCCTTCTCTCCCGAGATGCTGTCTGATCCGCTGAGTTATTCCAGCACTTTGTGTTTATCTTCTGCAGAATACCAAACCCCGATACAATTCTGACCTCAAAAGTTATCCCAGGGCTTCTGTGACCCGAGGACGAGATCAAATTATATTAAACTCAGTGTGTAGAAAGAAACCGCAGATGCTAGTTTACATACTGAAGATAGATGCAGAGTAACTTGGCGGGTCAGGCTGCATCTCTCGAGAAAAAGGATGGGCGACGTTTCGGGTCGGGTCTTAAGAAGGGTCCTGACCAGAAATGAAACCTATCCTTTATCTCCAGCGATGCTACCTGACCTGCCTAGTTACTCCAGCACTTTGTGTCCATCTTTTACATCTAACTAAGGTTGTCTTGCACAACTTATCCCAACCCCCCCCCCCCCCCCCCCCCCCAAACACACCGGCCACACGATTATAATGAAACATAACTTTGCTGTGCTTCCCTGAACGACTCGGCCTGTAGGGTTCTCTTGGGTTTAGACTCTCTGTTACCTGCTGCCAGAGGCAAGAAGAGTATTTAATCCTATATGCAGCAAAAAACACTACAATTAAGTCATTACTTGCCGCAGCATAACAAGTCTGCAAGCACAATATTCATCGATAACACAATATCTATTCATATAACCATTATCTAATACGTTAAAAAACATTATTTGGAGCGGCACAGTGGCGCAGCGGTAGAGTTGCTGCCTCACTGAGCTAAAGACCTGGGTTCGATCCTGACTACGGGTGCTGTCTGTGTGGAGTTTGTACGTTGCCCCTGGGACCGCGTGGATTTTCTCCGGGTGCTCCGGTTTCCTCCCACACTCCAAAGACTTGTAGGTTAATTGGCTTTGGTAAGTTATAAAATTGTCCCCAGTGTGTAGGATAGTGCTAGTGCACGGGGTGATCGCTGGTTGGCGCGGACTCGGTGGGCCTGTTTCCACGCTGTATCTTTAAAGTCTGAAAAGCCCCAAAGTCCTTAGTGCAACCAAGACCGTTCGTAGTTCTTAAGTTATTTAGAGTTTGTAGCGTTCAAAAGGTCGATGGCTGTTGGGTAAGACTGAAGGGTCACGACCCGAAACGTCACCCATTCCTTCTCTCCAGCAGTGCTGCCTGTCCCGCTGAGTTACTCCTGCATTTTGTGTCTGTCTTTGAGTTTAAAAAAAACCCAGCATCTGCAGTTCTTTCCTAGAGAGCTTATTTAGTTTAGTTTAGAGATACATCGTGGAATCAGGCCCTTCGGCCCACCAAGTCCACGCCGACCAGCGACCCCTGGACACTACCACTGTCCCACACACACATGGGACAATTTACAATTATATCAAGCCAATTAACCTACGTCTTTGGAGTGTGAGAAGAAACTGGGGTGAGAGTGGCCGGGGGGCAGAGAGGAGGGGGGGGAGAGAGGAGGCTGGGGAGAGAGAGGGGGGGGGTGAGGAGGGGGGGGGGGGAGAGGAAGGGGGGGGGAGGAGAGGAGGGAGGGGGGAGGGGGAGAGGAGGGGGGGGAGGAGGAGGAGCGTGCCATTCGGGGTGGGATCCATGTGTGCACGTGACAGATGTGGCCTGCCATCTGCTCACAGACATATGTCCCAGCCCCTATGCAGAACAAGGGTGCCGACCCCGCTCTACATATTGGTTTAGAAAACCATCCCGTATGCACTCCAGGAAATCCTCCTCCTAAGTGTTACATATTTGCTTGGCCCAATCTATGTGTAGATTAAAGTCACCCATGATAACTGTTATACCTTTGATACACGCATCCCTAATTTCCTGCTTGATACTATCCACAACCCCACTACTGCTGTTTGGTGGTCTGTACACAACTCCAACAAGCATTTTCTGCCCTTGGCTATTTCACAGTTCTACCCATACAGATTCTACAGCATCCAAACTAATGTCTCTCCTTACTATTGCATTAGTCTCATCTTTAACCAGCAAAGCCACCCCACCTACTCTTCTTTTCTGTCTATCCTTCCTAAATATTGAACACCCTGAAGACTTGAAGTAAAGACTTTCACTTTCAATCCAAGCTCCTCTCCAGCTGAGAGCAGCCATGTTTGCTTAGTTTAGTTTAGATTAGACAAGCAGCGCGGAAACTGGCCCTTCGGCCCACTGAATCCGCACTGACCAGCGATACCCACACACACCAGGGACAACTTACAACCATACCAAGCCAATTAACCTACGTCTATATGTCTGAATTGTGGGAGGAAACTGGAGATCCCCAAGAAAACCCACGCACGTCACGGGGTGAACGTAGAAACTCTGTATAGACAAGCACCCATAGTTAGGATCAAACTCAGGTCTCTGGCACTACAAAGGCAGTAACTCTAGCATAGCACTGCCGTGCCACCCTAAGGCCGAGGAGGTCTTGGTTCTACTTCAGTTCTGTGGATTCTGAGGCAGCTTATGAAGCTGCTGACTATCACAGTGAAGGTAGGCAGGTGGCTTCTGAAGGTTCTCAGTGCCATCCTAAATACATTTGCTCCATTTTAAGAGTTAAATGGGGATATTACAATTTATCTGAGGCGGCATGGAGAATATCCATGAATCCTTTATTTTCTTCTCATTAATTCCTCACCACAGAGTTGAAGATGGTACCTGTTTTGGAATAATCAATACAGATAACATGGCCCATTGGAGTCCCGATGCCAGGATGCTAACCTGTGAGCGAATGCTGATTTGTTTAAATGTCACTGGTTTGGAGGATTTTACAGAGACAGTATTGGTGGTATATTTGCTTTGGTTTATAATGTCATGTATACCAATATATAGCAAAATACAATGTTCGATGTACAGGGGCACCAGATTAATGGTGCTTTCTGTAGTTAACTCACATCTCAGAAACATACAAGTGGGTAGGGCTGGATTTGAGGTGGGGCTCAGAAAAAAAAATCACATTTGTCAAGAGTAAATAATGTTGGACGAGGCACAATGCAGTAAAACCTCAAATAAAATTAGCAAGGAACATGATGGGACCTGTTATATATATATATATATATATATATATATATATATATTTTAGCTTCCTGATGCCTCAACATATGTTTTAAATGTGCTAGCCAAGATCAGAGACTTGTTGAAATGAATAATTTGATGCAATTACAGAAGCATCCACCAACATATTTACACTCATTAATCCACATTTTGAATGTCTGCATAATCCCCACCTTTCAATTCAATGTCATTTACACCAATGACTCAGTGCCTACACAAACCACCTATCAAATACACACATACAATAGTAACCATACAAAAGTTAAATTACAATTTACTCTCATGTACATACACACACCTTGAAGCCTAGATTATGAAATCTGTCCAGACTAAATTTTAAACATTGACTGAATTTGAAATGTGAAAATGGGCTCTTGTGAAACATTTAATAGCCATTTAGCAAGCAAGCCTGCCCTCAAATCAGTCTTTAATGTTTTCCTAAAGTCTTGACATTAGTTAAACAGAGCATACCAGTTTTATGTCCAACTGCATTAGTTGCTTCAATTCTGATGAAACATCTGCTTTTTGGAAGATAAAGCATTCATGAGGGAAAATACTTGAACCTCTTGTTGGACAGAAACTGCTGGAGTAACTCAGCAGGACAGGCAGCATCTCTGCAGAGAAGGAATGGGTGACGTTTTGGGTCGAGACTGTTCTTCAAACAGTAAACCAGCATCTGTAGTTCCTTCCTATTCACCTCTTGTTGTTATTCATCATTATTATAGAAAAATTCCTAACAATTCACCAGAACGTTAACAAGAATTTTAGCAAGTCATAAAAGGCATTATTAGGGCAGATGGGCAGATCTCAATCAATGTGGTACGTTTTAAGGGATGTATACTGATGCAAAGAATTAAGGAGCAAATTTCAGACTTGGCCTTGACCAGACCAGGTAACAGATTTAGATGATTGAAGTAAATTGATGTGAGATTTTAAAACTAAAAGATAAAAATGTAAAATGAAGGAATTTATTTGGAACCAATGAGATTTGTAAATGAAAATCAGGAAGTAATGAGTGAATGGGATTTGATGCAAGTCAACACATCTGACAGACCACCAGGCTTGAACATGATTAGGATACTGTGAATTCACCTTGAATTCAGATGACATGGCAAAGACGCCCTCAAAAATATTTCTGGAATGGTGTTTAAATTCAGCAGGTTTGGCAAGGAACAGCCTGACGAAGTATTCAAAGAACATTAGTAAAGGCACAGAATGTACTCATTGCAGAAACCTCACAAATCCATCACCAAGAGTGTCCTGATTGCATTCTTAGTTGTTTATTGCCCTTAATAAAGTTTGAGCATTGATTTTGTCACTGTAACTCCAATAATAAAGCCTGGGTCATGGTCAGCAGGTCAGCAAAAGGAGAAAGGCTGGAATTAGGCTTTAATATTGCTCATTAGTCACTTGGTATTCTGAAGACCAAGAAGAAAAAGGCATGAGCATTGGAGGCATAGAAACATCTATATCATTTAGAAGCTGAAAAAAGATGCTTAGATTCGAAAAGGGATGAAGTTTCAAATAAACCACTGCCAAATTTCCTGAAAAGTACATCCTGCTGAAAATAATTAAGAACCACATAAGGAATTGCACAATTGCTGTGACCATTTTCTCATCCAGGCACATCACTGAAGCTTACATTTGGCTTTTAAAACTGTGCTGTTGAAACCAAATACAATTATCATCACGCATTTCAATATTTTGATCCACGTCACGGATAAAAATGCCCAGCAAAATATACAACCACCCTGGACTGTAAACAGTTGAGATTGTTCATTTGTTGCTTGTAATTCAAAAATATTGAACGACAAAACTAAGGTGATCACCGAGGGTAGGGTGGTTGATGTTGTCTACCGCAGACACAATCCGGTAAGTAATCACATCTCCGCGGGTAAGAAACTGAAAAAAGCTTCCCCTGATCCACTCCTCCTCCTCCTCCCACATAAAACAAGCCAGAGAACATTTATACAAACTTTTAAAACACACTAAAAATTTTAAAAAATATGAAAAAACAGGCAGATTGTTGGCGGGACTGCCAGTCGTGTGGCACCCCTGGTGGATTGCAATACAGAGATTTGACTGTCATAGCATCGAAGAAAAACAAGATAATTTAGGAAAAATATGGCTTTGCTTTCTCTCTCCATCCACTTCCCCTTCCCAGTTCACCCACTAGCCTTAAGGGCCTCTCCCACTTGGGCGTCATATCTCCCACTTGGGGAGCGAGAATATTGCGCATCCCAAAAACCGCACGTCAGTGCATACGCCACCACGCCTCACGACGCGCCAACCAATTGGATGTCACGTAAATGACGCGCAAATGACCCCCAAGTGGGACAGGCACTTTACTGTCTCCGACTGTCCCACCCCCTCCCCTGACATCAGTGAAGAAGGGTCTCGAACCAAAACGTCGCCCATTCTTTTTTTCCAGAGATGCTGCCTCACCCGCTGAGTTATTCCAGCATTTAAGTAAGTAAGTAAGTTTAATGGCCAAGTATTCACATAGAAGGAATTTGCCTTGGTGCTCCGCCCACAAGTAACAACATGACATACAGTGACAGTTACAAATGACACTGTAATATTAATAATAATAAGATATTAATGATAAAACACCATTGACCAAGCATGTGAACCAACAAAATACCAGATCAAAGGGAGGCTACAGATTTTTGGCTGTTGAGTAGAGCAACTACTCCTGGATAAAAACTGTTTTTATGTCTGGCTGTGGCAGCTTTGACAATCTGGAGTCGCCTTCCAGAAGGAAGTGATTCAAAGAGTTTGTAGCCAGGGTGAGAGAGGTCAGAGATGATCTTGCCTGCTCGCTGCCTGGCCCTTGCAGTGTACAGTTCATCAATGGAGGGAAGGTTGCAGCCAATAATCTTCTCTGCTGATCCGACGATTCGCTGCAGCCTCCACATGTCGTGCTTGGTGGCTGAGCCAAACCACACCATGATGGAGAAGGTGAGAAGACTCTACGATAGCCGTGTAAAATTGGACCATCATTGCCTGTGGCAGATTGTGCTTCCTCAGCTGCCGCAGGAAGTACATCCTCTGTTGTGCCTTTTTGACTGTGGAGTTGATGGTAGCCCCCCACTTAAGGTCCTTGGAGATGATGGTTCCCAGGAACTTAAAAGACTCCACAGATGTGACCGTGGTGTTGTTGATGGTGAGTGGGGTGAGGGGAGTGGGAGCACTCCTAAAGCTAACATTCAATTCCACTGTCTTAAGAGCATTACCATATAACCATATAACCATAACAGCACGGAAACAGGCCATCTCGGCCCTTCAAGTCCGTGCCGAACAACTTTTTTTCCCTTAGTCCCACCTGCCTGCACTCATACCATAACCCTCCATCCCCTTCACATCCATATGCCTATCCAATTTATTTTTAAATGATACCAATGAACCTGCCACCACCACTTCCACTGGAAGCTCATTTCACACCGCTACCACTCTCTGAGTAAAGAAGTTCCCCCTCATGTTACCCCTAAACTTCTGTCCCTTAATTCTAAAGTCATGTCCTCTTGTTTGAATCTTCCCTATTCTCAAAGGGAAAAGCTTGTCCACATCAACTCTGTCTATCTAGCCTATCTGTTGAGCTCTAGGTTGTTGCTACGGCACCAGGACGCTAGCTGTGACACTTCCTGTCTGTAGGAGATTCCTCCCAATCCTGGACCAGTCCATTCAGAGTTGTGTCATCCGCAAACTTGAGAAGGTTGACAGAGGTGTCTGTGGAGGTGCAGTCGTTGGTGTAGAGTGAGTAGAGGAGAGGAAAGAGTATGCAGCCTTGCGGTGCTCCTATGCTGAGCGTTTGTAGGTCCGAGATGTGCTTTCCCAGCCTCACATGCTGCTTCCTGTCTGTCAGGAAGCTGGTGATCCACTGACAGAGGGGTTCAGGCACAGTCAACACAGAAAGTTTGGAGTGTAGTAGCTCTGGCACAATGGTGTTGAATGCAGAGCTAAAATCAACAAACAGGATCCTCGCATAGGTCCCCTGGCGGTCTGGGTGCTGTAGGATGAAGTGCAGGCCCAGGTTGACTGCATCATCCACAGATCTATTGGCCCGATTGTGTCTAGATACAGGGAGAGGTTGGACAGACTTTGATTGTTTTCCCTGGAACACCAGAGGATGAAGGGAGAATATACAATTATGAGAGACATGGAAGGGATTGACAGTCAGAATCTTTTTGCCAGTTTGGGTATATCAAATTTTAGATGGCATACCTTTAAGGTGATTGTAGCAAAGTTTAAATGAGATGTGCAAAGCAATTTGATTTTCCACACAGGGAATGACGGGTGCCTGGAACGCGTTGCCAAGGTGGAGGTGGATACAATAGTGGTAATTAAGAGAGTTTTGGAGAGGCATATTAATATGCAGGGAATTAATTATGCATAGGCAGATAAGTTTTGGTTTTGCCATCATGCTTGGTACAGATATTGTGGGCCTGTTTTTGTGCTCCCCTACTCCATGTTCCATGTTCTAGTCATACAGCACAGAATCAGGTCCTTTGGCCCAACTTGCCCATGCCAACCAACGTGCACATCTAAGATAGCCTCACCTGCTCCATTTGACCCATATTCCTCTAAACCTTTCCTATCCATGTCCAAATGATTTTAAATGTTGGTATTGCATCTAATTTGTTTTTTTGTTTTAAATATTTTTTAATTAGAAGTAACCATTTTACAATGTTTAAAACAAATTTACAAACATCAGCTTAATTTGGTATATATACAAATATCACATTGATTATTATTATCTTCTATTTTTTAGAAATATAGATAGAAAGAGAATAGAATAGTTTTAGATCAATAAAGTTGTGATTAAATAATAATTTTGATTATATATAAAAAAAAAGGGAAGAGGAAAAAAAACCACAAACAAAAAAAAGTGAAAAAATATTATATATGTATATATAAATGAAAAACAACAAAATATATTGTAAATAAAACTATTACAAATAATAATATCAATAGAGACATGCATATAAATCCCAGTTTGAAAGTGAATTATTTTCACCAAATCCTGTAGGGTACCCGTCGAGCCGTGATGCCAAGAACAGCTACTTCTCTAAATACTGTATATATGAGATAAGCCTGCAGATATGGAGACCATATCTGTTCAAAGGAATTATATTTGTCCATTAGGACAAATTTAATTCTTTCCAAATGCAACTTCTCCGACATCTTTGCTGCCCACATTTTAATTGTGGGGGATAATGTTCCCTTCCAAAATTTCAGTATGATTTTTTTCCCTATTATCAAACAGTAATCAAAGAAATTTCTTTGATTTGCTGTTAATACCAAATTTGAGTCCGGAATTCCTAATATTATTAACTTTGGGTCTGGGTCCAGTTTAACTCTAAGAACTTCAGAAATAACTTTAAAGATTTCCGTCCAATAATAATTCAATTTAGGACATGTTACAAAACTATGTATTAAATTTGCTTCTAAATTCTTACATTTATCACAAATAGAGGAAATATTGGGAAAGATTCTATTTAATTTAGTTTTCGAATAATGTAATCTATATAATACTTTAAATTGTATCAATGTATGTCTAGCATTTAACGAACACCGATGTATTCGTTGTAAACTTTCTTCCCAATTTTCTTTTGTTTTAGATAATCCTATTTCATATTCCCAAGCTTGTCGATATGTTTCAGTTGTTGGATTCTCCCTATCCAGAATAATATTATATATATATATAAGCTATTAATTTTTCTGTATTTGGGTGCATGTTAAACAGTTCAGTATTGCATCTAATTTGACCTGCAACTCATCACATATGAACACCTCCTTCGAGAAAAAGATGCCCCTATTAAATGATTGCCCTCTTAATCCCATGCCTTTTAGTTCTTGATTCCCTACTTTTTGGAAAAAGACTGCATGCATTCACCCCATCTATGCCCCTCTTGTTTTTCTTTATAAGCCTCAATATGAATACCCCTTAGCCTCCTGCGAGCCAAATAATAAATTCCAAGCCAACCCAACCTCTCGTTAGGCCTTCAAGTCCTGGCACTATCCTTGTAAACCCATGCTGCATTATCTCCAAAGTAATATCATCATTCTACAGCAAAACTGAACATACGACTCCAAGTGTGGGCTCATCAGTGTCTTGTATGGATGCAACATAACATACCAACTTCTTAATGGTTAATTCCCGGGATGGCGGGACTGTCATATGCTGAAAGAATGGAGCAGCTGGGCTTGTACACTCTGGGGTTTAGAAGGATGAGGGGGTATCTCATTGAAACATAGAAGATTGTTAAGGGCTTGGACACGCTAGAGGCAGGAAACAGGTTCACGATGTCGGGGGTGTCCAGAACCAGGAGCCACGGTTTAAGAATAAGGAGTAAGCCATTTAGAACGGAGACGAGGAAACACTTTTTCTCACAGAGAGTGGTGAGTCTGTGGAATTCTCTGCCTCAGAGGGCGGTGGAAGCAGGTTCTCTGGATGCTTTCAAGAGAGAGCTAGATAGGGCTCTTAAAAATAGCAGAGTCAGGGGGTATGGGGAGAAGGCAGGAACGGGGTACTGATTGGGGATGATCAGCCATGATCACATTGAATGGCGGTGCTGACTCGAAGGGCAAATGGCCTACTCCTGCACCTATTGTCTATTAATGCCCTGACTGATGAAAGCCAACAGCGCAAAATACCTTTTCACCAATCTGATTACCTGTAATGCCACTTTCAGAGAGCTCTGTACTTGTACACCTTGGTCCCTTTGTTTGCCAAACACTTTAACTGCCCTTCCCATTCCCATACTGACTTTTCTGTCCTGTGCCTCCTCCATAGTCACAGCAAGGCGAAACGCAAATTGGAGGAACAGCACCTCATATTTCGCTTGAGCAGCTTACAACTAAAAAGACAACATGGGGAGAAAAGATGAGGTACGAATGTAAGCTAGCCAAGAATAGCCAAGCTATCCTCCTTTAGATAGTAAAAGGTTCTTTAGGTATGTGAAGAGGAAAAAATTAGTTAAGACCAAAGTTGGACCCTTGAGGAACGAAAAAGGTGAATTTATTATGGGGAAAAAGGAAATGGCAGATGAGTTGAACAGGTAATTTGGATCTGTCTTCACTAAGGAGTGCATAAACAATATTCCTGATATAGTAGTAGCCAGAGGATCGGGGTGACGGAGGAACTAAAGGAAATCAACATTAAGCGGGAAATGATGTTGGATAGACTGATGGGACTGAAGGCTGATAAATCCCCAGGGCCTGATGGTCTGCATCCCAGGGTACTTAAGGAAGTGGCTCTAGAAATCGTGGACGCATTGTGATCATTTTCCAATGTTCTTTCGATTCAGGATCAGTTCCTGTGTATTGGAGGGTAGCTAATGTTATCCCACTTTTTAAGAAAGGCGGGAGAGAGAAAACAGGGAATTATAGACCAGTTAGCCTGACATCGGTGGTGGGGAAGATGCTGGAGTCAATTATAAAAGAAGAAATAGCCGCACATTTGGATAGCAGTGATAGGATCCGAGTCAGCATGGATTTACGAAGAGGAACTCATGCTCGACTAATCTGCAATTTTGTGAGGATGTAACTAGGAAATGGATGAGGGAGAGCCAGTGGATGTAGTGTACCTGGACTTTCAGAAAGCATTTGATAAGGTCCCACATAGGGGATGAGTGGGCAAAATTAGGGCACGTGGTATAGGGGGTAGAGTGCTGACATGGATAGAAAATTGGTTGGCAGACAGGAAACAAAGAGTGGGGATTAACGGGTGGGTCCCTTTCAGAATGGCAGGCAAGGTACTGCGAGGCTCGGTGCTGGGACCGCAGCTATTTACAATATACTTCAATGATTTGGATGAAGGGATTCAAAGCAACATTCGCAAATTTGCAGATGACACAAAGCTGGGTAGCAGTGTGAACTGTGAGGAGGATGCTATGAGGATGCAGGGTGACTTGGACAGGTTGGGGGAGTGGGCAGATGCAAGGCAGATGATGTTTAATGTGGATAAATGTGAGGTCATCCACGTTGGTATCAAAAACAGGAAGGCATGTTACTGTCTAAATGACGTCAGGTTGGGAAAAGGGGAAGTACAATGGATCTGGGGGTCCTTGTTCATCAGTCTATGAAAGTAAGCATACAGGTACAGCAGGCAGTGAAGAAAGCGAATGGCATGCTGGCCTTCATAACAAGAGGAGTCGAGTATAGGAGCAAAGACGTCCTTCTGCAGTTGTACAGGCCCTGGTGAGACCATACCTGGTGTACTGTGTGCAGTTTTTGTCCTCTAATTTGAGGAAAGATATTCTTGCTATTGAGGGAGTGCAGCGTAGGTTCACAAGGTTAATTCCCAGGATAGCGGGACTCTCATATGCTGAGAGAATGGAGTGGCTGGGCTTGTACACTCTGGAGTTTAGAAGGATGAGAGGGCATCTTATTGAGCCATATAAGATATTTAAGGGTTTGGACACGCTAGAGGCAGAAACATGTTCCCGATGTTGGGAGAGTCCAGAACCAGGGGCCACAGTTTAAGAATAAGGGGCAAGCCATTTGGAACGGAGACGAGGAAACACTTTTCTCACAGAGAGTTGTGAGTCTGTGGAATTCTCTGTCTCAGAGGGCGGTGGAGGCCGGTTCTCTGGATACTTTTAAGAGAGAGCTAGATAGGGCTCTTAAAGATAGTGGAGTCAGGGGATATGGGGAGAAGGCAGGAACG
The DNA here is from genome assembly GCA_963514005.1 of Raja brachyura. Next base: position 61,289,746 of record OY740781.1, read on the forward strand.
GGGTACTGATTGGGGATGATCAGCCATTGAATGGCGGTGCTGGGTTGAAGGGTCGAATGGCCAACTCCTGCACCTATTGTCTGTTGTCTCACCCAGCGGTGTTGATTTTGGTAACTTTAAGTAACCTTTGCATCCTCTCTCTCTCCAACAACTCTAGCTGTAGTCACTGTCATCCTGTTGAGATTCACTGTCTGGATAACTTGTTATCACTTAGCCACAGTCAACAATGAACCATTGTGGGCTACTCCTTTCTTTGATCATCATTCATTTTTGCATATCTTTCATTTATTTGTTCTATATCTCTCCATATCACTATCTATAGTTTCACTGTCCCTGACTCTCAGTCTGAAGAAGGGTCTCGACTTGAAACGTCACCTATTCCTTTTCTCCAGAGATGCTGCCTGACCCTCTGAGTTACTTCAGTTAATCTTTTGTATTGCTCATCTACATCAATTCCACGCTGTGGTTCTGTGTTGAAGAAATGCCATATTTTTCCTACATTATCTTGTTTTTCTTCGATGCTATGACAGTCAAATCTCTGTATTGCAAGCCGCAAGGTTACATTTTTATCCACAATAATTCTCAACCATGGTGCCCCTCAAGGATGCATACTCAGTCCCCTACGATGCTATCCATATACTTGTGACTATAGGGCCAAATTAAGGTCCAAGTCCATCTTCCGGTTTGCAGATTACACTACTATGGTGGGCTGAATCACAAACAATGACAATACGGAGTACAGGAAGGAGAAAGAGAACTTAGGTAGAAGGAGATAGAGAACTTAGGAACATGGTGTCAGGATAATAATCATTGTCAGCAAGGCAAATTAGCTAGTTATCAACTTCAAGAAGCATGATGGAGTATATGCCCCAATCAGCATCAGTGGAGCCAAAATGGAAAAGCTTTGAATTCCTTGCCATTAATATTACCAACAATCTGTTGTAGACCAACCACACTGATGCGTCAGTCAAGAAATCACACCAACGCGTCTAGTTCCTGAGGAGATTAATATTCACCATATTTCCAGTGACTCTTACAAACTTCTACAGTTGCACTATAGAAAGCATACTGTCGAGTTGCATTAAAGTTTGGTTTGGGAACAGCTCTGCCCAAGATCACAAGAAATTGCAGAGAGTTGTAGATGTAATCCATCACACAGACCTGACTGCTCACCATTGATTCCATTTACTCTTCACACTGTCTCAGAAAAGTAGCCAGCATAATCAAAGATGTCCCAACCCAGTCATTCCTACTTCTCCCTGCCCCCATTAAGCCAAAGGTAGAGAAGCTTGAAAGCATGCATCACCAGTCTCAGAAACAGCTTCTCCTTTATCAGGCTTCCATAAACCAAGTACTGTCTAATTCACCCCTACCCCATTGTAGACATTGGACATTTATGTGTGGTATATCTGATCTGTTTGGATAGCATGCAAAACAAAACTTTTCACTATACCTTGACACACATGATAATTGTAAACCAAAATCAAATATCCCCCTTTATTAAATCTTTACATTCTATACATGGCAAAATATGGTTTTGCCATTTTAAATTCTCGTTTTTACATATAATGCAAACTAGATAAATCTGATCTAAAAAAATATTATACAACCATACTTCTATTAAAATCTGCTCAAAGTCATGAAAATCATGTCACTTTGGCAAATACAAATAAATTTAAAAACTAAGATAAGTAAAGGATAAAATATAAAAAGCATATATGCAACATTGCAGGAGACTGTATTTCCCAACAGATATACATGAACAGAAACAATCCTATTCTGCAGATCGTTTAGTCATATATACCTCTGGATTTTTATCACTATAAAGCTATCCGTATGGGCAGATATTGCAGATACCGTACAGGTAGCAACAAAACCTCCAAAGCTGCCTCTGGCTAGATTTACTTCTGTTAACTAATTTCCAAATATTTCCTAACTCAATCATGGCAGACAATTTAACTGCCCCTTAGCGTTAAAAGGATGTAGGTCCAGACAATTCCACAAATCTTTCTACTTGCAGGTATGTTCTTGAGGTGGATTATTTTTCTTTTGGTTCTGGATCAACTTCAAACATGTGACAAAAGGAAATCAAATGCTTAATTGGTTAGTATATCCTCTGATGACAGTGTAATTTCTTACAGCCTGAAGCAATGTCTAGCACTCCATACAGAAATATAATGTGTTTCATACTTTGTCAACTTTTTAAGAAGTAGTCACTTTGCATCAGCAACTCAGGCCTTTTTCTTTGTTTTAAGTGATAAAGTGCTACAGGCAGCAATTAAAGAGTGCACCCCCAGAGGTGAGGACTGTACAGACCTGGTCGAGGGGGGCAGAGGAACAACTCCAGGACTGTTTGCAGTCTGTAGACTGGGCAATGTTCAGGGACTAGGCAACGGACCTGAACGAAAATGCCATAGTCGTTACAGACTTCATAAAGCAATGTTTGGAGGACTGCATCCGACAAATACCTTCCGAGTGTTTCCCAATCAGAAGCCTTGGATGAACTTTGAGATCCGCACTCTCCTGAAGAACAGACACCAGGCATTCATGTCTGATGATACAGTGGACTACAAGAAGTCCAGATACGACCTTGGTAAGGCCATGAAAAAGCCAAAAGGGATTTCTGCTCCAAGCTGGAGGATGAGACAGATGTTCAGCAGCCGTGGCGGGGCCTGAATGCAATCACCTCCTACAAAGCGAAATCAGGAGATAGCTCGAATGTCGGCGTAGCATCACTCCCTGACGAGCACAATGCGTTTTACGCACGCTTTGATAGGGAGAACACTGATGTGCCTTCCCGAGCCCCTATTCGCTGTGCTGGTATTTCAATCACAGTCACAGAGGCCGGCGTCAGAAAATCCTTTAGGCGGGTGAACCCTCGAAAAGCATCGGGACCTGATGGCATACCCGGTCGTGTTCTAAAAACCTGTGAGGTTGGACCAACTGGCTGGAGTTTTTACGGACATTTTCAACCTCTCACTTCTGAGGTCCAAGGTTCCCACCTGCTTTAAAAGGGCATCAATAATACCGGTGCCCAAGAAGCACAAGGTGACGTGCCTCAATGACTATCGACCAGTGGCACTAACGGTGATGAAGTGCTTCGAGAGGTTGATCATGGCGCAAATCAACTCATACCTCGAGAAAAACCTGGACCCACTGCAGTTTGCTTACCGCCACAACAGATCAACGGTGGATGCGATCTCGCTGGCTCTCCACTCTGCTCTGGACCACTTGGACAACAAAAACTCATATGTCAGGCTGTTATTCATTGATTACAGCTCGGCATTTAAAACAATCATCCCCTCCAAGTTGGTTACCAAACTCTCAGAACTGGGTCTCTGCGCATCCCTCTGCATTGGATCTTCGACTTCCTCATTCACAGACCACAGACTGTTCGAATTGGTGGAAAAGTGTCAGCCTCGATAACAATCCACATGGGATCACCTCAAGGCTGCATGCTCAGCCCCTTGCTATACTCATTATATACTCATGCGTAGCCGGTCATAGTGCGAACTCCATCATCAAGTTCGCTGATGACACCACTGTTGTGGGACGTATCACTGATGGGGATGAGTCAGAGTATAGAAGAGAGATCGACCAGCTTACCAAATGGTGCCAGCACAATAACCAGCAAAACCAAGAAACTGATTGTGGACTTTGGAAGGGGTAGAATGGGGACCCAGTCCCATTTATATCAACGGGTCGATGGTGGAAAGGGTCAAGAGCTTCAAATTCCTGGGCGTGCACATCACTGAAGACCTCTCCTGGTCCAAGAACACTGATGCTATTATAAAGAAAGCACATCAGCGCCTCTACTTCCTGAGAAGATTATGAAGAGTCGGTATGTCAAGGAGGACTCTCTCTAACTTCTACAAGTGCACAGTAGAGAGCATACTGAGCGGTTGCATCATGGCTTGGTTCGGCAACTTGAGTGCCCAGGAGTAAAAAAAGACTACAAAAAGTAATAAACACTGCCCAGTCCATCATCGGCTCTGACCTCCCTACCATCGAGGGGATCCATCGCAGTCGCTGCCTCAAAAAGGCTGGCAGCATCATCAAGGACCCACATCATCTTGGCCACACACTCATCTTCCCGCTACCTTCAGGTAGAAGGTACCGGAGCCTGAAGACTGCAACATTAATAGCCTATTATCTGTTTATTTGCACCTTATCTGTTTTATTTATTCATGTGTGTATATATTTATACAATGATATATGGGCACGCTGATCTGTTCTGTATTCATACCTTCTATATTCTGTTTTGCTGAAGCAAAGCAAGAATTTCATTGCCCTATCTGGGACACATGACAATAAACTCTCTTGAATAGAGGGGATAAGAACAGATGACTAATTGATCCTCATAGTTATGGGGAAAAAATAGAGTGGCTACCTGAGAAAGAAAAGTACATAATTTCTTTGTAAAGCCTTTGAACGTTGCCAAATATTCATTCAAACAAATTATTTCAATGCACAGCATTCATTATATGTGCAGAAGTACACATTGTGTGCTCATCATAACCCATAAACTTAACTGTATTTTTGTCTTCCTTAATATTGAATATAAAGAACTTTCAATCTAATTTATAATACTGAAGATAAAATATCGAATGTTATGTCCTCAATAATGTCAGAAATAATTATGATGTCTACATAGACTCTCCACCTCAGGCTAAACTAACCAAACATTCAAGATTTTATATTTTAAAATTACAAAAGTTTAAATTTTAAACCTCAAAAGTTTAAATTTTAGAAAGTAGGTTTCCAAATATGGAATGAAGATAAATTTCCAAGTTACCAGTCACCAAAGGCATAAATTTAATTTTGGTTGTGTATATCCCAAACAAAGCCTGACCTACAGTCATTCATGCCCAACCTATTAATCTAGTCTGAGGCCCAGGCTTTTATTATGTCTGAACAATGAATCTGAAAACTTGTATATTTTATATTTTTAATAAGTATTCCATACAAACATAGTGATAACAAGTTAAATAGTTAAGTGGATTAAGATCAATAGTTTTTAACGCAGGTTTGTAGCTTTCTCAATAGAGGAGTTTATTCATCATTTCAAATGCATGTCGTCCTCGGTTCTGCACAAGATGCCAATAGTCAGAGGTCTGCTCTGCACTTATCATACTTTCTTGCAAAACATTCAAGTTACATACCGTAACCCCCCCCCCCACCCACCCCCAAAGAATTCATGGTACATGGTTTTAGTTGTAGATGTTAACTGGAATTGAATTGAGCTATCTGTACCACAAAGTGTTAATTTAAATAGGCTCCTGCACAAGGTGCACAAAGCCCCCATTAGCAGGCCACCTTATTGGTAGACCTTCCTGCTCCTGGGTCACTGGACTTGATAATTACCAGCAAGGCCTTGACACTGAGTAAAACCCTTTCTTTCATCTATTACAGATGATCTCTTGAAAGCCTCATTATAGCATTTACTTGTACTAATTAACAGAGACCAGAGTCAATTAGCTTTTAGCAAGCTGCCCATCACACCACATGGCACCCATTTTTAAAATAATGTTACACGACAGCACCCTAGATAATTGACCATGAATGACCCAAATAAATTTATCTCAAATTATAGCTTCAAAGATCATGTCAGGAACAAGGGAAAATTCCAAAGTACTAATTAGGTATAACAGCTACAAATGTTTGAACAGAGATTTTGAATGACTGACAACTTATACAACTATCTTGTATCTCTTCTCTATATTTATTAGGGAAATATAAACATTCACAATAAAGCCCTTGCAGTAAGGTAGAAAAGGAATAGTAAAGAATATTAAGAATTTGGAGAATTCCAAAGTGTCATTTATAAATTCCAGAACATAAATGCAATACATTCAAATACAACCAAATTGAAAAGCAAAATAACTCTTAGATCTACGGCATGGTAGTTATATCATGCTCAAATGGATGCTTATATATGTGGTAGGCTTTTGCCTATACTTGTCATCTAAAGAGTGTTCCACATTGCTTCCAAATTCCATACAATGCATGCAGACGTAGCAGAACAAAAAAGAAAGCAAGTAGGCTCCCTTTCTAAAGAGATACAACAGACCCACTTGGTTGATACTGGTGATTTACTTATAACAATACACGCGGCTTCAGGAACACTACATCAAAGACGGCTAATTTGGTAACATATTGCTATCGAGGGATCATTAATCATTGATCCTTAAAGCACAATTTTATTATTTTGCATGTTTGAAATTGTATGGTGTAATGCAATATGCAGTTCTTAATTTATTTTAGATATATTGCAGAACTGACAATCATTTGAAAGTATAATAATTCAACCTTAATAATCTTATTAATGTTAAAAATGAAGTAAACAGTATAACTTGTTTTGATTCACTCAGAGCTAGTAATTGGCCGTGCAACCCTTGGTTATATATTGATTTGGAATGTGAAAAGAGGAGGCATGTTGACATTTACACAAAGATTTCTGATGTTGATAGTAAAACCCGTCTCATGGTACGAGTGACCCCGAGTTTTCATTCGCGCCAATCACGTACAATTAACGTAGCGGGAACGTCGGAACTCGCGCGCAGCAACTTATCGACTCGTGGCATTAACGGCAGGTACCCGTGAAACTTGTTAACTCTTGAAAAAATTCAAACATGTTTGAGGTTTTCCACGAGTCAAATTTACTGTTCGTTAAAAATTGAAACATTTAAACTCGTTGTAATAACGTAGTGGCCCGTGCGTTTACCTTAGTGACTCGTGAGTCTACCATGGGCACTCTTTAACTCAGCGGGCAGGCAGCATCTCTGGAGAGAAGGAATGGGTGACGGGATGACGTTTCCAAATTTCTCCAGCACCATGTGTTCACTTCTTGTCAACCAGCATCTGCCCTTTCTTGTGTATGACATTATTTGTATCCGTGGCAGTTGATTGTTTCTCGCTTCAGTTTCCCAGGGGGTTGGGATGGGACTGGAGTTTGGAGGGAAAGGTGGGGGAGGGGAGGATGGAAGGGGGGGGGGGGAGGGGGGGGGAGAGGATGGAAGAGGGGGGGGAGGAGGGAGGGGGGGGTTGGGTGACTGTGTGAGCAGACACTTTGGTAGCGATTGCCCATGGGGTTTACTGTCGAGGACTTCATAATCCAGAGAGCATTGTAAACAGTAGAGTGATTAACCCTGGAAAGGGGGGAAGACTTCTCTCTGAGTTGGACCCAGGAAACTGAAGCAGGGATTTTCTTGAGGTTATTAACGACAGATAAATGGATGGGAAGGGTTTAGAGGGCTATGGGCCACATGCAGGCAAATAGGACTACCCCAATACACCAAATTGGACGGCACGGCCAAGCTGGGCCGAAGGACCTGTTTCCATGTTGTACAGCACCATGACTAAGGCCTATCCAGTGGGATTGACATATTTTGTATTTTTCCTTTCTAAAGATGCAGTGTATTTTGGTGACTATTGCACACTCCAGACCAGAAGCATTATGGCTGGTGATTGTCGCCTGCCCGCTGTTTCTGACGCTAAAGCCTTTGGATCGTTGCCCTTCGTGTTGGCGTGGAGAGGGAGGGGAGTATTGTACTGTTTGATCACCCCTTGCTATCCCAGGGCCAGGGAGACACAGCGGCTTTTGAGACTGGTGGGCAATCACTACAACAGTGTCTGCCCACACAGTCAGTACACCTCTCCTACACTTGTCTCCCGCACTAAGATAAACCCGCAGAGAATGATCCCAGCCTAACCCAAGAGCCTTGTCACCCCAGACAGATTAATGACGCCCGCGCACTCACGCCCCCGCCCCCCCCCCCCCCCACCTCAATTCACGCCTGGGCACCAAAGCAGATCAGGAGGCGAACCCTGAGCTCCGTCTCCCAACAATTTGATGTGCAACTGATGTGAAAGATCAGCGGCTGTGGCCGGCCGGCATCCGGCATGGACTTCTGACACCCTCACACACAAAAAGTGTGTGCGAATAAACAAGGAATAAAACCAAAGTCCGGCTTGAAAGGCAACTAAAAATATATTCCACTTGGAATGAGCAGGTGCGGAGACATCCATCCACATTCAAAGATTTCATCTCCCGTCTCCCTGCAGTGTGTAGACCTGGCAGTAAATTCAATTAAAATATAACAAACCTCCGCCTGCTGGTCTTCTAACTACGTGATGTGTGTTTCAAACAAATCATAAGTATAACTGCTCGGGCACTGGAGGGTGCGCATTTTCCCTTTGTAGGTCATATCAATAGATGCGGCTGTGGTGAATTATATCTTTAACTCAAAGCCGCAGGATGGAGATGTCTTCTTTAACATTGTTGCTTATTAAAACAGACCATTCACAGGTGGCTCAAGAGTAACGGGAGAGGAACTTGGTAACTCGGGAGAGGAACTTGGAACATCGCAGAAATGACATACCCGTGGGAACTCGGTTAACACTTGAACAAAAACTTGGAATCTCGTACACAACCACGAGTCTGTTTTTTTTCTTTAACTTGGGGTCACTCGTGGGTGGACTCGCACCGTGAGACAGGGCTATTAGGAAGATAGTAAGACAGTCTTGGGTTGAGTAGGATGATGATGAGTTAACAAGATGGAGAGAGCAACAGAAAAAGGGAGGGTGAGTTGATGAAGTTGTGAGGATGTGATGAATTTTAGGGCCAAAGTACTGAGGAAAGAGGAACCTTAAAATTCATGAAACTCCAACAAGTCCAAGGATCTCTGAAGGTGGCAGTACAAGTAGATATGGTAGTTACAAAGGCATCCTGGATGCCTACATTAGGGTACAAGAGCAGAAAGATGCTTGTTCAACTTTATCAACCATTGGTTCTTGTTTTGTATAACATACCTTGGAGAAGATAGGTATGGTTAGGGATTGAAGATGATCATTAAAGTGACGGAGGTAAGATTTTAGTTGTTAAAAAGATGGGGAAAAAAATCAATTGTTAAGCTTTTTGTTGGAAAAATCCAGCAAATTTAATTTGTCTGAGAAAGGTGATGCAGACAACATTTAAGCAGCATTTGGATGAGTGTTTAAGTCATCCAGGCATTGTATGCTATGGGCCAAGTGCTGGTAATTGGGATTAGTATAGATAGGTACTTTATGATCATCACAGATGTGATGGGCTAAAGGGCTTGTTTTGTGGTGTACACACAACTGTACGATCAATCAAGCAAACAGATCTGCCTTCACTGTCTTTTCATTTATTCCAGGAAAATCACTCTAATTTTTCAAATCCAATAGAGCAGTTTTCGTAGCTGTTCCCAGTGTCTATATTCTCCCGTCTCTACTGCTGAACATGGCTTTTTGTTTGGGAAATAGTGTCTCACAAATTGGTTTAATATTTTTGAAAAGGTAACAATGATTATTGAGGAGCGCAGGGCTGTGGTCATTATCTACATAGACTTTAAGCAAGGCTTTTGACAGGGCTTTGCATGGAAAGCGAGCCTGAAAAGTTAGATTGTATGGGATTTAGGGAGAGCTCGTTGGCTTGTTGGTGGAAGATGGTTTTTCAGACTGGAGGTCTGTGAATAGTGGTGTGCTGTCCCCTTTGTTGTTCATCATCTATATAAACAATTTCAATAAGAATGTGCAAGATTGATATGTTTCCATTTGACAGTAGAATAGGTGGTATCGGAGACGGTGAAGATGGCTAACAAAAAATACAGTAGGATCCTGATCAGCAAAGTAAGTTGGCCATGAAATCATGTTCAATTTGGATAAGTGGTATTGAATTTTGATTACCCTGATAAGGTATTGAATTTTGATAAGTCAAACATGAATATGACTTTGGTAGTGAAAGATAGGGCCTTGGTGGAAAGTTGTAAAACAGAGGGACCTAGGAATACAATGACATATTTCTCTGAAAGTGGCACCACAGGCAGGCATAGACAATAGACAATAGGTGCAGGAGGAGGCCATTTGGCCCTTTGAGCCAGCACCACCATTCAATGTGATCATGGCTGATCATCCCCAATCAGTACCCCGTTCCTGCCTTCTCCCCATATCCCCTGACTCTGCTATTTTTAAGAGCCCTATCTAGCTCTCTCTTGAAGGCATCCAGAGAACCTGCCTCCACTGCCCTCTGAGGCAGAGAATTCCACAGACTCACCACTCTCTGTGAGAAAAAGTGTTTCCTCATCTCTGCACTAAATGGCTTACTCCTTATTCTTAAACTGTGGCCCCTAGTTCTGGACTCCCCCAACATCGGGAACATGTTTCCTGCCTCTAGTGAGTCCAAGCCCTTAATAATCTTATATGTTTCAATGAGATTCCCTCTCATCCTTCTAAACTCCAGAGTGTTCTAAACTCCATAATGATGAAGGCATTACGTATGCTGCCCTTCATCAGTCGGGGCATTGAGCATGCGAGATGCGATGTTACATTGAAGTTGTGCCAGTACATGGCATTGGTGAGGTTACATTTGGAGTTTTGTCTACACGTTTAGTTACTTTGCTACAGAAAATACTGCATTAAGCTGGAAAGTGTGTAAACAATGATTTGATAATCATTACTAAAATGACTTGAGGCCCTGTGTTTCAGGGAAAGGTAGGGCAGCCAAGGACTTTATTTTTTGGAGCATAGGAGACAGAGAGGTTTGTCTATAAAATCACGAGGAGCATTAAGAGGGTGATTGTACATAGTCTTGTTCACCTGAGTTGAGGAATCAAAAATAGAAGGCTAGAAATTAGAAAAATAAAAGTTAAACTTCTGAGGTTCGATGGGAAGAGATTTAAAAGGTACCTCAAAGTGATTGATGTAGTATACAGCAACAACTTTTTAAAGGCATTTGGACAGGTACATAGACGGGAAAGGTGCAGAAGGATATGGGACAAATGCATGCAAATGGGACTAGCGTAGATGGGCATCTTTCAATTGGGCCAAAGAGCCTGTTTCTCGAAAGGACTTTAAAAATGATTGGAATAACGTGTTCCTTATTTCATTGCAGACTTTCATGTCCAAAATTATGTATGCTAGTTTTTGGATTAAATCTACCTGCACTTACACTTAAATTACAGAAAGACTCATACATATTTAAACACATAGCAATGCAAAGTTCCTCCAGGAATGCATCTTCAACAATACCGGTGAAAGCTCTTCCATGAATACACGAGTGTTGAAATAGAAATGGGCTTTAGGAGGTATTGAAAAATAGGACATCTAATGGATACAAAAAGCTCTTCTTCAAAGATTTATTGTGCATGACCATATACACAAGCATGCTGGGATCAGTTTTTTTCAGCTGCTTAACTTTCAAACAAATGGTTTACGAGGAACAGAACTATCACTCCAATGCCTCAAGTATATTCCTATGCAATTTAAATTTCATTTTCCTATTTTCCTCGCCTGCTTAAGGATTTCAGAATCCCTTTTATTATTTGAAAAAAGCCCAATAATATTTATTTAGCATTCTTCAATCAACTAGTTTAGTCAACTAGTAGGACGGTACAGTGGCGCAGTGGAAGAGTTGCTGCTGCATTGCAGCAGAGACACAGGTTCGGTCATGACTACAGGTGTTGTCTGTACAGAGTTTGTACGTTCTCCTTGTGACCTCGCAAGTTTTCTCCGGGTGCCTCACACATTCCAAAGATATGCAGATTTGTAAGTTAATTGGCTTCTGTAAATTGTCCCGAATGTGTAGGTAAGGGTGATCATTAGTCGGCGCGGACTTGGTGGGCCAAAGGGCCTTTTTCCATTCTGTATCGCTAAACCCCGAGCTCTAAATTTAAATACACTTCATTTACGGAATCTTATGTTACAGTTGACTTACTTGTTCTTAGAGTTGCAATTATATTTAGATTCATTGCTTCACCATGATAATTTTTAAGATGTGGATAGTGCTACAAATATTCAACATCATGCATTAAATGGACGCATGCCAAATTCTGCCACAGTTAGAGGGTTCAGTGGAGTGTAAGCAATTCTCCCTCTTATTATGCATCACTTCAAACTCCCTAAATTCTGATCTGTCTATTGTTCATGGTACTTTTCAAGTGTGCATCTATCATTGGAGTCCAGCGGCAATGTATGAAGTTGTGGCAAACCACCAGTACTTTTACTGGAGAATCTTTGAGAAAAATAAATTGCACTAGATTTAGTGCTAGAACAGCAACCCCATTCATTTGGAGATGAATGTCTGTGAATGAGAGTTTTATTTCGCTTTTAGTATTGTTTCAAATTAATTGTTTTTAGGGCCCTTTTAAAAAATGTTTATTGTTTTAGTGCCTTGTTTTAAAGTATTTTGTTTTCAAATTTTATTCAATAAATTAAAATGTGCTTTCCGTAACATCATTATATTTTTGCTAAATTCTATGTTGTAACATACAAATGCTTGCACTGCATGATAACTCTGCAAATCAATACACTGACATCTTTAAAAATAAATGAGATTTCAACCCAGACTTTCCTTCCAGCTCCATAGCTCTTCAGGCAACACCTGGCCTGAGCTCCTATCTAGTCACCTTCCTCGCCAACATCCCCCCCATAAAGCTACGTTACAGTACTTTGAAACTGGCTGAAATTAGGGTAAACTTGTAAAGGCCACATTTTACTCATACCAGCTGAAGCAGTCAATCAATTACTATAAGGAATCGGTCTTTTGGAAAAAAAAAGTAAAAACACTAGATCCAATTTCTCCTAATTCTGATGAAATGTCATCAACCTGCTAACTCAATTTCTCACTCTTGAACTGTTGCCTAACCTGCTCAGTGTTTGTATTATTTTGCCATTTTCATTCCAGGAAAGAATGTGATGAATTCTTCCACTTACAGGATATGCAAGCTCTGGATTCAACAGTTAGCTAATATGGCCATTCATACCCTCTCCCACTGAGTAATGTGTGCCCCAGCTGAAAACAAAGAGTCAGGTGTTCCACTGAACTACCAAGGGACCATTCAAAACTATTGGACCTGGCACAAAGCCCAAAGGCTTCAGACTATTTCCTTCTGTCTAACACAATTTAACTTAAGTGTGTAAGGAGAATCAGATTGCAGATTCAACTCTCAAGTTACAACACTGCTTTTGTGCTGCCTATGTACAATCAAAATAGCTTTGCATCAAGGCAAACAGTAGTACAGTGCTCTGCTAGTACAATGCTATGCTAAGTGTTAGCTGTACAAATCATTAGTTCTGTTAATATTAACACAACATTATTATGGACTATTTACAAGATTTATCATTTATTTCTACAGTTTTTGATGTCCTTTCTTAATTTCACAAATACAACCACCAAACTCTATGGCATTCATAAAATAACACCACTATGTTGATTAGCAAAAGCTGACAAAAGAAACATCTACTATTCTGTGACTGGATTGTCATTATGTTTTTACTGCAAACTATTTCCTCATATTTTCCCATGCTTTTATAAGCTCGGGGACACAGGGAATTACAGATGCTAGAATCACGGGAGAGAGCAAAGCTCGATCTCCTCTTAGGAAATTGGGAAGGGCAAGTGTTGGTGGACCAATGATCATTGTTCCATTAGCTTTACGATAGTTATGGATAAAGACAGGGCAGCTCACGAGTTAAAATTCTGAATTGGGGCAAGGAAAACTTTTTTGGTATTAGACAAGAACTTGCTCAAGTTGATGCGAGTAGGATGTTTACTGGCAAAGGAACCTCTGGTAAGTGGGATGTTTTTAAAAGATCAGGGCATGCATGTTGCTGTTAGAGTGAAGGGCAAAGCAGGTGGGAGTAAGGAGGGTTGGATGCCGAGATAAATTGAGGCGGCATGGGACAAGTATAAGAAGCCTGTATCCCTGGAAGAGTTACGGGCACTGGTGTGCATACTTAAGAAGAAAATCAGAAGGGCAAAGAGGAGGCAGGAAAGAGCTCTGACAGATAACATTAAGAGAAATCCAAAAATATTTTATGTACATTAAGGGAAAGAGGGTGGCTCGAGGGAGAATAGGGTCCCTTAGAAATCAAAGCGGACATCTCTGAGCCAAAAGAGATGGGCATGGTCCTTAATTAATATTTCTCCTCTGTGTTTAGAAAGATGTGAAGAATGGGGAACTTGGGGCAGTTAATGGAAGTGTTGTGAGGACAGTCAGTATTTCAGTTGAGGAGGCACAGAACGTCTTGAACGATGTGGCACGTTGGTCAGCATGGGCAAGTTAGGCCAAAGGGCCTGTTTCCACACTGTATGACTATGACTCTTGAACACAAAACAAAGTATTTTCCTGGATTATAATAAGCAATGGTGCGAATTACATAGTAAAATGCTGTTGAATATGTCAACTAATCAGTCCATTTTACTTGATTGTATGTGACTTTGTTTTCTGTTCTCATACGGTAACATTTATGAATATAATATTCATAAATCATCATCTGACATTCCACAACACAAGTAGGACACAACATGGGAGCTCTTGGTTCCTCCAGGAGTTCTCGTTTTGAGTAATCAAGAGAATAATTGCCTAATTTCACAAATTCATATTCAAAACCAATTTCATCATGAATGCTAAACCATGACAACAATCTTATGGAAATATTCAGGCTATAATTCTTTTCCACTGAAAGGAAACTTCTCCTTAATGATCAAAGGTGTCTTTTTGGTATTTTTCCACCTCCAGATGCTTCTTCTGCATTGAGTCAGTAAGGAATTGTGCACAAAAGACATTTTGTGAGATTATTGTGGACTTTGCACACCACTTAAACTGTAAATTCAAATAATCTGTTTACATGATTAACATGAAGATCCTGTGATGCCCATAGCATGCAAGGCAAATAATCTCTGTAACTAGTAAAAACTGCAGCAGATGCTTCTTTCCACCAGCAACAAAGATACTGCTTTTAAAAAATCTGTAGTTAATTACTTACTCAAGAAAGTCTCCAATGCTGACTCATGTGATCAATATCACTGAATGCGTGTGAAAGAATGACTTAAAGTTTCACTTCATGGTACCATTTTCATTGAGAATTGTTCCCATTTGTAAGGTTTTCAGATAGTTTCTAAAAGATAGCATGAGTGTGTGCAAGGGCAATGAAAATGTACAGAAACTAACATAGTATTGTGCTATGCAACTAAATGAGAATTCAAAAATGTTCCACGCAAGATATTTCTACAAATTAATGGTGTTGAAATTTGGACTCTTCATTTCAATACTGATTGAGACGCCTTGTTGGTGTGAATTAGCTGATACATAGCCCTACATGTGAACGGTGAGTAAACATTACCTCTCCATCAACCCTCTCTGGATGTTAAATTCATAAAAGTTTTCTTTTAGTCATTTAGAGTGAGAAGGATCAAGATGTAAAAAAAATCATTTGGCATTCTATTCCATAATGTGCTACGCCTCAATTAAAGCGAAAGGGAACAAAACATAGACATATGGTCATTATTAATACTCCAGAATGTGGCTGAATTCCAGATGATCAGATCAACTGAAATGGTTGCCCAAAGAGACTATTTAGAATAATTGCTCTTTTATCATTTCACTTACACACTCCAACTGCTACAAAGAAAAACACATCTGTTTCTTCAGTCACTAGGAACATTGATTTCACTTCAAATCAGTTTAATCTCACTACCAAACATAGCCTCTTATCCAAAATAATCATGAAAAATAGTTTGAAACATAATGTTTCACAAAATAGTATCAGCAATGACCTGGTTCACAAAGCCCTTGTTTTTAAAAAACAGTTAAACAACTAAGAGACAATCCTAATAATACATTTCCAGCAGCAACAATGAAGAACTGCAGATCATTTGTGGATTCAATAGCAAGTGCCATGTTACGAATTATTGTTTGAAGAATAGAAATGGAAATTGGACATAAAACTCATGACAATGAGAACTGTCATTGGGAAAATGTTAGATGCTGTTATTGGAGGATTTATCTATAACTTTTTCAAAAGCTCTGAAATAATCAGGCAAATTCAGAGTATTGACTGCAGAATTGTTCAGTGGGAACTCTGGGAACATGGGTTTGATTCTTTGGTTCTGTATAGAATTTGAACACTCTCACCTTAACTCCATGAATTCCCCCTTGTGGTTCTGGATAAAATTATCTGGTGAAAATAAAACAGAATAGTCCTAAAATGTATCTTTTTTTAAAAAAAACTAGGCAAGATGCAAACAGATATTGTGGTATGAGGGCTGGTGCTGGGAACTCAATGTTTTACAACAATACAGATTACTTGGATGAGACGAGTTAGATGGATGAGAAAACCACAGAAGGATTGGATATTAAACTCGCTGATGACAGAGGAAATGGTAGGAGACTAAACTATGAAAAGGACACCAAGAAGCCATACAAGTTGGGACAGCAAATATGGTTATTTATATTAAAAAAGGACAGCAGAGATAAGCTAGTTAATTACAGCCAGCAGGTCTAATGAAAGTGGTTAAGAAGTTATTGGCAAAATATCTGAAGGACAAGATGAATCTACACTCCAAGACAGGGGCTGATCAGTAATAGCATTTGATCATTTTTTTTTTAAGTTACAAAATATATTCAGAAAGGCAGTGTGGTTTAATGTAGTCTACATGGACTTAAGCAAGATATTTTATAAAGTTCAACATTGTTGACTGCACCCCTGGGGATCCAAGGCAAGTTGAATACAAAGTTGTTTTGGCAACAGGAGGATGATGGTGGACAGATGCATTCGGTATTAGAAGCTTGTATACAAAGAATAGTGCTGGGATTCCTGCTATTTGACATAAAACATAGAATACAGAACAGTACAGCGCAGGAACAGGCCTTTTGGTCCTCAATGTCTGCGCCTACAAAAATGCCAAGTTAAGCTAATCTCTTCCATCTGTATATGCTCCATATCCCTTAATTTTCCCTATATCCATATGCTTGTTCAAAAGCCTCTATCATATAATTGCCACTGTCAAAAGACAATAGACAATAGGTGCAGGAGTAGGCTATTCGGCCCTTCGAGCCAGCACTGCCATTTACTGTGATCCTAGCTGATCATCCACAATTAGCACCCCGTTCCTGCTTTCTCCCCATATGACGTGACGTGACCCGAAATGAAAATTCAAGACATGACATGCCATGACATGAAAATTCAAGACATGAAAATTCCCCGCCACCACCCCCGGGCAGGCACCTACCACTCTCTGCCCTGAACATCTCCTTTAAACTCTGATGCTCTCATCTTAAAGCAATGCCTTCTAGGCTTTGACATTTCTATGCATTTCATACCATTATATTTTATCAAATCTCCCATCGATCTAAATTCTCCAGAGTAAACAGTTCAAATTTATCCAAGGTACACAAAATGCTGGAGGAACTCAGTGGGTGCAGCAGCATCTATGGAGCGAAGGAGATAGGCAACGTTTCGGGCCAAAACCCTTCTTCAGACTTATCCAACCTCTCCTTTCAGGCGAGGCAACTTTTAATTTGGAGAATTCTGGTAAACGTCTTCTGTACCCTTTCCAAAGCCTCCACATTCTTCCTGTTATGGGCTAACCAGAACTGTACAGAATCCACCAAATACAGCACAACTGAACTCCCATAAAGCTGCAATACGACTTCCTGATTTTTATACTTAATTTCCCGACTGATGAAGGCATGCATGCTGTATGCCATCTTAACCATTCTATTCAGTTGTGTAGCCACTTACAATGAGCTGTGGACCTGGACCCCAAGGTCCCTCTGCACACCAATGCTGCTCAACGTCTTGCCATTAACTTTACTCTTCCATGCAAGCTCCCAAAGTGCAACACATCACACTTGCTCAGCTTATACTCAATTTCTTATATGTCCACCCATTTCTGGATTAACATTCTGCTGTACACTTTGCCAGCCTTCCTCACAGACCGCAACTCCAGACATATTGATGCCATTACAAACTTACTAACCGATACATCCCAAATAATTTATATATCCCAGTACAGATCCTTGCGTAACTCAACTGGTCAGACTTCCAACCTGAAAATTATCATTCCACCACAACCCTCTGTCTTCCATGAGGAAATTGAATCCAAATAACAAAGTCACCATGGATCTAATTTATCTTAATCTTGTGGCTCAATCTACTACACGGGACTTTATCAAATGCCTAACTAAAATCCATGTTGACAACATCCACTGTCAAATTCTCGATCATCTTTGGCTGCTCCTCAAAAACCTCAAATACAGTGGCTTGCAAAAGTTTTCATACCCCTTGAACTTTTCATAATTGAAAAAAACTGAAAAGTGTGGCGTGCAAAAGTATTCTGCCCCCCTGAGTCAATACTTTGTAGAACCACCTATCGCTGCAATTACACCTGCAAGTCTTTTGGGGTATGTCTCTACCAGCTTTGCACATCTAGAGACTGAAATTTTTGCCCATTCTTCGTTGCAAAATAGCTCAAGCTCAGTCAGATTGGATGGAGAGCATCTGTGAACAGCAATCTTCAAGTCTTGCCAGAGATTCTCAATTGGATTTAGGTCTGGACTTTGACTGGGCCATTCTAAAACATGAATATGCTTTGATCTAAACCATTCCATTGTAGCTCTGGCTGCATGTTTAGGGTCGTTGTCTTGCTGGAAAGTGAACCTCCGCCCCAGTCTCAAGTCTTTTGCAGACTCTAATAGGTTTTCTTCCAAGATTGCCCTGTATTTGGCTCCATCCACCTTCCCATCAACTCTGACCAGCTTTCCTGTCCCTGCTGAAGAAAAGCATCCCCACAGCATGATGCTGCCACCACCATGTTTCACAGTGGGGATGGTGATGTGCAGTGTTAGTTTTCCGCCACACATAGAGTTTTGCATTTAGGCCAAAAACTTCAAGTTTGGTCTCATCAGACCAGAGCACCTTCCTCCACATGTTTGCTGTGTCCCCCACATGGCTTGTGGCAAACGTGCAAACGGGACTACTTATGGCTTTGTTTCAACAATGGCTTTCTTCTTGCCACTCTTCCATAAAGGCCCGATTTGTGAAGTGCACGACTAATAGTTGTCCTGTGGACAGATTCTCCCACCTGAGCTGTGGGTCTCTGCAGCTCCTCCAGAGTTACCATGGGCCTCTTGGCTGCTTCTCTGATCAATGCTCTCCTTGCCCAGCCTGTCAGTTTAGGTGGACAGCCATGTCTTGGTAGGTTTGCAGTTGTGCCATACTCTTTCCATTTTCGGATGATGGATTGAACAGTGCTCCGTGAGATGTTCAAAGCTTGGGATTTTTTTTATAACCTAACCCCGTTTTAAACTTCTCCACAACTTTATCCCTGACCTGGCTGGTGTGTTCCTTGGGCTTCATGATGCTGTTTGTTCACTAATGTTCTCTAACAAACTTCTGAGGCCTTCACAGAACAGCTGTATTTATACTGAGATTAGATTACACACAAGTGGACTCTATTTACTAATTAGGTTACTTCTGAAAGCAATTAGTTGCACTGGATTTTATTGAGGGGTATCAGAGTAAAGGGGGCTGAATACTTTTGCATGCCACACTTTTCAGTTTTTTATTTGTAAAAAAATTTGAAAACCATGTTTCATTTTCCTTCCACTTCACAATTATGCGCCACTTTGTGTTGGTCTATCACATAAAATCCCAATAAAATACATTTACATTTGTGGTTGTAACGTGACAAAATGTGGAAAAGTTCAAGGGGTATGAAAACTTTTGCAAGCCACTGTACATCACCAATTTGGATGGGAACGTCAGATGGATGATTAGTGTTTGCTGATGGCAAAAATGAGTGGGGTTGATCGTAAGGTGTATAGTCTTAGGTTACAGAAGATTGAGTGTTGCGGTAAGGAGGGATCTTAGTGTATGTCCACAGATTCCTAAAGATGGAACAACAGTAGATAAGATGGTGAAGGTGCCATAGAGAATGTTGCCATATAGAATTAGCAGGAGCACAAAAAAACAAGTCATAAAACATGGAAACAGACTATTCAGCCCAATTCTTCCATGCCGACAAAGATGCCTCACTAAATAGTCCCATTTTCCGCGTTTGGCCCATATCCCTCCAATCTTCCGTGTCCATGTACCTGTCCAGAGTATTTTAAATACCTTTATAGTATTTGCCTCAACTACCTCCTCTGGATGTTTGTTCCATAAACCCACCACCCTGAGTGAAGCAGTTGTCCTTCAAGTTCTATTAAATCTATTTTACCTGAGTTTGAACAAATTGTATCTATGTATGGTATATCAGATGTTTGGATAATGTACAAAACAAAGCTTTTCAACGTACCTCCATACATGTAACAATAATAAATCTAAATCTTTTCCCTCTCACCTTAAACCTATGCCATCTAGTTTGAGATAACCCTTTACTCTTGCAGCTGCCTGCAATCACCCAGCATATTTGTTCTTCTAATTCCCATTGACTACTTGGGGCTTATCGTTCAGTCCCAACAAAGTGATCATCCCCTATTTATTTCTCAGCTGCACCCATATAGCCGCACTGGATGAGCCATCACCTGTATGGAGATCAAGACACAGCTTTATGCAACAGCTGTAGATTACATATTATCTGTATAATTGCAAGGATCTTTTCCGGATGCTTTGGTTTCTATCCTCATCCCAGCCAACAGGGCTGGCCGATTAATTGGCCACTGCAAATTGCTCCTATTGTGTGGGTGAGTTCGCTATATACCTGAAGGACGTTGATTGATATATAGGGAAAATAAAATGGGATTAATGTTGCATTAGGGTAAATGGGTTCTTGACGGGCACAGAGATGGTGGATATGAGATTAATTATATTAATGAGATTGTATATGCAGTACAACATGGTCCTATGAACAGGAGCAAGGGCGGAAATTGGCCTAGTTCTAAAGAACGATCAGTAACCTGGAGCCTTAACTCTGTTTCCATCAACATATAGGTTGTCTGACACTGATTCCAGTATTTTCTTTTTTTTTTTAATTATCCTTGCATGAACGTCAGTATCATCTCTATTTCATCTCTCATTTTTCTGAGAGTATAGGCCTTTACTGTCTCTTTTCTCATGTCATTCCAGGAATCAAGGTTATGAACATTTCTGTTCTTAAAACATCTCTTCTTAAAATAAGTCCAACAATCTATGCAGTTCTCTACATGTGGTCACATCAAAGATCTGCAGAACTGCAGAAAGAGTTAAATATTCTTGTTCAATCAGCTTTTCTCCAAAGTAGTGCCCTGATCTGCTTACTATTAAACCATGTGAGAGTGAATTATAGAATATAATTATGTAATTGCATATGAAATTGTTTAAACCATTGCAGAAACAATACTACAGTGTAGTAAATCTGGGCAGATTTTTTGTTAGAAATAAGTTCCAAATGCTAATTTCAACAAGCGCCAATTTCATGCTTATAAACTAAGCAATTCGATTTCTTAAGTTTTGGGTTCTTTGTATAAACAGGATGACTCCAGTGACATTTCAATACAAAGTGACAGTAAAATAAAGTCTTCATTAAATTCTTGGGACTGAACAAACATGTTTTTTCAACATTAAATGAAGATTTTCTTTTAAACATGCAACATTTAATCACAACTAACTTTTAATGGGTTGATTATCGATGTAAACAGGGTGCGTGAAATATTGAAATAATACTGGGTTCCGTTTTACTGCTACCGGTTTTTGGTGAGTAAACTGCTGTTTCAAAATTAACCTACATAATCAAAAGAGTGAGCCTCGCGGTATTTTTGCTTCATAGTTATCTGTGCCTTTGGCCAATGACTGGTGCATCTCACAGGCCTTCAAGTAATGGCAAGTATGTGAGTAAAGTGCCCAGCAGACCATCTCATCTCTTAAGGATACCCAAATATTTTTTTTCCAAAATCAATTCAAAGAATAGTTAGCAGTTTAATGCTGAGGTCTTTTAGTAAAATTCCATGCAGATCTTAATCTTGGCTGCATCAGACATGGTTGTGCTAAGTAGGTCTTTGCCTGCCTTGAACAGCTGTCCTTGCCGCCCGCAGTGAAAACCACAACAGGTCAGGTGACTGATCTGGTGGAATTTCACTAAACACCATTTTTTGCCTGGCAAGTTAGCATATTCACTGCTTATTAAGAACCTCACATCAAAATCACTAAAAGCATCTGGCACAGCCATTTGTAAAAACACCCTGCAGAAACCAAGCTGGAAATTAAGATGCAACTATTTTTATTTCCATGGAGGCAGGAAATGAGAACAAAATTTTTAACTTCCACGCTAAAATAAATTGTCATCAATTAGGAAATGCCATTCTATCAAAACCTATCCAAATATTCAGGTATGTATCTACAGTGCCTTCCATAATGTTTGGAACAAAGACCCATCATTTATTTATTTGCCTCTGTACTCCACAATTTGAGATTTGTAATAGAAAAAAAAAAATCACATGTGGTTAAAGTGCACATCGTCAGATTTTAATAAGGGACATTTTTATACATTTTGTTTTCACCATGTAGAAATTACAGCAGTGTTTGTACATAATCCACCCATTCCAGGGCACCATAATGCTTGGGACAACAATGTCATGTAAATGAAAGTAGTCATGTTTAGTATTTTTTTGCATATCCTTTGCATGCAATGACTGCTTAAAGTCTATGATTCATGGACGTCACCAGTTGCTGGGAGTCTTCTCTGATGATGCTCTGCCAGGCCTGTATTGCAGCCATCTTTAGCTTATGCTTGTTTTGGGGGCTAGTCCCCTTCAGTTTTCTCTTCAGCAGATAAAAGGCATGCTCAATTCGGTTTAGGTCAGGTGATGACGTCCACTCAAGAATTGACCATTTTTTTGCTTTGAATAACTCCTTTGTTGCTTTAGCAGTATATTTTTTGGGATCACTGGCTTGCTGTAGAATGAACCGCTGGTCACTGAGTTTTAAGGTATTTGTTTGAACTTGAGCAGATAGGATGTGTCTATACACTTCAGAATTCATTATGCTGCTACCATCAGCAGTTGTATCATCAATGACGATAAATGAGCCAGTACCTTCAGCAGCCATACATGTTCAGGCCAAAACACCCCCACCACCGTGTTTCACAGATGAGATGGTATCCTTTGGATCTTGGGCAGTTCCTTCTCCCCTCCATACTCTGCTCTTGCCATCACTCTGATATGTTAATCCTCGTTTCATCTGTCCACAAGTCCCTTTTCCAGAACTGTGGTTGCCCTTTTAAGTACTTGGCAAACTGTAACCCGATCATCTATTTTTGCAGCTAACCATTGGTTTGAATCTTGCAGTGTAGCCTCATTTCTGTTCATGATGTCTTCTACGGACAGTGGTCATAGACAAATCCACACCTGACTCCTGAAGAGTGTTTCTGATCTGTCGGTGTTTGGTTTTTTTTTCGTTATAGAGAATTCTTCTGTCATCAGTTGTGGAGGTCTTCCTTGACCTGCCAGTCCCTTTGCGATTAGTAAGCTCACCAGTGCTCTCTTTTGTCTTAATGATGTTCCAAACAGTTGTGTTTGGTGAGCCTAATGTTTGGTTGTTGACTCTAACTTTTGTTCTCAGTCTCATAATGGCTTCTTTGATTTTCATTAGCACAATTTTGGTCCTCATGTTGATAAACAGCAATAAAAGTTTCCAAATGTGATGGAATGACTGGAGGAAAGACTAGGTGCTGAGAGCTCTCATACCTGCATTAAGGAGGCACTTAAACACACCTGAGCAATTATAAACGCCTGTGATCCCATGTGTCCCAAACATTATGGTGCCCTGAATTGGGGGGACTATGTATAAACACAGCTGTAATGTCTACATGGTGAACGCAAAATACCCTTTAATAAAATCTGACAATGTGCACTTTAACCACATGTATTACAAATCTCAAATTGTGGAGTACAGAGGCAAATAAATAAATGATGGGTCTGTCCCAAACATTATGGAGGGCACTGTAAACATGTTGTCCAACACTGCTATTTTAGTCAGGTAATGTTTCGTGTTTTTGACTGGAAAAGTAAGGGTAGTAAAAAAATTGAAACCTTATGTTTTAGGACTTATTTACTATGTCGACATCCAAGAACAAATTCGTATCCTAAATTCTGTAAGACAAGTCAGACAAAATATGAACTGTGACGGCCCTTACAGATGTTTCACAGCCGGTGTGCAAGAGACGACACAGCAGGCTTTTGTTCAACAGAAAGGGCGACACACCAGCAGCTAGCAAAGCCCAGTCAAAAGTAGCTCACAGCCCTATTGTAATCATCCATTAACAACCAATCTGTTGCGCAGCTGAAAATTTGAGCCAGATATTCAAAAACAACATAATACATTCTTTGCTTCATGCCATCTTTACCTCTACAAAGAGCGGCGCGACTCACGTTGCAGCGGCCCCTGCAGCCTGTCTGTCTTTTTTTATTTTTTTGTCTAGTTAAATGTAGTTGTTGTGTTTTTTTATACTGTTTTTAACTGTGTACATGTGGGGGGCGGGGGGAACTCTCCCCTGCACGGTAGACCCGACCTTTTCCCTGTCGGGTCTCCGTTGTCATTGGGGCCTAGCAACGTGGAGCGGCCTCCAACTGGAACGACCCAGGGGCTCCAGTCGCGGAGCCTGCGGAGCTGCGGACTTACCATCGTGGAGCTGGCTGGTCTCGGAGCGTGGGGAGCGGCGGTGGCTCGCTGCTGCGGCCCGACTCCAGAGCTCGGATGCTCCAGCCGCAGGTCTAGTGGACTGTGATATCGGGAGCTTGCGGGTCCGGGTGGGAGACCGCTTTTCGGAGCTCCCGCAACGGCAACTTCTCCAGCCCGTGTCGTGGGGTTGGAACGACCCGGAGCGGGGCCGTACATCGCCCGGTGCGGCTTAAATGGCCGTGGGACTTACCATCGCCCGCCTGGGGCTTCAACATCGGGAGAAAAATGGTGCACAGGGGAGGGAAAAGACTTTGCCTTCCATCACAGTGAGGAGGAGATTTACTGTGATGAATGTTTGTGTGAATTGAATTGTTTGTGTGTCTTGTAGGAATTGTTTTGTTTGTATGGCTGTAGAAACAGAGTTTCGTTTGAGCCTCACTGAGGTTCAAATGACATTGAATAAATATTATATATTGTATTGTATATTGTATTGTACAATTTTAGCAATTCATTAAAGTGGCTAATTATTGCATTTGTTTGCACCAATTACATTTTGTACAAGATTGTGTAATCTACAATACATAGTACATATTATGCTGCATTCAATTAACAAGTTTGCAATATTTGCAGATTCATGCATGTTTCTTAATAAGTCTTGCATGGAGATTCAGAATTCATTAGAATTCATTAGAATGTAAAAATGTAAAAATATTGCTGGCCGAGTCAGCTATCTTTAGCATATTCCTAACTATTATAAATAATGTTTTAAAAGAGCAGAACCTACCCAGGTACTTCCCCTGCAACCACATGAGATGTAACATCTGTCCCTATACCCATTCTCTCGCATATATCCTGGGATCCCAGTTGTCCTTCCAGATGAGACAGTGGTTCATGCACATCTCCTCTAAGGTCATCTACTGCGCTCAGTGCTCCTAATGTAACCTCCTTTACATTGGGGAGACCACAAGTAGGCTTAGTAACCGTTCTGCTGAACACTTGTCTGAAGCGGCCGCTCAATGCATTTCCAAGCCGCTGAGGAGTGTTCACCCGACGCCGGAGTTCCATCTTCCCGGCAAGAGGGCCTGAAAACATCGGACTGGCTGAGGAGGACACAAATAGGCCCCGACCTCGGGTGATCACAGAGGAAGAGGACTGAAACTTTCTGATGCCTTTCCCCACAGTGAAAAATGTTGATTCTGTTGTGGGGGGACGTTCATGATGAATTCTATAATGTGTTGTGTTGTTTTTCTCTTTTTAAATGTTTCTATGGATGTACAGAAACTTAATTATTTTGTGTTAAAGAAGGAACTGCAGATGCTGGAGAATCGAGGGTTACACAAAAAGCTGGAGAAACTCAGCGGGTGCAGCAGCATCTAAGGAGCGAAGGAGATAGGCGACGTTTCGGGTCGAGACCCTTCTTCAGAAGAAGGGTCTCGACCCGAAACGTCGCCTATCTCCTTCGCTCCTTAGATGCTGCTGCACCCGCTGAGTTTCTCCAGCTTTTTGTGTAACACTTAATTCTTTTTTTCTGTGTAAAGCACTTGGATTTCAATGCGAGTTGATTTAAACGTGCTATATAAATAAAATATACTTACTTACTTACTTGCACTCCGTCCATCAAGGCATGTTGATTTCCCAATTGCTAACTATTTTAACTTCCCTTCCCATTCTGAGCTTTATGTCCTGGGCAAACTCCACTTGCCAATGAGGCCACATACAAACTGGAGGAGTAGCACCTCATATTCTGCTTGGGTAATTTACAACCCAATAGAATGAACATTGAATTCTTCAATCTTACGTGAAACTGGAGAATAATGAGAAGTACTGGTTTACAGAAAAACAAAATTTTGCAATAGCAAAACACCAGGAACACCAAGCATTCCCGCCAGTCTTGGATCTTCAGTTCATTCACATATTTAATTTTCGAGTCATCTAATCTAACTGATCCAAGTGAAATGTTTTCGTAATGACATGGACAAGCTCCTTAATTACACATGAACATCCGTTTATCAATGCCACAGAGATACTGTGAAAAACTATGTTTTGAGTGTGAACCAGCTAAATCATACTATAAGTACCATAAAATCATACACAAGTATAATGGGTAGAGCTGAAAATAAAAGAGTGCAGAATATAGTACTGCAGCTGAGCTGCACTGTTCTATGTTTAATGCTATAAAAGCAGTCTTTCATTCAGAGATGCAATACTGAGCATTCTTGTGCCAGGAATCTGATTCTCGTGGACTCGAGGAGACTCGTGTCCTCCCCATTCTTTGTGGTTGCTGGACTTAGCACAGAGAGATCTTTTGTTAGGTAGAGCTGCACAACGAAAGAAAGGGAAAACCATACTTTTCATCATGTTTAAAAGGAGGGAGACCTTAGGATCTGGGCAATTTTTCATCACATGGAGCATGCGATGGGCAATGGGTGGATTTCAACCAGGAATTGATGTGTTCCAAAGTGGTGAATTCCTTGCAATAGCACACACTCACCATGCTGACCAGCTTAGAATCTCGCATCTCAGTGCCGAGTGGCTACACTGCTCACCCCAACAAGCCAAGATTTCCTCCAACCTCATCTACTGCATTTGGTGTTCCCAGTGTGGTCTCCTTTACATGAGCAAGACCAAATGTAGACTAGGCAACCATTTCGTCGAACACTTGCTCTCGGTCTGACAAGGCCTGCTGGATCTCCTGGATGTTCACCAGTTTAACTCCCCTTCCTAATTCCAAACTGAAATTTCTGTCCTGGGCCTGCTCCATTGCCAGAATAAGGCTCCACGCAAACTAGAGGAAGAGCACCTCATATTCTGCCTGGGTAGCTTGCAACTTTAAGATACATTTTAGATATACAGCATGGAAACAGGCCCTTCAGCCCAGAGTCCACGTTGACCATCACCCCATACACTAACACTATCCTACACACAAGGGACAATTTACAATTTACTGAAGCCAATTAACCTAGAAACCCGTATGTGGTCATTGAAAGAACGAACACACTCCATACAGATAGCACCCGTAGTCAAGATCAAACTCGGGTCTCAGGGCGCTTTAACTCTTCCTCTGTTCCATTGCATTGTCCTGACTCCACTGTGCCGCCCGTGAACATTGAATTCTCCAGTTTCAGGTAACCTACAAACAATCTCCCATTTTCCCTTCCACCCAAATTACTTTGTCTGACTTCACAATTTGCTATTCTTGTATCCTTATCTCACACCTTGTCTTTCCATCTTCGGGCTGTCTGTATCAACGCCCCCCCCCCCCCCCCTCCTTATCTGTACCCACCAGTCTTTGCTTTGCCCCCCACCTCCAGCTTTCTCCCCCCACCACCATAGTAAATCTGGAAAAAGGTCCTGACCCGAAACATCATCAATGCATATTCTCCAGAGATGCTGTTGGACCTGCTGAGTTACTCCAGGATTATGTGCCTTTTTAAATCCTATAAATCCTTATAGGCAATCTCTCCACACTAAGCCGTGGGCAATTCATTACTGTGGGAGTATCGGCAGAGGGGAGAGATTTATTCCAGGCCCAATTTATTTCCTGGCCCAATAGCACCTTGCCCAAATTGATGTTTTTTTGGAAAAGAAAGGACATAAGGGTATATACAATGTGTTCAAGCACGGCAGCAAATTAGTGCCCCCACAATTTAGGATGAAGATAACTGCTGGTGTATTGTTTCTTTTCACAAAGTTTTTGTTCATACAGATTCAGTTGCATATCATTTTAATTATCCTCCACACCAGCCTGTCTGACAATTACTATATCCATTGCTACAGAGAGTTCAAATGCAATTTGGAAGAGTAACATCTCAAATTCCGCTGGGGTAGCTTGCAACTCAATGGTATAATTTCCAATTTCAGACAACCCATAGCCCTGCTATTCTTCCAGATATCAATCCACTTTATTTTCTCCTTTTGTTCACTTCTCCATCCTCCCCTATCCATCAATCCTTGCCTATCTGTTTCTATCCAATTTCCCCTCATACTGCTATGTACTGGCATTCATTCCTCTTCCCCCTCAGTCTTGATGTAGGGTCATAGCTCGATATATCCACTTGCACATTTTGCCTCCAAAATGCTGTTTGATTTGATGAGTTCTTCCAGCATTACTTTTTGATCCAGGCTCCAGCATCAGCAGTGTATTTTGTCCTAATAACCCAACACGCTGTTTTAATTGTTTTCTCTTTGGACAAGTCCAGTTTTAATCTCATACTGTGTTGTGATTTGTACGGCGGATCATCTCCAGGAGTAGCCAACAATGTAATTAAAAGATAAAATTACCATGGTTAAATGTCAATAATTAAGCAAGTGGTAGTGCAGATCTAAAGGCAAAATTGCAAAATATCAGGAGCATCTAAATGTGAAAAGATGCTGGAAATCTGAAATAAAATCTGAAAAACTCAGCAGGTCGGCAGCATCTGTGGTAAGAGAAAATAGCAATTGTTTTGGATCTACGACCCTTCATCAGAACAGGATTACGAGATGTAATAAGAACTGTCCACCTGCCTCCAGATTGCACATTATGGTAGAATACTTAAATGTAGCAAAATAGGTATGGATTTAACAAAGATAGAGCAGTTTTCATGAAAAATTAACTTTCATAAAGATTTTGATATGAAGATGAGCCCAAGTTAATGAATTTAGTAAATTCACGATTGTTTTCTATAATATGATGACTCAGAACAAGGGGCAGATATCTGTTAAGTACTCAAATTAACATAGAAACGTAGAAAATAGGTGCAGGAGTAGGCCATTTGGCCCTTCGAGCCTGCACCGCCATTCAATATGATCATGGCTGATCATCCAACTCAGTATCCTGTACCTGCCTTCTCTCCATACCCCCTGATCCCTTTAGTCACAAGGGCCACATCTAACTCCCTCTTAAATATAGCTAATGAACTGGCCTCAACTACCTTCTGTGGCAGATAATTCCAGAGACTCACCACTCTCTGTGTGAAAAATGTTTTCCTCATCTCGGTCCTAAAGGAATTCCCCCTTATCCTTAGACTGTGACCCCTTGTTCTGGACCTCCCCAACATCGGGAACAATCTTCCTGCATCTAGCCTATCCAACCCCTTAAGAATTTTGTAAGTTTCTATAAGATCCCTCCTCAGCCTTCTAAATACTAGCGAGTACAAGCCAAGTCTATCCAGTCTTTCCTCATATGAAAGTCCTGACATCCCAGGAATCAGTCTGGTGAACCTTCTCTGTACCCCCCTATAGCAAGAATGTATTTTCTCAGATTTGGAGACCAAAACTGTACGCAATACTCCAGGTGTGGTCTCACCAAAACCCTGTACAACTGCAGTAGAACCTCCCTGCTCCTATACTCAAATCCTTTCGCTATGAATGCTAATATACCATTTGCTTTCTTCACTGCCTGCTGCACCTGCATGCCTGCATTCAATGATTGGTGTACCATGACACCCAGTTCTCGTTGCATCTCCCCTTTTCCTAATTTGCCACCATTAAGATAATAGTCTACCCTCCTGTTTTTGCCACCAAAGTGGATAACGTCACATTTATCCACATTATACTGCATCTGCCATGTATTTGCCCATCTAATGCTATCCCATCTTTAATAAGTTTCCCCACTACCGATGTTAGACTAACTGGTCTGTAATTCCCCGTTTTCTCTCTCCTCTTTAAAAAGTGGGGTTACATTATCCTCAGGAACTACTCCAGAATCTAAGGAGTTTTGAAAAATTATCACTAATGCATCCACTATTTCCGTGGCTATCTCCTTGAGCACTCTGGGATGCAGACCATCTGGCCCTGGGGATTTATCGGCCTTTAATCCATTCAATTTACCCAACACCATTCTCGGCTAACCTGGATTTCACCCAGTTCTTCCACTTTATTTAACTGCTGGTCCCCTGCTATTTCCGGCAGATTATTTGTCTTCCTTAGTGAAGACAGAACCAAAGTAATTCAATTGGTCTGCCATGTCCTTGTTCCCCATGATCAATTCACCTGTTTCTGACTGCAAGGGACCTACATTTGTTTTAACTAATCTCTTTGTTTTAACTAATCATCTTTTGTTTTTATACTATCCCTGATTTCCCTTGTTATCCATGGATGCACTACCTGCCCTGATTTATTCTTTTGCCAAAGTGGGATGAACAATTGTTGTAATTCATCCATGCAGTCTTTAAATACCTTCCATTGCACATCCACTGTCAACCCTTTAAGAATCACTTGCCAGCCAATTCACTTCTCATACCTTCAAAGTTACCTTTGTTTAAATTCAGAACCTTTGTTTCTGACTTAATTATGTCACTCTCCATCCTAATGAAGAACTCAACCATATTCACTCAACCATGGTCACTCTTGCCCTGCAATAACCCTTCCTCATTACTTAATACCCAGTCTAGAATAGCTTGCTCTCTCGTTGGTTCCTCTACATGGTGGTTTAGAAAACGATCCCGCATACATTCCACGAAATCCTCTTCCTCAGCACCGCTGCCCATTTGATTCACCCAATCTATATGTAGATTGAAGTCACCCATTATAACTGTTTTACCCTTGTTGCACGCATTTCTAATTTCCTGTTTAATGCCATCCCCAACTCCACTACTACTGTTAGGTGGCCTGTACACAAATCCCACTAGCGTTTTCTGCCCCTTAGAGTTTCGCAGCTCTACCCATATCGATTCCACATACTCCAAGCTAATGTCATTCCTTTCTATTGCATTAATCTCCTCTCTCACTAGCAACGCTACCCCACCTCCCTTTCCTTTCTGTCTATCCCTCCTGAATATTGAATATCCTTGGATGTTCAGTTCCCAGCCTTGGTCCCCCTGGAGCCATGTCTCCGTGATCCAACTATAGCATAGTCATTAATAGCTATCTGCACATTCAACTCGTCCACCTTATTACGAATTAAGTTCCAAAGTATCTGAAATCTGAAACATTGACTTCATTTCTCTTATCACATTGATCTGCTGAATATTTTCAGCATTTTCTGTTTCTGATTCATGAGACAGATTTAATTAACAGCCCATATTTTTCCTTTAATAACATGATCCTGGTTCATTGTCATGTCCGAAAGGGAAACACAAATAAGATCAACGGAACTGTTCAAGAGAAATTGGGTGATATAGAACAAGTAAATGACCCCAAAGAGCTCTATTCCTCACTTAAAAAAGAACAGTAACAACATCAAGCAAGGAGGCAACGAACAACAAAACTAAAAGCAGATAAAAAGACTGATTCAAGCAGAGTCTGGATATAGTTCAGCACTATCCAGGCAATAATTTACGACACCAAAGAAAGTGGCAAAATGATTTCTAAATTACGTATAAACAACAATTTACTTGAAATGGGAAGTTTAAAGGGAAGCAAGATGTAGCAGTAAAAATCTGACCTAGTCTCAGAGTCAAATTATCAAACCAGATGTTACATTATAAATGTGAGTTGTTTGTACTTTAGACATCAGACTGACTAGACAGTGCAACTAATTAATTTGTCTGATCTGTGATATTCTAATGGTGCAGGAATTATTTAAACCTTAGAAGTTACATTTGTATCTGATCCTTGGTTGTGTCACGGTCTAGGTGGCCATATTAGACATTTATTACAGCACAGGAGGCTATTCAATCTATCAATGTTATACCAGCTCCCAGCATGAAAAATCCTATTAATTTGATAGGTGGAGGAGCCAATTCCCAAGATGGCATCAGAGCAGAGCGACTCCATGTGCTCTTCCCATTGAAGGATCTACTAAACTTTATTGGATGATGCAGCATCAGAAGAAGCAAATGTTTAGCCAATATTTTGTATTGTGACACTGCTTCAGGATCCAAAACATCCTTTATCCCTTGCGCTCCACAGATGCTGTCTGACCCATAAAGTTATTCCAACAGCTGTTTTTTGCTCCAGACTCTATTCAATATCTTGCATCTTTCCGCCAGGCCACATTTCCCATTGGGCTGCGGCTGCGAACACGGCTGGAGGCCTTTATCGAGACGCCGCGGTCTCAATGACTCCCGGATGGCTGCGGACAAGCCCAGGTCAGAGCCCGGCCGGGGCCCAGCAGGAGCCTCACCTCGCGGGTCGGAGACCGGGTTGTTGGAGCCCGGGTCGGCGGAGGAGCCAACGAAACCCGCGGCTGGGGTGGCACCACGGAGGCCTCCGGAGAGGTCCCGGTAGCGTTGTGGAGAAGTCGGTGCGGCAGCCGATGATAGTGCCGACCGACGGACAAGACAGACACGTGAAGTATGGATGTCGCTGCCATGGGAAGGAACGAAGGAGGGCCCGGCATGGGGGGACCATCATGAAGGAGGAGGGAGGGGAAGAGTAAAGAGGGAACTGGGGGGGGGTGGGGGAAACTTGTAACTTTGAAAGCGCCTTTGGGCTAACTTCTTCATGCTGACCAAGATACCCCATCAAGGCTAGTCCCATTTACCCAACTTTATTTATTCCGGAGGGGAATTGGTCTATCACCAGTCAAAAGACACAGTTACAAGACATTGAAAGTGTCATGTGCATTATTATAACAATAATTAAATTTAAGTGACCAGTTTCCAGTTCATTCTCGATGTTCAACGACATCCTCTTGCAGCCTGTTCCATATACTTGCCGCACTCTGTGTGAAAAAGTTGTTGCTCAGGTTTCACATAAACCTTTTCCCACTTGTGTTAAAACCATGTACTCTGGTTCCCCATCCCCGAGAAAAATACATTGAACTTTCACTATATCTACAGTGCATTCATAAATTATTCAGACCCCTTCACTTTTTCCACATTTACATTACAGCCTTATTCTAAAATGGATAAATTCATTTTTTTAAATCAATCTACACACAATGCCCCATAATAAAAAAGAAAAAATAGGTGTTTGGAATTTTTTGCAAAGTAATTAAAAAGAAATAACTGAAATATCACATTTACATAGGTACTCAGACCCTTTACTCAGTAGTTTGTTGAGGCACCTTTGGCAGCGATTACAGCCTCGAGTCTTCTTAGGTATGACGCTACAAGCTTGGCACACTAGTATTTGGATAATTTATCCCATTCTTCTCTGCAGATCCTCTCAAGCTCTGTCAGATTGGATGGGGAGTGTCGATGCACAGCTATTTTCAGGTCCCTCCAGAGATGTTCGATCGGGTTCAAGTCCGGGCTCTGGCTCAAAGTAATTCACAGATTCCCGGGATGGTGGGACTGTCATATGCTGAGAGAATGAAACGGTTGGGCTTGTATAGAAGGATGAGAGGGGATTTTAATGAAACATATAAGATTATTAAGGGTTTGGACACGCTAGAGGCAGGAAACATGTTCCCGATGTTGGGGGAGTTGAACCAGGGGCCACAATTTAAGAATAAGGGGTAAGCATTTAGAACGGAGACTAGGAAACACTTTTTCTCACAGAGAGTTGTGAGTCTGTGGAATTCTCTGCCTCATAGGGCAGTGGAGGCGGGTTCTCTGAATATTTTAAAGAGTGAGCTAGATAGGGCTCTTAAAGATAGTGGTCAGGGGATATGGGGAGAAGGCAGGAACGGGGTACTGATTGGGGATGATCTCATTGAATGGCGGTGCTGGCTCGAAGGGCCGAATGGCCTACTCCTGCACCTATTGTCTATTGACTTGTCACAAAGCCACTCCTGCGTCGTCTTGGCTGTGTGCTTAGGGTCGTTGTCCTGTTGGAAGGTGAACCTCCACCGTAGTCTGAGGTCCAGAATGCTCTGGAGCAGGTTTTCATCAAGGATCTCTCTGTACTGTACTTTGCTCTGTTCATCTTTCTCTCGATCCTGACTAGGCTCCCAGTTCCTGCCGCTGAAACACATCCCCACAGCATGATACTTCCACCTCCATGCTTCACCGTAGGTATGGTATTGGTCAGGTGATGAGCAGTGCCTAGTTTCCTCCACACATGATGCTTGGCATTCAGGCCTAAGAGTTCAATCTTGGTTTCATCAGACCAGAAACTTGTTTCTCATGCCCTTTGGCAAACTTCAAGCGGGCTGTCATGTGCCTTTTACTGAGGAGTGGCTTCCATCTGGCCACTCTCCCATAAATGCCTGATTGGTGGCATGCTGCAGATGTAGTTGTCCTTCTGGAAGGTTCTCCCATCTCCACAGAGGAACTCTGGAGCTCTGTCAGAGTGACCATTGGGTTATTGGTCATCCCCCTGACCAAGGCTCTTCTCCCATAATTGCTCAGTTTGGCCAGGCGGCCAACTCTATGCAGAGTCCTGGTGGTTCTAAAGTTCTTCCATTTTAAAATGACGGAGGCCACTGCGCTCTTCGGACCTGCAATGCTGCAGAAATACCCCACATGATTTTTACTCCTCTATATCACCCCTTCACCTCCTGCGCATCAAGGAGTGAAGTTCTAATATTTATTGGATAATGTTCAATCTCTCCCAAAAGCTCAGACCAAAGAGTTCAACCAACAAATTCAGAAATCTCTGTACCTTTTTCAGCTTAATGACATCTTTCCTGTAATGGGTTGACCAAAACCAAACACAATACTGCAAGTTTGGCTTCACCAACATCGTGCACAGTTGTAACCTAATGTTCCAACTTCTATACGTAATTTCCTGACAATGAAGGCTAATATGCCAAAAGTCTTCTTCACCATCCTATCTACCTGTGAATCCTCTTTCAAGGAACTATGTGCCTGTGCTCCTTGATCCCTCTGCTACATCACGCTCCCCAAAATCTAATGGTCCAGACTTCTTTTGACTTCCCAAAATGCAACACATCACACTTTTCTGAATTCACTCTCATCCAAATCATTGATATAAACTGCATTAGGCCCAGCACTGATTCCTGAGGCACGCCACTAATCACAGGTCTCCAATCTGAAAAACAATCTCCCACTACCTTCCAATGCTTCTGGTCATTCCTCCTTTTTCTTGCTCCCATCCGATCGAAAGTACAGAAGCTTGAAAGCACGTGCCACCATACTCAGGAATAGCTTCTTCCCCTATGTTAATCAGGCTTCTGAAAAGTTCTTCCATAATCTAGGGTACAATCATATTCACTTCAACCATTTGCAAATATTGGATTTTGTCTATGAAAATTGTGCACTACAATGCTGAGAACTATTTTATACTCAGTATCTTCCCCTTTGCTCTAGCTATTGTACTTGAGTTTGACTTGATTGTATTTATATTTATCTGATTTGAATGGAAAACAAAGCTTTACACTGCATTTGGTACATGTGATAATAATAAACCTAAACCCATCTTTCATTGTCAGGTGGTGGGGCACTACGTTTTCAAATTCAGCAATTATTCCTGTGGTATGACAAAGTGAGACATCTCCAGTGCATGGCTCGATACTACAGCTGTAGAGCTGCTACCTGACAACCCTGCGACCCAAGTTTGTCTGGTGTTTTCACATTCTCTCATGTGTTGTCTGTGTGGTGTTTTCACATTCACCTACTGACTACATCACAAAGATGTGTAGATCGGTAGGTTAATTGGCCACTGTGAGATTTGTATACATTTTAGGATGCCTGTGATTCGCAAGCTTCATTTGATTTTGGCCTGTATTTTTATGGGACAGTTACAACCTGAGCAAACTATAATTGAAGAAATTCTGCAGACTGGATTAGTCCCTTCATCCTGAATCTAATCTTGTGGAAGGCTTGACTGTAATCAAGTATAGTCTTTCTGCTGACAGGGTAGCATGCAACAAAAAAGCTTTTCTCAGTACACATGACAATAAACTAAACTAAACTAAAGAACCCAATGGGGAATGCAGAATTATCTACAGTTTTGCAGCACTCGACAAATCTAAAATAACACTTTTTAAAAAGTTCTGACCATTACTACTGAATAAAAGCATTGCAAGTAGCTGATTTAAATGCTATAGGGATATAATTTAATATCCTGTCTCGCAGTTAGTCGAAATAAAACAGGTGCGCAATTGGACAGTTGGGAGATAAGCCATGGACATATTTGGCATCAAATTATTTTTGGTTCCCATTCTGTCTAATATATCTGCACAGGAAAACATTCAATGGATCACTGACTTCAAAGTGTGATGAAAATAAGTGCAACATTTCTGAGCCATGAGCGGAGCTTTAAGACCCTTCACTTCATTATAATACATGAGAAATGTTTGCTTACTTTTCACCTTTTTCAGATGACGTTATACAAGCAAGTCCTGCATTTCTCCCGTCATTCTTTAACCTTTACTGCTCCTTTGTTAGCTCTTCCTTCTGTATTAAGATTATGAATATATAATCATGCAGCAATGCAGATCATTGAATAACATCAACAATTTGACAAATGTACCATTCAATTTTTCTGGGCTTATTGAAATGAATCTTTTTGCATGAGTGATAGTAATTGAGTGAAAAACGTTTAATTATGTTAATACCAATTGATGTTCTTGAGCATATCTGACTAAAAAACATCAGGATTTGAGTCTCTCTCTTCTGCTAGAAATCAGATTCCTTTTCCACCAGTTCAGTTTTTACTGTCCAAATCTAAACAAATCTCAAGGGCCTGATCAG
Organism: Raja brachyura; assembly: GCA_963514005.1. The sequence goes on from OY740781.1 coordinate 61,326,612, forward strand.
ATATATCCAAGGACATTGTAGGAAACTAGAGAGGAAATTGCAGGAGCCTTGGTTGAAATTTACGAGTCGTCCTTAAATACAGGAGACTGGAGATTGGAGAAGATTGGAGGGTGGCAAATGTTGTGCCTCTATTCAAGAAGGGCTGCAGGGAAAATGCTGGGAAAGATAGGCCGGTGAGCTTAACGTCTGTAGTTGGTAAGTTACTGGAGATTATTCTGAGGGATAGGTTATACACGCATTTCGATGGGCAAGGTCTGATTAGAGATAGTCAGCATGGTTTTGTACGTGGGAGGTCATGTCTCACAATTCTGATTGAGGTTTTTGATGACGTGACCAAAAAGGTTGATGAGGGCAGAGCTTTAGATGTTGCATACATGGACTTCAGTAAGGCATTCGACAACATGGTAGGCTGCCCTGGAAAGTTATATCGCAAGTGATCTAAGGAGAGAGCTGAATGGATAGCAAATTGGCTTCATGGAAGGAAGCAGAGGGTGATGGTGGAAGGTTGCTTCTCGGACTGCAAGCCTGTGATTAGTTGTGTGCCTCAGGGACCGGTGCTGGGCCCGTTACTGTTTGTCATCTACATAAATAATTTGGATGAGAACATATAGCGCAATGAGGTAGTTGAGGCAGGGTCTATCCCAACATTTAAGAAACAGTTAGACAGGTACATGGATCGGACAGTTGTGGAGGGATATGAACCCAACGCAGGCAGGTGGGACTAGTGTAGCTGGGACATGTTTGCCGGTGTAGGCAAGTTGAGCCGAGTGGCCTGTTTCCACACTGTATCACTCTAGCTCTGTATCACTGTAGCTCAGACCCTCTAGTTCTGGCAACATCCTTGTAAATCCTCTCTGAACCATTGACAATGCGTTTCCTATAACATCGTGCCCAGAACTGAACACAATACTCTGAATGCGGTCTTACCAACGTCTTATACAACTGCAACATGACCTCCCAACTTCTATACTCAATAATCTGACTGATGAAGGCCAATGTGCCAAGCACCGTTTTGACCACCTCATCTATCTGCGACTCCACCTTCAAGGAACCATGCACCTGCACTCCTAGAACCCTCTGCTCCACAACACTCCCCAGAGCCCTACCATTCACCATGTAGATCCTGCCCTACTTATTTCAGTCACTGCAATAATAGAAACATAGAAATTAGGTGCAGGAATAGGCCATTCGGCCCTTCGAGCCTGCACCGCCATTCAATATGATCATGGCTGATCATCCAACTCAGTATCCCGTACCTGCCTTCTCTCCATACCCTCTGATCCCCTTAGCCACAAGGGCCACATCTAACTCCCTCTTAAATATATCCAATGAACTGGCCTCAACTACCCTCTGTGGCAGAGAATTCCAGAGACCCACCACTCTCTGTGTGAAAAAATTCCTTCTCATCTCGGTCCTAAAGGATTTCCCCCTTATCCTTAAGCTGTGACCCCTTGTCCTGGACGTCCCCAACATCGGGAACAATCTTCCTGCATCTAGCCTGTCCAACCCGTTAAGAATCTTGTAAGTTTCTATAAGATCCCCTCTCAATCTCCTAAATTCTAGAGAGTATAAACCGAGTCTATGCAGTCTTTGTTCATAAGACAGTCCTGACATCCCAGGAATCAGTCTGGTGAACCTTCGCTGCACTCCCTCTATGGCAATAATGTCCTTCCTCAGATTTGGAGACCAGAACTGTACGCAATACTCCAGGTGTGGCCTCACCAAGACCCTATACAACTGTAACCCTATACAAATATAATGACCAGTTCCCCCAAATTCACTGTTATACGTGCCATATGTTTCTTCATTTAATCATTAGTTATCGTAATCATACTATTGCAGTGGGCAGGTGCTATAGACCTGCACGGGAAGGCAGACGCTCCCGCCCCCACAACTTGGGCAGAAGGGGCTCATCAGCCTGGGAAGGCAGTCCATCTAGGAGAGGGAAAACTCTGATTTAAAACCTCCACTGCCTTGTGGCCATATCCAGTCAAGGAAAAGGCTCCAGGAGTAAACTTCAAGAAAATCCAGTCAGAGCCCCTAAGGCAACTTTGCTCTGGCAGTTCCTGTGACGATGCTGGTGCCAAACTGTAATGGCCCTGCTGTTCCTTTGGATCGATCAGCGACGTGGTGAGAGGGGACGTGCTGCATGGGCAACAGCCTGTCCTCCATATGACATCGCCCAGGCTTGCATCCGACCAGGATGCATCACCCATGATCAGTCATGACCGCGAGGGGCCTATTACTACTATTGCAAAGGTTAAGAAACATTTAGACAGGTACATGAATAGGACAGGTTCGAGGGATATGTCAGTCAAAAGAGTTTATTGTCATGTGTCCCTGACAGAACAATGAAAATCTTTCTTTACATAGCACAACAGAACATAGTAGGCATTGACTACAATTAAGGGCCAAATGCAGGCAGGTGGGACCAGTGCAGATGGGACATGTTGGCTGGTGAAGGCAAGTTGTGTCGAAGGGCCTGTTTCCATGCTATATGGCTTTTGGCTATTAAAATAATCAATCAGGTTTAGGTACAGTGAAACATTTTGTTTTCGTTTTTTAGTTTTAGAGATACAGCGCAGAAACTTTGCCTTCAGCCCACCGAGTCTGCACCGACCAGCGATCCCAGCACGTTAACACACACTTCGGGAGCTACCAGTACATCCACAGTTCAGTTTTGACGCGGTCCTTCATTGCATGCGGGATTCGGTGTGGAGAGCGAGCGACAGATGTGACCTCCGTGTCGGTTACAATAATGTATTCTGTGGGAAGCTTGGCAGCTGGTTGTCAAAAAGGTCTTTGTATTGTGCGAGTAGTTGTTGGGTGGGACTTTGAGAGGTGGATAGTTGGTACACAGTTTTGCCGAAGATGACTAGGCGCATATCATGGCATGCATCGATGCCCAGGAGGAGGGCCACTTCCCTTCTAACCATGATAAAATCCAGATTGTAAACTTGGGACGCTAGATGGCATTGTAGTGTGACTTTACCAACTGGTTGCACCTCCCCCCCACCAAATGAATGTTACTTGGAGTTTGTTTTCATGATAGTTTCATTGTTGTGAATTCCTCATAGCAAAAGGATTTGAGTATAGGAGCAGGGAGGTTCTACTTCAGTTGCATGGGGTCTTGGTGAGACCACACCTGGAGTATTGCGTACAGTTCTGGTCTCCACATCTGAGGAAGGGCATTATTGCCATAGAGGGAGTGCAGAGAAGGTTCACCAGACTGATTCCTGGGATGTCAGGACTGTCTTATGAAGAAAGACTGGATAGACTCGGTTTATACTCTCTAGAATTTAGGAAATTGAGAAGGGATCTTATAGAAACTTACAAAATTCTTAAGGGGTTGGACAGGCTAGATGCAGGAAGATTGTTCCCGATGTTGGGGAGGTCCAGGACAAGGGGTCACAGCTTAAGGATAAGGGGGAAATCCTTTAGGACTGAGAAGAGAATTACTTTTTTCACACAGAGAGTGGTGGGTCCCTGGAACTCTCTGCCACAGAGGGTAGTTGAGGCCAGTTCATCGGCTATATTTAAGAGGGAGTTAGATGTTGCCCTTGTGGCTAAGGGGATCAGAGGGTATGGAAAGAAGGCAGATACGGGATACTGAGTTGGATGATCAACCATGATCATATTGAATGGCGGTGCAGGCTCGAAGGGCCGAATGGCCTACTCCTGCACCTAATTTCTATGTTTCTATGTTTGGAAGTCCGATAAGGATAGAACGTTGCACTGTGCCCCAGTATCTATCTTCGCAGCGACTTTTGTATTGTTGATACTGAGCGTTGTCATGGAATAATTGTTTTTGGACAGTGGGCCATCGCTCTGTTGTCATGGCTGGGTCATTTCGTAAACCCGAACCTCTGATATTTAACAGTGAACTTGCCGAACGTTGGCACGTCTTCGAGGTGGAATTCGGAATTTTCGTTGATGCTGCCCACCTGGGTGCTGCTCCCTACACGGTTGCATCAATTCTCCTCAACGTAGCGGGCACAGAGGCTGCCCTGCGGGCACAGGACTTTTATTATGCCCCAGAACATAGTGAAGCGGTAACCCATGTTGTGATCCTGGCAGAGTCTATCAGGGACCTTACCTGCCGCCTCCGATAGTTCCGTGAACAATGCCAACTTCGCACCAACGTTATCATGGAGCACCACAAAAATTATCTTCCCGTAGCCAACACGAGGGCGAGACGGTCGTATCCTACATTGGTGCCCTGAAGAGCATCGCTGCAAGATGCCACTTCCAGGACCGCGACGTACTCATCCGCAGCAGACTTGTATATGGCATCCTGAATGACAAGGTGAGAAATGAACTACTCCGGTGAGATATGAACTACTGTGATTAGTGGCGTGTCAATGTTCATAGAAACATAGAAAATAGGTGCAGGAGGCCATTCAGCCCTTCGAGCCAGCACCACCATTCATTGTGATCATGGCTGAGCGTCTCCAATCAATAAAACTTGCCTGCCTTCTCAACATATCCATTGATTCCACTAGCCCCTAGAGAGGTTGGTTAATCGGCTCAGTTCGCATTAACCAACCTGATCTCCCGGTGGCCCAGCACTTCAATTCCCCCTTCCATTCCAAATCCGACCTTTCTATCCTGGGCCTGCTCCATGGCCAGAGTGAGTCCCACCGCAAATTGGAGGAGCATCACCTCATAGTTCGCTTGGGTAGTTTACAATCCACCGGTACGAACATTGACTTCTCCAATTTCTGGTAATCATTGTTTTCTCCCTCCATCTCGTCCCCAGCTCTCCCACAGCCTACTGTCTCCGCCTCTTCCTTTCTTCTTCCCGCCGCGCATCCCCACATTAGTCTGAAGAAGGGTCTCGACCCAAAACGTCACCTATTCCTTCGCTCCATAGATGCTGCCTCACCCGCTGAGCTTCTCCAGCATTTTTGTCTACCTTTGATTTTTCCAGCATCTACAGTTCTTTCTTAAAACATTCATATAGCAGTGATACTGTATGTCAGTTCAAATTTCTGAAATGGGAATTGAACCCAAAACATCACTGAGCCAGAACTAATAATAGTGAACAAAAGCAATTGTATTCAAATCCACTGCGCTCTGTCACAAATGTAGTTGTTTGTTGCAATCAAGTAAAAGTGTACAGATAAAGGATAAAGGGTACAACATTTAGTGCAAGATAAAGTCCGATTAATTATACTTCGAAGGTCTCCAATGAGGTAGATGGGAGAACACGACTGCACTCTAACTGGTGTGAGGGCAGTTCGGTTGTCTGATAAAATCCGGGAAATAACTGTCCTTAAATCTGGAGATATGAGTTTTCAAACATCTATACCTCTTGCCTGATGGGAGAGAGGAGAAGAGCAAGTGACCAGGGTGAGGTTGATCCTTGAATATGCCGGTGGTCTTCTCGATGCTGCGTGAAGTATTGATCGAGTCAATGGAAGGGAGGTAGTTGTTTGAATCTGTGACAGTAGTTTGAACACTGTCTCAGAAAAGGCTATTAAACATTGAACTGGATGTAATCCAAAATAACCATTAAACGTAAAGAGCAACGTCATTGAATTTCTATATTTTATTCTAGTTTGCTTCATGTTATCAATTTGTGTTGGCTATATAATTTGATACACCTTGCACAGTAAAATTATAAAAGCACTGCTGAATCATCGTCACAGCACACAACACTGGTAAATTCTTGGTATTGATAGTCTAATTTTAAAACATTCACTTTCATTTATCCACTAAAATGAGTAGAAATCAAATCAATTAAATAGGTTCGCAGTGACTTAGGTATCAAGTAGCTGAGCCAAGCAGACCTAAACGTATCCAACTTCAATCCTCAACCTGTGCTCCACATTCTGGATTTTAGTCAAGCGATACAATTTAAACTGGCCAATTACAAAGTGTTGTCATCTGTTCCAGTGCCCAAATTCAAATATCCTGCACAGATGATTTTCCTAACTTAGTTTTGGATTTATTAAACAGTAGTTCTCAAAAAATGCAGATACAAATGTGAAGTAAAAATGTACATCTGGACTAGCTTTAATAATGAAGTAACATGTGACAAACCACAGAAGGTCACCTGGCACGTCAGAGTAACATACAAGACCATTTGTCTTTTTCTGCAGTCAATTTCTTACATTTACGGGAATTTTTTCTCATAACTGTTTCTTCCTTTTAATACAGTTGGTCTGAGCTTCTGGTATGATTTTGTGTACATCAGGATTTAGAATTTGCCTAATTATGTTAAAAATATTATATCTAATTGGAAATTCACGTTTGATTGGTTGCCTTTCAGCCAACATTGAAATTTGTTTACATATAACTTGGTCAAGTACTGCAGTCTTTTCTGGTTTGCTCTGAGAACTTGCCCAAAGCAATACCACATTAATTGGCACATCATAGAGTATGAGATTTCATATTGTAAGAGATGTACTGCATTGTGTGTATGAAATCCACATTAGGCATGAAATGCTGTTGGGTAACCTGATGGGACTGAAGGCTGATAAATCCCAAGGGCCTGATGGTCTGCATCCCAGGGTACTTAAGGAAATGGCTCTAGAAATCGTGGACGCATTGTGATCATTTTCCAATGTTCTTTCGATTCAGGATCAGTTCCTATGGATTGGAGGGTAGCTAGTGTTATCCCACTTTTTAAGAAAGGAGGGAGAGAGAAAACTGAATTATTGACCAGTTAGCCTGACATCGGTGGTGAAAAGATGCTGGAGTCAATTATAAAAGATGAAATAGCGGCACATTTGGAAAGCAGTAACAGGATCGGTCTGCGTCAGCATGGATTTACGAAGGGGAAATCATGCTTGACTAATCTTCTGGAATTTTTCGAGGCTGTAACTAGGAAAATGGACAAGGGAGAGCAAGTGGATGTAGTGTACCTGGACTTTCTGAAAGCATTTGATAAGGTCCCACGTAGATGATTAGTTGGCAAAATTAGGGCACATGGTATTGGGGGTAGAGTGCTGACATGGACAGAACACTGGTTGGCAGACAGGAAACAAAGAGTAGGGATTAACGGGTCCCTTTCAGAATGGCAGGTAGTGACTAGTGGTGTACCGCAAGGCTCGGTGCTGGGACTGCAGTTATTTACAATACATATTAATGATTTAGATGGAGGGATTACAAGTAACATTAGCAAATTTGCAGATGACACAAAGCTGGGTGGCAGTGTGAACTGTGAGGAAGATGCTATGAGAATGCAGGGTGACTTGGACAGGTTGGGTGAGTGGGCAGAATCATGGCAGATGCAGTTTAATGTGGATAAATGTGATGTTATCCACTGGTAGCAAAAACAGCAAGGCAGATTATTATTTAAATGGTGTCAAATTGGGAAAAGGGGAAGTACAATGGGATCTGGGGGTCCTTGTTCATCAGTCAATGAAAGTATGCGTGCAGGTACAACAGGCAGTGAAGAAAGCGAATGGCATTTTGGTCTTCATAACAAGGATTTGAGTATAGGAGCAAAGAGGTCCTTTTGCAGTTATACAGGGCCCTAGTGAGACCACACCTGGAGTATTGTGTGCAGTTTTGGTCTCCAAATTTGAGGAAGGTCATTCTTGCTATTGAGGGAGTGCAGTGTTGGTTCACAAGGTTAATTCCCGGGATGGCAGGACTATCATATGCTGAGAGAATGGAGCGGCTGGGCTTGTACACTCTGAAATTTCGAAGGATGAGAGGGGATCTTATTGAAACATATAAGATTATTAAGGGTTTGGACACACTGGAGGCAGGAAACATGTTCCTGATGTTGGAGGAGTCCAGAACCAGGGGCCACAGTTTAAGAATAAAGAGTAAGCCATTTAGAACGGAGATTAGGAAACACTTTTTCACGCAGAATTGCGAGTCTGTGGAATTCTCTGCCTCAGAGGGCAGTGGAGGCCAGTTCTCTGGATACTTTCAAGAGAGAGCTAGATAGGTCTCTTAAAGATAGCAGAGTCAGGGGATATGGGGAGAAGGCAGGAACGGGGTACTGATTGGGGATGATCAGCCATGATTGTATTGAATGGCGGTGCTGCCTCGAAGAGCCGAATGGCCTATACCTGCACCTATTAGAAACATAGAAATTAGGTGCAGGAGTAGGCCATTCGGCCCTTCGAGCCTGCACCGCCATTCAATATGATCATGGCTGATCATCCAACTCAGTGTCCAGTACCTGCCTTCTCTCCAGACCCTCTGATCCCCTTAGCCACAAGGGCCACATCTAACTCCCTCTTAAAGAAAGCCAATGAACTGGCCTCAACTACCCTCTGTGGCAGAGAGTTCCAGAGACCCACTACTCTCTGTGTGAAAAAAACTCATCTCGGTCCTAAAGGATTTCCCCCTTATCCTTAAGCTTGACCCCTTGTCCTGGACCTTCCTAACATCGGGAACAATCTTCCGGCATCTAGCCTGTCCAACCCCTTAAGAATTTTGTAAGTTTCTATAAGATCTCCTCTCAATCTCCTAAATTCTAGAGAGTATAAACCGAGTCTATCCAGTCTTTCTTCATAAGACAGTCCTGACATCCCAGGAATCAGTCTGGTGAACCATCTCTGCACTCCCTCTATGGCAATAATGTCCTTCCTCAGATTTGGAGACCAGAACTGTACGCAATACTCCAGGTGTGGTCTCACCAAGACCCTATACAACTGAAGTAGAACCTCCCTGCTCCTATACTCAAATCCTTTTGCTATGAAAGCTAACATGCCATTCACTTTCTTCACTGCCTGCTGCACCTGCATGCCTACTTTCAATGACTGGTGTACCATGACACTTAGGTCGCGCTGTATCTCCCCTTTTCCTAATCGGCCACCATTTAGATAATAGTCTACTCTCCTATTTTTGCCACCAAAGTGGATAATCTCACATTTATCCACATTATACTGCATCTGCCAAACATTTGCCCACTCACCCAGCCTATCCAAGTCACCTTGCAGTCTCCTAGCATCCTCCTGACAGCTAACACTGCCCCCCAGCTTAGTGTCATCCGCAAACTTGGAGATATTGCCTTCAATTCCCTCATCCAGATCATTAATGTATATTGTAAATAGCTGGGGTCCCAGCACTGAGCCTTGTGGTACCCCACTAGTCACTGCCTGCCATTCTGAAAAGGACCCGTTTACTGCTCTTTGCTTCCTGTTTGCCAGCCAGTTCTCTATCCACATCAATACTGAACCCCCAATGGCGTATGCTTTAAGCTTGTATACTAATCTCTTATGTGGGACCTTGTCGAAAGCCTTCTGGAAGTCCAGATACACCACATCCACTGGTTCTCCCCTATCCACGCTACTAGTTACATCCTCGAAAAATTCCACAAGATTCGTCAGACATGATTTACCTTTCGTAAATCCATGCTGACTTTGTCCAATGATTTCACCACTTTCCAAATGTGCTGCTATCCCATCTTTAATAACTGACTCTAGCAGTTTCCCCACTGCCAATGTTAGACTAACTGGACTGTAATTTTCCGTTTTCTCTCTCCCTCCCTTCTTAAAAAGAGGGGTTATGTTTGCTACCTGCCAATCCTCAGGAACTACTCCAGAATCTAAAGAGTTTTGAGAGATTATCACTAATGCCAATCACTATTGTCTATTGAAATAAGGTGCTAAGGAAGGACAAAGACATAATTTACAAAAATTATATGAAGCATAGTCATTATTTTGAGGAGTCTCTCACCCCTTCATCCATTCTTCCCCCACTCATTGGTGAAGGTTTGGAAAGACCTAATCAAGGGCAAGCTATATAGAAAAGCTTGTATTTGTAGTATATAAGCAAACAATAACGTTATAAAATTCATTTTCCTTTGATGCCAACTCCATGAATGAGGCATTCCTGTTCAAAGAACATCATAACATGACAGCGCATAGAAATCTTAGCTAATTTTCAAGCCTTCATTAAGGATGCAGGTCAATGGAAGCATGCATAATATTAGTATTAATCTTTTTATCTCCTCATGACTGACATTTTAGATGATTGAAGACCACTGGTAAATTAATGACATGTTTCTGCTTGCTCAGTCCTCAGTGAAGATTTTGCCTTTATACCCTTGCATTATACCCTTGCATAATGATTTCCATTAACAATTTAGCCATTCCTCTGCCCTCTGCCTCCATGCCCAATTCTTTGTCTCAGAATATGGATCTTTTCCCCCATTTTTTTAATTCTCAGTTCATCGGGACCCCCCCTAGCCTCTGATTTTCTCTACCTGTTCATTGTTAAATGTTAACGTCACTGTGACCACCTCAATTTTTCCCATGTCCCTACTCACATTAACCTATTCCCTCTGCCTGCAAATTTGCAACTCTGTTCACGAAGATACAACCTGACGTCGTCGTCTCATCGGCTGATGAGAGGGATGCTGCTGTCATTTAGCAAACTGATTTTCCTCACATTGATGCAAGGCAAATAAAAAGGGTGCAGGAAGTACAAGTGATGATTGTTGACAGAATGTTGAGATTGCGGCAATATATCGATGTATTGCAGAGAAGATGGTGAAGACTTTTCCAGATGGATCTGGGATATTCCTGTAATACCTTGTATCGTGCTACACATCAAAGATGGTGACCCAATTTTTCAAGCAGAAGAGGATAATTGCTTTGGACTACTAGCCTGGTAACTCATCTAACTTGGTCAATTATCAAAGAGAAGGAAAACGAGCACACTTATGATGCAATTACAAAGAAAGCACATCAGCACCTCTACTTCCTGAGAAGATTACAGAGAGTCGGTATGTCAAGGAGGACTCTCTCAAACTTCCACAGGTGCACAGTAGAGAGCTTGCTGACCGGTTGCATCGTGGCTTGGTTTGGCAACTTGGGCGTCCAGGAGCGGAAAAGGCTGCAAAAAGTTGTAAACACTGCCCAGTCCATTATCGGCTCGAAGTTTAGGAGAATCCTCTTCGACATGCCGAATCTCTGTAATCTTCTCAGGAAGTAGAGTCGCTGATGTGCCTTTTTATACAATTGCATCGGTGTGCTAGGCCCGGGAAAGATCTTCTGATATATGCACGCCCAGGAATTTGAAGTTATTGATCCTCTCCACCATCGTTGATATAAACAGGGTTGTGGGTCCTCATCCTTCCCCTACCAAAGTCCACAATCAGTTCCTTGGGTTTACTGATGTTGAGAGCCAGGTTGTTGTGCTGGCACCATTTGGTCAGACGGTCAATGTCACTTCAATACTCTGACTCGTCTCCATCTGTGATTCGTCCAATCACAGTGGTGTCATTGGCGAACTTGATGATGGAGTTCGCACTATGACTGGCGACGCAGTCATGGGTATAGAGTGAGTAAAGCAGGGGGCTGAGAACACAGCCTTGAGGTGCTCCCGTACTAATTGTTACTGAGGATGAAGTGGTTCCTCCAGTTCGAACAGACTGTGGTCTGTGGATGAGGAAGTCGAGGATCCAATTGCAGAGGGATGCGCAAAGGCCCAGTTCCGTGTGCTTGGTAACCAGCTTGGAAGGGATGATGGTATTAAACGCCGAGCTGTAGTCTGTAAACAACAGCCTGACGTAGGTGTTTTTATTGTCCAAGTGGTCCAGTGCGGAGTGGAGAGCCAGTGAAATTGCATCCTCCACTGACCTGTTGTGGCGATATGCGAACTGTAGTTGGTCGAGGTTCTTGTGGCTGCCTTGTCAACATTCTGTCACGTTCTTTTCTTTCTTTGTTGTTTTTTAATGTGTGTTAAATGTATGTTTTAGTTTTCTTTAGCTTTGTATTATGTGGTGGGGGGGGGTTTGGGTGAACTTTTTAAAATCTCTTACCTCGACGGAGATGCCATTTTTCTCCATATCGTATCTCCGTCCGCTGTGGTGGATGTTTATGTTAACTTTTATGTAGTTGTGCGTCATGTTGTTTGACTGTATGGTAAATCGAATTTCACTGTTCCTTAAATGGTTCACGTGACAACAAAGGACCATTGAACCATTGATATGAAAATACAGCCAGATTTTTTCGTGCTTAGACTTAAACCAAAAATTCTGCAGTAGAGGGACACAGTTTACTCTGTCGCACAGGAGGTACATTTCTGTTTGCAAGCTACAGAGCACTTTTTTTCTTCTGGGAAATATGAAACATGCATTAAAATACTTGCACAATGCACTTATTAACAACACACAATAATTTGTGGTCACGGATCATTAATGCTTTTTCAGCACCTGTGCACGGTTCATAAAACTTTATGAAGTAACAAAATATGTTATCCAATCCTTCCTGTAATCAGGATTCGATCTAAGTATACTGATGCATGTTACAAATTGACCACATAGACTTCCGTTAGGGGTACCAGTTTCCCCATTTTTTCCTTCACTGGATAATATAACTAAGCAGAACCAATTACACACATCATAAAGTTTGTGTTAATTTATGATTGTCTCAAGAGCAAGTGCAACAGGAAATTTAACAGCCTACACTGTATGAATACACATTCATCTACTTTGTTAGCCTCCTGCAAAATAAATCTGTGTGTTTCAGGAGTACATCAATAAAAAAATATCACACACATTACACACACAATATCATTACACATTAATAGCTGAGGACAGGCAATGGATATATTTGTACCAAGAAGGTGCTTAAAAATGGATGCCAGAGAACATTGTGCACAACTTTCTAACACGTTTTAATCAAACTCCAATCTCCGAAGCACAAAAGTAGCTTAAAATGTAAATACAAGCAATATTGCAACTAATGTTTTTCCAGCTGTGAGACAATGACAAAAAACACTATTGGCGTAACACTAAATTTCGAACTGCGTTGTTTAGAATGTGCAAAAGGAAATCAAGTTTCCTTTTTGACCTGTCAAGTGAGATGTCCAGGACAACTGAATATTATTCTCGAATGAGAAAGTAAAATGCTCATATATATGAGTTATGCCCACAGTCTTGTTTATATATTAGACAATAGGTGCAGGAGTAGGCCATTTGGCCCTACGAGCCAGCACCGCCATTCAATGTGATCATGGCTGATCATCCCCAATCAGTTGCAATCAGGCTGACATACATACACACAATGACTTCAACAGTCCCTGTGCCAAAAGATAACATGATTATTCATAAAAAAGCAAATTGTATACAAATTGTGTCAAGCATAAATAATGACAATTATCAAAAGTTAAAAAGTATATGCAAAAATTGTGCTTCCATTTCTCAGGTGACATTGTTTGTTCTTTAGATTTATCTAAAGAGCATACACACCGGGAATAAACGGGTTGGAGAAAAAAGTAATTGTCATACAAAAGAGACTGTAGGTACAGAGTGGAGAAGGAAGACGTGCTGAAAACGAATCAGATGCTGGAAACGATTCCATGTACACCTTGACTTCAAATGGCAACTCAGCAGAAACTGAAATCATGAAAGAAACCATGTTTTTTGTATTATTTCCTGTATTCCATGTAGGAAATTGTAAATGTGGCTTACAGCATTATAAACAGAACCCAAGTAGCAAAAAGCAGGTCACTGAAAGTCACACACCAATATTGAACATTACACGTACTTGCTACCTTTATATTGCCATAAATACCTTTATGCTACTCATAAATTCATTGTTTAATGCGTAAAAGTGATACACACAGGAATATTGCATTGACGAGAAATTATGCTTATGAATATCAGCAGTGTAACCATTGGTATTGTTTTGTTAATGCAATGTGCACTGAGATGCAGTGAAAAGCTTTGTTTGCATGCAATCTAATTAAATCATACTATACACAAATACAATCAAGCCACACACAAACACCACCGGTAGAGCAAAGAGCATAATACCAGAGTGGCGAACATTGGTAGATCGGGACTACGCATGGGAGCTTTTGGCTGCACCGTTTAGTACACTGATAACTGCGGAAAGAAGCAGTTCAGGAATCTGGAGGTATGTGTTTTCAAGGTTTTGTATCTACCTGACAGGGGAAAAGAGGGAATGACTGGGGTGAAAAGGTCCTTGATTAGGTTGGCTGCTTTCCGGAGGCATCGACCAGTAAGTGTAGATGGAATCCATGGTAGGCTAAATTTATTTTTGGCTCAAATAAATGAGATGAAGGCACAATTTAATTCTCCATTATTCAAGTCAATGGAATTGAATATTAGACCAAAATGGGGGATCATATGGCTGCCATGGTATCAAAATAAAAATGGGTTATTGTTTTGAACCTGTCACAAATTCTTAGTAGTAGATAACCAGCTTATTAGTCTTAACAAGATATCCACATGACCAAAAAGACAAAGAAAACAAAACTCTTACCAAATGCAAAGTTGGACAAATGCACGATTCCAAGATACAAGAGCATTTTGTTATAGAATGACGATAGACCTTCAAACCCCAACATGAATTCATAAGTAACTAAACACATTTCCATGTGGCCTGCAACTATAGCAATGACATATAAAAACAACTTGCTAGCATTTTAGACAAAACAGGTACATTCAATTTCATAGACTCAGTCATACAGCACAAAAACAGGCCCTTCGGCCCATCTTGCCCATGCCGATCAAGCTGCTCCATCTACGCGTCCTACCTGACTGCGTGCATGTTTTCTAAATACCTCTTTCATAAAGTAAGAAATGTGGAAACAATCTGTTGTGATTGTACAAGCTTCTAAAATCAGAGTCATAGGAAGAAGGCTCATATTGAAGAGAGGCAGCACTGGTCAGAATGAATTTAGTGGAGAGTAAGAGCAATTGATTAGTTTGATTCATCAACATGTACTTGACACATCCAAGCAGGCATAAATCTTGGATTGAAATCTATTGCTAAAGGAATCAGGTGTAGAAAAAAAAGCAGTACAAAAATATCCCCGACAAAATGAAAGTTTTGTGAAACAAACTGTCTTTGCATTCAACTTTAATCATGGTAATAGTTTCCTATTGTAATTATGTCCAATAGATATAATTATAAATTGATTGCTATTCACTCTTGTCACTTGAGAATTACTGTTCTGAAATTTGCTAGATGTGGTCATTAATTTGAAGCTTGCTTAGATGGACACACATAAATCTTAGGGAAGAGAGTCATCGAGCTAATTTGTTTTCACCTGTGGTGTAATACAAGTCATCATGATCTGTTTATAAATCTATTTAAAATATCGAAACAAGTTAGGTTTTACAAACTAAAGACTTCAGTTTCTTTTTAAAACTTTTTCTTTACACTCAAAAACTAAAGCAAAACTGATAATTTTCGAGCCAAATTTTAGCTCATGTCTGTTATTATTAGTCATACCTCCTGTAAAGAACGAGCCGCTGGCTTGTCTTGATGGTTGGCTAATATTAAAAATGGCAAAGTGCATAGCTGTGGATGCTGAAGAGCAGAATGCAACTCATTCCTCGCCATTTCTAGATCGTCTTCAGATGATGCGCTGTCGAGAACAAATGCAACCCCTTGTGATCCTTGATAGTATCGACTCCAGTATTTGCGAATATTGTCTGCCCCTTAGGAGAATTAATAAAATAAATTATTCAAAAATATATACTTTCATTTTAAAAAAAGCAGTATTTTTCTTGAAAAACAGAAAATTATCAAAACTTCGCCAATATAAATAAATGATAGTATTTTCGCAGCAGGTATTTTAGAAACTGGAAAATATCGCCATCAGAGTAAACCTTTCCCATAAACTAAACTAAGCTATGTTTGGATGCATCCCTTGAAAATTCTGGCTCCCAATTGTTATTACTTCACTTTAAATGTTGCATTTGGACCTCCAGAAAATACACATAATGCACACGGATATTAATCTCAAATTGCTACATCTGTAAGCTCAAATCTCTCAATGGTAAAGTCAAATAATTCAAAATGACGATACATTCTAGACATAAATGTGACCAAGAAAGCTGACTAAATAGCATTGTTACAAAGGGAGGTGGTGGCGGTTGGGGGGGGGGGGGGGAACCTGTTACCTACACCTGGTTAGCATTCATATAAATTCAGATTCTTACTTTTAAGCAGCCTCTAAAATTACTCAGCAAATGTTACATATAGAAATGGTTTATCAACTCGGAATAATTTGCAATTATTACCAAATAAATATCTCACGCTTGAATTCCAAACAAATTTAGAGGAAAGTGGATGTTTAAGCCACTTAAACATCCACATGATATTCATTCGGCATAATTTTTGAATATTTCAGATTATTGGATTAATTTTCATACCAATATAGAGACATATTCAATTTTATTCCCTATATTTCCATCAATAACATTGCAATATAGTTTGGAGAAAGGTTTGACCCTTCTTGTTTACACAACTATTTCATTAGCATGGGCAAAATTCAACATACTTTCAGGGCTCTCACTTAACTTTTTTTCCCTGTTGCCAGCCGGGCAACCTTGGCAACTTTTTAGGTTGCCAAATGACAGTTTAGGTGGTCATTTAAGACGCGTGCTCGGACGAAGTGCGTAGTTACCAGTCAGAATAATGCTCAATGAAGCATTCACATATTATTTCTGCTTCAAATAAAGTCACAAACTAACATATTCACCAATCAAGACATGATATATACCACAATGACATGCAGCAAAATTATAATACAGTATCTCAACTCTTTTTACACATTGCAATTAATGCAATTTTTATTATTTCTTTCCACTTCCAAACAAAAATGTAGTTGGATTATTCAGCGTTTGATCAACCTGTGTCAATAAATCCTGGACCTTGATAACATATATGCTTAACCAATCACACTACAGTTTGATGCATGCATATTTTCTGTGAAGGACCGAAAATTATCATGACATGGCCATAGCATGGGTCGTTATTGCTATTGGTACAGAAACACTTTCGCTTCCCACATAACTTATCCACAATAAAATATACAGGTTGCAAGGAATTTTCTAAAGGCATTTTATGATAATAGCTGTTAAAACTGATTAACTGACATTACACTAACTACCAAGAGATGGCCAAAGGACATAAATGCAGCAAATGCTCTTTTGGTAATATATTTAAAGGTGTCAAGACGCCACATTACCGGACATTCAGATTAGATGTATGTGTTGTGAACAGCAATGAAGATACCCAATTTGTAAGCAAAACATTTTTTTTTTAATTGTTGATGAACGCTTTTTCCATCATTCCCACTTCAGAATTAACGTTAAAATTTAAACTGAAATATTTCCTGACCAAATTTGTGATGTATATGACTGTAGAAGTAAAACCTGGATAAATCCAACGTATAGTTGTGAATGTTGCTCATTAAATAACTACAGTACTGATACTACATATTAAGAGCATTGATTTGCTGTAAAAAAAAAATAATTCTGTAATAACGTGTTAACGGTAGCAGTGACAATCGAACACTACAGTTTTAATGTTTCACGTATTCACAATTTAATTAATCCATCTTTATGGATTAAAACAAATAATAACATTGGGAATTAAAACATATTTGATTGCATTCCGTTATCTAACATAGTCAATGTTAGCTCTGAAGACATTTCCAGCACACTAGGGTCCGGGGGGGGGGGGGGGGGGGGGGGGGGGGTGAATCAGTGCAGGATGGGTAGATGGTGGTGGGGGGTGGGGGGGCTTGAGTAGGCGATCGGTGCGGATTGGATGGATTGAGGCAGGGGAATTAGTGCGTGTTGGTTGGAGTAGGTAAAATTGTGAGGGGAGAGCGCGGGGGATGACAGTGGGTTGAATGGGGGGGATCAGTGCAGGATGGATGGGGGAGCAGTGTAGGATGAAGGGGGGGGGGAAGAGTGCAGGCTGGATGGGAAGGGGGGTCAGTATAGGATAAATTGGGGGACCAGTGTAGGATTAATGGGGAGTGGCAGGAGGATCAATGCTAGGTGGATAGGGAGATCAGTGCAGGATGAATAGATGTGGGGGAGGGGGGAGATGAGGAGGGGAGCACAGGGGATGTCAGTGAGGACTGAATGGAGGCAGGAATGGGGATCAGTGCGGGATGGAGAGGAGGGGGTCTCAGGATAAGGGGAGTGGAGGGGGGCGTACAAGAGAGAGAGGGAGAGGGAGAGAGAGAGAGGAAGGGGCAGAGGAGGTGGGAAGGAAGGTCAGCGCTCCTCGGACAACACCGGCATCATCGCTCAAATTGCTATCAAAATATGGAGGGGACAGTGGGGACACAATATCTTGGCGGCCGCGCGTGATGCTTCGCACGCTCAATCCAGCGCTAAATGCAGCTCAACTCACATGGTGACATATTTCCCGTAAGTCCAGGCAGGGCTGTAAATCCCGGTGGGACAGGCAGAGTTCAGCTGGGTTTAGCACTGCTTCTCTGCGCTGGCTGTGGCCTGGGGGCACCGCGCACGTCTGACTCCCGACGCCTCTGGCCATTCCTGGGCGTGTGGGGGCTCTCGGGTGGGGACGGGGATGGTCCAGTGGCGGTTCGGCAGCAGAGACCGGAATCGATCCTGGTGGCGGTGCAGGTCTGCCGAGAGCCTGCAGGTTTTGGCAAGTCTCCCTCCTCCAATCACCGCGTTCTATCCTCAGCCCGCCCCCCCCCCACTTCTGCCTCTAACCGACACCTCCCTCTTCCAAGGGTTTGTTTTGAAAGCGCCATTGGCGGAGTGGCAGCAGTGGCCGTTAACAGCAAAGATCCTATAGCGTTATCAGGCCGGACGGGGTGCGAGAGGAGGAGGAGGAGATGGAGCCGCCGCCGCTGCTGTGCGGGGCCCGTCATTCGCTCCGACCCTCCGTCACGCCACACTTAGCATCTTTCCCACGGTATATCTTCGTTATAAACCAAGTTGCCAAGCCGGGCAAAATAACTCGGCATTTAGGTTGCCCGGCAGCACTTTGAGTGGTCAGTGGCACCCGGGCAACTGCTAATTTTGAGCCCTGACTTTACTTCTAGAAATAACATCCAAACAGAATGTTCACAGGCTGGTTCATGCATTTCCACTACTGGAACATTTCAGGAAATTCAGACAGATTAATAATCTGGATGCAATTGTAGGAGGCATGATTATTAAATTTACAGAACAAATAAAAATCAGTGTTGGTGTTTATAGTGAAACAGGGAGTCTTCAATGACATGTGCTAATGAGGGCATGAGAAGGAATAGGCCAGATGAATACATGGCTGAGGAACTGGCCCAGGGGGCAGGGGCTTTGGCTCTGGATCTTTGGACATTTAGGACACTTTTAGGTAATTGATGACCTATACTTAAAGGTTCATTGCATTTAAATTGGAGGGCAGTGCACTATCCTGGGAAGGATATTTGCTAGTGCAACTGGGGATTGTTTTTGTTGGACTGGCAGTGGAGAAGGTCCAAGAGCAGAAAGGAGGCTGATGTGAAGTGGGGAAGAAATACTGTAATCAAAAAGAGCAAAATTAGCAGACTGGACAGGCAGATGCACAGCAAAGAGTGGGGAAAAGACTGGTGGTTTAAACAGTATTAATTTTGATGGTAGAAACTCAACATGTAAGACGGATTAACTCAGAAAGCTTCTACAGATCTAGTGTTCAGACAGGATACTCATGGGATTGTCCAATTATGCTGGAAAGGCACAACTTAGAAACAAAGAGAATGATCAATGTTGATGGAGCTGTATTTAAAGTCAGAGCTTTAGAGCAGCAGATGTGTAGGACGATTTCATGTAGTTGCAAAAATATTAGGGGTAGTATTAATGGGAGATTTATACTTAGCTAATGTTGACCAAGTCTCCCAGTTTAAAGGGAAAATGTTCTAAATATGACCAAGAAAGCTTTCTTAAACAACATATCGAGGGCTCTACTAGGGAGTTTGAGTTTGAGTTTAGTTTAATGTCTAATGTACAGTGAAAAGCTTTTATCTGGTGCTACACTGGACCTCCTCTTGGTAGGGCTAGTGATTTACATACAGTGTGGGAGCATGCTGGGAACAATGACTGTAATTTTATTGGTCTTTAAATAGTTGTGAAGAAATAATAGGACTGGCCTACAAGGCAAGGTCCTAAATCGGCTGATTTTGGCTGATATGCTAAGGCTGATTTTGCAAGCATATGGTCGGGAGGTCGATGGAGAGAGTCTGTTTGCAAGTACAGTGACGGCTGGCAAGTGGGAGGCTTTCAAAATCAAGAAAAGTACAGAGGCAGCATGTTCCTGTTAGGTTGAAGGGCAAGGATAGAAACTTTAGGGAACCCTGGTTGACAAGAGGTGTTGGGGCTCTGCTCAGGAAATGGGAGATATCGGAAGGAGGCAGTAAATTCAAGTAAATCCCTCTGCTAGTATAATCATGGCATACACTTAGAGGTAATCATGAATCGTTTGAATCCTCAGTTAGGCAGTACATGATAGAACATGCACAAAAGACATTAATCTATGTAGAGAATTCAGAGATATACATGTATGTCCAGTTCATATTTCAAGTGGTCAAAGGCATAAACATATACAAATGTCTAAATTTACCTGGATTATCTCTGATTTTTACTTGGTTAGGTTGAAAAAGATTGTGAGTGATTTCATACATTTTTAAACATGCTGGATGGCCCAATTGTGTTAAGTTACAAGCAGCTTCATCTTTTAATTGGTTTTGACTATCACATAATATGTAGTTGTGAGGAATAACATAAATCATTCACAGTTCTCAATTTCAAAATTGTCACTCAAATTTAACGATTTCTTTGTAGAATCCAACACCGAAGAAAGTAATCAACGCAGGCGAGACATTGGGACTATTGTCTAACACAATCAAAATAAAGTGATATAGAGACAGATGGGCAAGGGTTAGGTGCAGTGAATCCTTTCAAGCCTCATGAAAAACTGGCAGACTGGCAATCCATTGTCAACTAATGCAGTTGTGATCTTTGTAAATTTTGAAAAGAACTACAAGGAAATGTGTCAAACAGTGTGGGGAATCATACCAAGTTTGATTTATGTTTTTGACACTTGGAAAAGATAATTATAACAATTTATCTGGTGACCCACACTTCAGCAATGTACCCCTGACATCATTAACTGTAAACTTTTGTGTGCCGATTCCTTCAATTGCTGCAACACTGATTTAAGTCTCTGTCTTTGTTGTTTAACAAGTTTAGGTGATTTTCACACGTACGTTCAAATTAAAAATATTAACTCCTTACTGCACATCCATTTTCATACATTGGGTGTAAGTATGCATAAAATTACAAGTTGTTTTATATATGCAAATCTTTTGTGGGACTGCTTCCTTTCAAGGATAAATTGTTTCCCTTCCCACATTACTTTCCTTGTTAACACCACAGGTTAGGTTATTAGTAAACCAGACGTGTGGACCAACTGTAACTCAACAGTCCAAGGACAAGTTTAAATTTCAGTAAAGCTGCTGTGCAGTTTAAAACACAGATCCATAAACTAGAAAGTAAATAAAGTCTTAGCAAGATGACTAAGAAACTAAGAGATGGTCATGAAACCATCTGGTTCATTAACAAATTCAGAGTAATTTATTCGATCCCTATTCAGTCTCACATATATGCAATTTCAGACCCAGAGTAATGCGGCTCATTATTAACTACCCTCTGAAATTGCTAAATAAGCCAGTCAGTTCCAACAAAAGCATTACATGAAATTACATGAAAATAGAAACATAAAACCAGATTACCCACTATCGACCTTGGCAATGAATTCTGACATTGGAAAGCTGCTTACAGTTCACTTGACCTTTATAGTCCTCTTTATGAACATCAGGGGCTGGCTGGTATCTAAATTGGGAGAGCTGCCTTGAACTGGGTAATGAGAGCCTCACCTTGCAGGCTTCTTCACAATCCCTTGTATATCTTGCTCCATCAATTGTTTGGGGCAAGAGGGAGTAGGAGCACACAATGCTGTCATGTCAAACATGGACAAGAATTACCACCTGCTGTCCTCCTTCGATTGATGAAATTGTGCTCCTGCATCCTGGACAATACTTAAGGGCCTGTCCCACCAGCATGCAACTCTATGCGATTAGCGCCACCTAACGTGGTCGCTTGAGCCGTCCGGCATCGCAGGGCCAGTCCCCTTCGATTGCCGGAGCCGTGCGGAATTGAGCGGAGTTCGTCCCGACACCGCGCAGGGCTCCGAAAAACCGACTATGTCCAAAAATTCCGCGCGGCAACGGCTTGTCGGCTCGCAGTCGCCTCGACATTT
The DNA here is from genome assembly GCA_963514005.1 of Raja brachyura. Next base: position 61,348,613 of record OY740781.1, read on the forward strand.
ACACACCGCCCCGACATCGTGCCTCCGTGAACCTGTTTGTAAGTGCCTCCGTGACCCTCTATGTGTGTGGCTCCGTGGCCCTGTGTGTGTGTGTGTGTGCCTCAGTGCCCATCTCTGTGTGCCCCTCTCTGTCCTGGCGAACTTACCTTGGACTTCGCTCCAAGTTCGCCTCACTTTGCGCCGCGTTGCGCCACTCACCCGACCTCCGCGCGGCCCCTACTGCCGGTTTGGTTGCGCTTGCCGCATGCAGGTGCATGTTGGTGGGAACGGCCCTGTACAGGGGATCACCCGACCTCCGCGCGGCCCCCGCTTCTAGTTTGATCGCGTTCATCGCATAGAGTTGCATGCTGGTGGGACAGGCCCTTTAGAAGCAGCACTGACAAGACTAAGCTGACAGAATGTGGGTGACTTTAATGTCAACCACCAAGAGTAGCTGAGCAGCACCACCATTGATTGAGGTAATCACGTCCTAAACAACATTGGTGCCAATTTGATCTAAAAGACAGGCCTGCAAATAGCTAAGTATTTAGTTCACAAAATTAGTCTGAACTCAGACCAGACAAAGTTCATATAAAACTGCAACAATAAGATTAGTCTGGGGCACCTGAACCCAGCCACACTTCCCATCTGTCGTTCCCAATCATTCTTTCCAACCTGCTCCTTTGCACCCAAGAGATGTCTGTGATGGTGAGCAAAGTCCCTGAAGTAAAAGTGCCACAGGTGGCTCACTGTTCATATGCTATACAAGGTCATAAGTGATAGGAGCAGAATTAAGCCATTTGGCCCATCAATTCTACTCTGCCATTCAAACATGGCTGATCAATCTATCCCTCCTAACCGCATTCTCCCCATAACCCCGGCACCAATACAAAGATACAAGAATCTATCTATCGCTGCCTTTTCCCTTTATGGTCAGCAACTTCCCAATGCATATTTCGCCACCCACAATCATATAGTGTTGACAGAAACAAAAAGACCGGCTTGTGTATCAATATCCATTGACTTGGCCTCTGCAGCCTTCTGTGGCAAAGAATTCCACAGATTCACCACATTCTGACTAAAGGAATTCCTCATCTCCTTCCTAAACGAACGTCCTTTAATTCTGCGGCTATGACCTCTAGTCCTAGACTCTCCCACGAGTGGAAACATCCTCTCCACACCCACACCCACGCTATCCAAGCCTTTCACTATTCTGTACATTTCAACAAAGTTCCCCCTCATTCTTCTAAATTCCAGCAAGGACAGGCCCAGTGGCGTCATCGCTCATCATAAGTTAACCCATTCATTCCTGGGATCATTCTTGTAAACCTCCTCGGGACCCTCTCCACGGCCAGCACATCCTTCCTCAGATATGGTGCCCAAAATGGCTCACAATACTACAAATGCGGTCTGACCTGAGCCTTATAGAGCCTCAGCATTACATCTAGTCCTAGACTTTCCCCACTAGTGGAGAGAGTATCATTCCCCAGCCCTGCGCGGCCCGGTTTTATCTCCTCTATAAAATCCACAAACAGTCCACAGATGAGCACCAGGCCTAAATCTCAAGCACCATCACTGACTTCATCACTTCCGGCTCCCTGCCCTCTAAAGCCTCCAACCTCATTGTTCCCCAGCCCTGCACGGTTTTATCATCTCCCCAAAATCCAAACAGAACAGTCCTGGCAGATCCATTGTGTCTGCTTGTTCATGTCCCATCTAACTTATTTCCACATACCTCGTCCCCATCCTATCCCCCGGTCCAATCCCTCCCCACCACACACGCTCTTCGTCCCCTTCATGACTTCCGTTTTCCAGGCCCCCACTCCCTCGTCTCTGCTATGGATGTCCAGTCACTCTACACCTCCATCGCCCACCAGAAGGGTCTTAAAGCCCTCTGTTACTTCCTCGACCACAGAAACAACTAATTTCCATCTACCAACACTCGCCTCTGCCTAGAAGAGCTGGACCTTACCCTCAACAACTTCTCCTATGGCTCCTCCCATTTTCTCCAAATCCATGCGTAGGCACTCGCATGGGACCTAGCTATGCCTGCCTCTTTGTAGGGTATGTTGAACCATCCCTGTTCCAGGCATACACTGGCCCTATCCCCGAACTCCATCGTCAGTGCTTGTGTGTGAGCGAGAAGAAGCGGCGGCGGAGACAGTGAGGAGACACGGCGATGGCTGTCCTGGAAGGATCCTGACCTGAAACATCGCCTATCCATGTGCCTAACCCACTGAGATGACCTAACATGGCGCCTACCTGCGGCAACATTTAGCGAACGGCACAAAGAAAAACAGTAAGATACAATATTTATGAATTCACCTGCATCAGAAAAACTACTGAAATCAACGCCGTAATTAGCGAGCTGCTAACGCATTTAAATGCATCAGCGCTACTGAGAACTCCCAATGTTAGCGCTGGTAAGGGAATCCCCGGTCAGAAGGGAATCCCCAAACTCGCAGCGGCGTGCAGGCAGAGCAAGAACCTTACCTGCAAACACCAGGGAGACCTTCAGGAAGTCCAGAATCGAGGCCATCGGGCAGGACCCCCCCAGCAGCAACGGAGCTGGAGGTGCCAACTGTAATGGAATCCCCGACCTCAGGGAGACCCATAAGAAGAAACATAGAAAATAGGTGCAGGAGTAGGCCATTCGGCCCTTCGAGTCTGCACCGCCATTCAATATGATCACGGCTGATCATCCAACTCAGTATCCCGTACTAGCCTTCTCTCCATACCCCCTGATCCCACAAGGGCCACATCTAACTACCTCTTAAATATAGCCAATGAACTGGCCTCAACTACCTTCTGTGGCAGAGAATTCCACAGATTCACCACTCTCTGTGTGAAAAATGATTTTCTCATCTCGGTCCTAAAAGACTTCCCCCTTATCCTTAAACTGTGACCCCTTGTTCTAGACTTCCCCAACATCGGGAACAATCTTCCTGCATCTAGCCTGTCCAACCCCTTAAGAATTTTGTAAGTCTCTACAAAGATCCCCCCTCAATCTTCTAAATTCTCGCGAGTACAAGCCAAGTCTATCCAGTCTTTCTTCATATGAAAGTCCTGCCATCCCAGGAATCAGTCTGGTGAACCTTCTCTGTACTCTATGGCAAGAATGTATTTCCTCAGATTAGGAGACCAAAACTGTACGCAATACTCCAGGTGTAGCCTCACCAAGACGCTGTACAACTGCAGTAGAACCTCCCTGCTCCTATACTCAAATCCTTTTGCTATGAATGCTAACATACCATTCGCTTTCTTCGCTGCATGCTGCACCTGCATGCCAACTTTCAATGACTGGTGTACCATGACACCCAGGTCTCTTTGCATCTCCCATTTTGCTAATCAGCCACCATTCAGATCATAGTCTACTCTCCTGTTTTTGCCACCAAAGTGGATAACCTCACATTTATCCACATTATACTGCATCTGCCATGCATTTGCCCACTCACCCAACCTATCCATGTCACCTTGCAGCCTCCTAGCATCCTCCTCACAGCTAACACTGCCCCCCAGTTTCGTGTCATCCGCAAACTTGGAGATGTTGCATTCAATTCCCTCATCCAGGTCATTAATATATATTGTAAATAGCTGGGGTCCCAGCACTGAGCCTTGCGGTACCCCACTAGTCACTGCCTGCCATTCTGAAAAGGGCCCGTTTACTCCTACTCTTTGCTTCCTGTCTGCCAGCCAGTTCTCTATCCGCATCAATACTGAACCCCCAATACCGTGTGCTTTAAGTTTGCATACTAATCTCTTATGTGGGACCTTGTCGAAAGCCTTCTGAAAGTCCAGATATAACACATCCACTGGTTCTCCCTTATCCACTCTAGTAGTTATATCCTCGAAAAATTCTATAAGATTCGTCAGACATGATTTACCTTTCATAAATCCAAGTACTCTTCAAACACCGAGGAGGGCTCCATGGAGTACGGAAAAGTGGCCGTCGGGCAGGTCAGGTCAGACCTTCTGTGGCAGAGAATTCCACAGATTCACTACTCTCTGTGTGAAAAATGATTTTCTCATCTCGGTCCTAAAAGACTTCCCCCATATCCTTAAACTGTGACCCCTTGTTCTAGACTTCCCCAACATTGGGAACGATCTTCCTGCATCTAGCCTGTCCAACCCCTTAAGAATTTTGAAGCGGAGGGGACTTCGGCCCCTTCTCCCTACTATCCTACTGGCCAATGTACAGTCACCAGAAAATAAAGTGGAGGACTGAAGGGCAAGGCTGCTTTATCAAAGGGAGCTGAGGGAATGCTCTGTGTTCTGTTTCACAGAGACATGGCTCACCCCCAGCTCCACAGACTCAGCGGTCCAGCCTGAAGGGTTCTCCATCCACTGTATGGACCGTACGCAGGCATCTGGGAAAGGGAGAGGAGGGGGCATCTGCCTAATGGTCAACTTTGCGTGGTGCTCAGACGTGGCAGAACTGTCCAACTCCTGCTCTCCGCACCTCGAACATCTGGCGGTGAAGTGCCGACCCTTCTACCTTCCGAGGGAATTCACCTCCATCATCCTGACCGCGGACTACATCCCACCCCAAGCAAATGTCCGTCTGGCACTGGAGGAGCTTCACGGCGTAGTCAACAAACACCTGATGTCTTACCCCGAGGCATTTACCACCATAGCTGGGGACTTCAACAAAGCAAACCTCAAGAAATCGCTCCCTAACTTCCACCAACATGTCTCCTGCTGCACCAGAGGACCAAACACCCTCGACCACCATTACACAGGCACGTGCCGTGAGTAATTACTCAGGGTAGGCAGTCAGTCGGCTTTTTAAAAAAAAATTAAACCGCGCATGTGCAGATTGTTCTCTCCGTAAAAATAAAAAATAAAAATAAAGACAGTAACAATTCAATTTGCTCAAGGCTTCCAAGTCTCCTTTATTCTGAATTACTGAATGGGTGGGGGGTGAAGGGTGATGGCAGGTGGAGGGATGGTGGGAAAAACAGGAGCACAGGGAAAAGTTGAATCAGTTGTCATCTAATTGAATGACAACACTTGTTCAAGGAACCAACTGGGGGGAGAGTTCCTTTCACAGCATGTGGAGAGTCTGTGCTAGGGATGAAATTGCGGGGAGAGCAGGAGTGTTGAGAAGGAAGGGGTCAGGATAATGCCAGTAACTCACTCACCGCTGCCGCGCGCTCCGGGCGTGGAGCCACCGCATTGTAGCCAGGGAAAGAAGCAGCTCGATTGATTGCGGGAAGCCGCCAGGAGCCGACAACAGAACAGGCTGCCACTTCAGCGCCTTCTGACAGCCCGCTCTGGCAGTGCTCTCCATCTGAACACCTCGCCCCCAACTTCGCTCATGTCAGCCGCTTCCTGCAAATCCTCAAATTCCCACAGCCGAGTAACCTCAATCGCGCTGTCAGAATGTAAGGACATGAGTGAGGCCAGCAAGCGCCAGGAGATAGGTTTTTAGACGGAGAGCTGCCAGACGTGAGCGGGGTCCGGCAGAAGGCGCTGAGGTGGCGGCCGGTTGCGCTGTCCGGCCCGGCGGCCACTCCCAGCCACGCAAGCTACTCCCCCCACCCCCCACCCCCACCCCCCCCGCAATGTGGTGGCTCCGTGCAAGGAGCGTCGCAAGTGGCATATTCCCGATCCCCTCCTTCACAACATTCGTGCCCTCCCCGCAACTTTACCCTGGGCCAGACTCCCAAAACGCTGTGAAAGGAGCTCTCCCCCCACCCCCACACCCCGGGAAATACGGTATTTAAAAACATAAACACAAAATGTACTTATCACATTATCGGTACACGAACTCCATTCTTCTCTCTTTGTTTCCTAAGATACAGTTAAAATAATGACAATCCATATTTGAAAACCCCGCCAAGAAACCAGCGCTGCACATGCGCAGTAGGCTGCTGCGCATGCGCAGTGATACAAAGGCAGAATTTCAGCTGCCTTCAGCCGCGCTTGAAATTGACGGCTTGAAGCAGCGCTGACGGCACGTGGGCTGCACAGATCTTCAAGAGTTACAAGTGCTGCGGATGTAAGATCGATCTCTTAGACAGGCATAATTCTCCCATGCCTTTATTATTTATATTTAGTTATTACCATTTATAATTTGTCAGGGTCGGCAGTGCCTACCTTGCCTACCCTGATGGTGGTGTAGCAGCATGTGCCTGCTGCTACACCACCATCAAGAATGCCTATCGCTCTATCCCTCGCCCTCACTTCGGTAGATCCGACCATACAGCGGTGCTGCTTCTTCATGCCTACAGGCAACAATTGAAGAGCGCACCCCAGAGGTGAGCACTGTACAGAGCTGGTCGGTGGGGGGGGGAGGGCAGAGGAACAACTCCAGGATTGTTTGGAGTCTGTAGACTGGGCAATATTCAGGGACTCGGCAACGGACCTGAACGAAAACGTCACAGTCATTACAAACTTCATAAAGAAATGTGTGGAGGACTGCATCCCTGCAAAAACATTCCGAGTGTTAACCAATCAGAAGCCTTGGATGAACTTTGAGATCCGCACTCTTCTGAAGACCAGACACCGGTCATTCATGTCTGATGATACAGTGGTCTACAAGAAGTCCAGATACGACTTTGGTAAGGCCATCAAAAAGACCAAAACGGACTTCTGCTCTAAGCTGGAGGAAGAGACAGATGTTCGGCAGCTGTGGCGGGGCCTGAATGCAATCACCTCCTCCAAGGTGAAATCAAGAGGTAGCTCGAATGTCAGCGAAACATCACTCCTTGACGAGCTTAATGCATTTTACGCACGCTTTGATAGGGAGAACACTGACGTGCCTTATCGAGCCCTCATTCACTGTGATGGTATTTCAGTCAGTCATGGAGGCCGATGTCAGAAAATCCTTCAGAAGGGTGAACCCTCGAAATGCGCCTGGACCTGATGGCATACCCGGTCGTGGTCTAAAAACCTGTGCGGACCAACTGGCTGGAGTTTTTAACGAACATTTTCAACCTCTCACTTCTGAGGCCTAAGCTTCCCACCACTTTAAAAGGGCATCAATTATACCAGTGCCCAAGAAGAACAAGGTGACGTGCCTCTGTGACTATCGACCAGTGGCAGTAACGTCGGTGGTGCTGAAGTGCTTTGATAGGTTGATCATGGCGCCACTGCAATTGCAGTTGCCTGGACCCACTGCAATTCGCCTACCGCCACAACAGATCAACGGTGGATATGATCTCGCTGGCACTCCGCTCTGGACCACTTGGACAACGAAAACTCATATGTCTGGCTGTTATTTATTGATTACATCTCGGAATTTGACACAATCATCCCCTCCAAGCTGGTTACCAAACTTGCAGAACTGGGTCTCTGCGCATCCCTCTGCAATTGGATCCTCGACTTCCTCATTCACAGACCACCGACTGGTCATTTTGGTGGAAATGTGTCAGCCTCGATAACAATCAGCACTGGAGCACCTCAAGGCTGCGTGCTCAGCCCCCTGCTCATTGGTACTCATTCTATACTCATGACTGCATAGCTGGTCATAGTGCGAACTCCATCATCAAGTTTGCTGATGACACCACTGTTGTGGGACGTATCACTGATGGGGACAAGTCAGAGTATAGAAGAGAAATCGACCGACTGACCAAATGGTGCCAGCACAATAACCTGGCCCTCAACATCAGCAAAACCAAGGAACTGATTGTGGACTTTGGAAAGGGTAGGATGGGGACCCACAGTCCTGTATACATCAACGGGTCGATGGTGGAAAAGGTCAAGAGCTTTAAATTCCTGGGCGTGCACATCTCTGAAGATCTCTCTTGGTCCGAGAATATTGATGCAATTATAAAGAAAGCACATCAACGCCTCTACTTAATGAGAAGATTACGGAGAGTCGGTATGTCAAGGAGGACTCGCTCTAACTTCTACAGGTGCACAGTGGAGAGCATGCTGACCAGTTGCATCGTGGCTTGGTTCGGCATCTTGAGCGCCCAGGAGTGGGAAAGACTACAAAAAGTAGTAAACACTGCCCAGTCCTATCATCGGCTCTGACCTCCCTACCATCGAGGGGATCTACCGCAGTCGCTGCCTCAAAAAGGCTGGCAGAATCATCAAGGACCCACACCATCCTGGCCACACACTCATCTCCCCGCTACCTTCAGGTAGAAGGTACAGAAGCCTGAAGATTGCAACGTCCAGGTTCAGAAATAGCTACTTCCCCACAGCCATCAGGCTATTAAACTCAACTCAAACAAAACTCTGAACATTAATAGACCATTATCTGTTTATTCGCACTTTATCTGTTTATTTATTCATGTGGGTATATATTTATATAATGGTATATGGACACACTGATCTGTTCTGTACTCATGCGTACTATATTCTGTTGTGCTGAAGCAAAGCAAGAATTTCATTGTCCTATCTGGGACGCATGATAATAAACTCTCTCGAATCTTGAACTCTACCTCCGCTACATTGACGACTGCATTGGTGCCTACCTCCTGCACCAATGCAGAACTCACTGACTTCATCCACTTCACCATAAATTTCCATCTGGAACTCAAATTCACCTGGACCATTTCCGACATCTCCAACCGTTAATAGATCTCACCGTATCCATCGCAGGTAACAGACTACTGATCGACATCTACTACAAATCTACTGACTCCCATTGCTATCTTGATCACACTTCTTCCCAACCTGCTTCCTGTAAAGACTCTATTCCCTACTTCCAATTCCTCCGTCTATGCTGCATCTGTGCCCAGGATACTAGGCACAGATTAGAGATGTCCTCATTCTTTATGGAACGGGAAGTGGCGGCGCCTTGTAGCAGTGGCTACCTGCAGTCCATCTGCCTTTTTTTTCTTTCTTTTGTCTTGTTAGGAGTATGTTTTTGTTTTTTATTTTAGCTGTGTATATGTGGGGGGGTGGGGGAAACTTTTTAATCTCTTCTCTGAACGGGGGACGCGACCTTTCCCTTGTCGTGTTTCTGTTGTTGTTGGGCCTAACATCGTGGAGCTGGAGGCCTCCAACCGGGATCGACCTGAGGGCTCCAGCCGTAGAGCCTGCGGACTTACCATCGCGGAGCTGGCGGACTTCGGAGATGTGGCGGCACTGCCGTTGTGGCTGCGACCTGACTTCGGAGCTTAGGAGCTTCGGCCGCAGGCCCTGTGGACGGTGGAGTCGGGAGCTCGCAGGTCCCTGGTGGGAGACCGATTTTCGGAGCTCCTGCAACGGCAACTTCTCCCGCCCGAACCTTACATCACCTGGCGCAGCTTAAACTGTCGCGGGAATTACCACCGCCCGCCGGGAGCTTTAACATCGGGAGCCCAGGTCGCCTCAATGTTGCAGCTTGGCTGCCTGACCGCGGGAGAAGCGCAAAATGGAGAAACAGCACCTCATATTTTGCTTGGGCAGTTTACATGACAGCGGCATGAACATTGACTTCTCTAACTTCAGGTAGCCCTTGCTTTCCCTCTCCATCCCCTCCCCCTTCCCAGTTCTCCCACAGGCCTTACTGTCTCCACCTACATTCTTTCTTAGTCTCACCCCACCCGAAATGTCACCCATTCCTTCTCTCCATAGATGCTGCCTCACCTGCTGAGTTACTCCAGCATTTTGTGTCTACCTTTAGCATTATATCCCCGTTTTTGTATTTTAGCCCTCTTGAAATAAACTACCTTCGGAACACTCTGATGGCCTCTTTCAAATTGCCCATGTCAAATAATTTGAAGCTATTTTTAAACTTCTGTTCAAAAAAGCTTTTAAAAATTCATCCAAAGTTAAAATTAATCAGAAATGACACCCACTTTAATATTAAGTAAACATTTAACAATCAGTAAAACAAAATATTTGAAATACTTATCTGCACTTCATTCCACCATCCCGCGCTAGTGACAATTATATTCAAATGAATAGGTCAACTGCCTACATGTCAGCCAGCTTAGCACGAGTCTAAGTGGCTACATACAAAGTGCATCAGGTTTCCTCTTCTGCAGGTCAGTTCTCCATCACTAAACTCAATGGGGAGTCCAGCAGTGAAGTTTTGGATGTGTTTAGCCAAGCATGAATGTGTCTGAAAGTGAGCTAAACTGTGAACAGCTGGCTATGGAGTTGATGTGTCAGTCATCCAAATTTAGCCCATTAGGCAAGAAAGCAGTAGGAACACATCCTCCACAAGTAAGAGGGCTTTATGGTCCATAAACATGTGTGCCACTAAAGCAGACTAAATGGCCCCTGCAAATTTCAGCAGCTTCCGTGTTTAGGGAGAGCACACAAAAGAAAAAAATCTTGAGAACAAGAGAGAAGGCCTAGGCCCAAATGAAAACTTAACAGATGAGAACAGTCAGGGTGTGGGGCAGTTCAATTGAGCCATTGGAACTATAGCAGCAGCAGTGAGCGAGAAGGTATTAGAATATCAATGATTCATGATTTGGGGACAATGGGATATTTCATGGTCTGATTTACAGATACGTTATTTATTCCAGATTATTTAATGAACATATTTCTCTAGCTGCATGATGGAATTTGAACTGGTGTCACTGCAGCAATCGTCCAAGTCATTGAATTATTAAGTCCAATAGCTTAACAATTGATGGTACAGTACCAGTATCTCCGCACTGATTGTCTTTCCTTTTTATTGGTTTACAGCAAATACATGTCACCCAAAACAATCCAAATCTTCGGTAAAACAAAACCTGCTATTTGATTAACATGGACTTTCTTCTATGAAGTACTGTGCTATGTAGCATGATTCTTTATTTCAATTTCTCAATTATAAAACAAAAATTAAAAGTATTTAAAAAAACTGTAATTATTTTTTTTGTGGAGCATTTTTCATTTAGAAAAATCTAGATATATCTCTCATATAGAAACTGCTTCTTTGTTAATATACTAATTTCTCCCATTCATTCAAAGGGTGTTGCTGACAGCATTATTACCCCATGTCTCAATGAACTTGAATCAAGTTGCTTGCTTTGCCATTTAAGAGGGCAATTAGAAGTCAACCATATTGATGTGGCACAAAAACAGACAAAGCTTGAAACGCTCAGCAGGTCAGGCAGCATTTGTGGAAAGATAATCAGAGTTCAGCTTGATGACCTTTCAGATCCACGTGCTGTGATAAAATAATCCTCAGGCCTGATCGGCTAAGGATGAGAAATACATTTGTCCTATATTACTGAGCCAGCTTAATCATTACATCAATCTGGTGGTTTCATGGTCACCATTGCTGTTAGGAATTAAATTAATCTGAAATACGTCAAGTGAACAAATATCCCAGCAATGGCGAGCACTGAACTAGCAACTCTGAATCAACATTAGTACATTATGAAGATAACACTTCCACATTCCAAACATTTGCAAACTATTATTCATAAATGGATTATTTAAAAAAATTATAATGGAAAAATATATGACCTCTTAAGGTGTCTTTTGAAAATGAATATCTTAAATATACATCAGCTACAATAAAACTTTTAGTACATGAATACATCTAAAAACTACACATACCTCCCAGTTCTTTCACGTTGAGGATTGCATTCTGGAATGGAACAGCTTTAATTCTAAAACCTAAAATTCGGTGCGTGACAAAAGGAAAAGAAAAAAATGCAACTTATTATGGCTAAAAAGTAGACAATAAAACATGAAATTAGTTTCAATGTGGAGAATAATCATTCATGCTGAGTATTTGTGGTGGCAAAGTAAAACATTTCCACTTTTTGTACTGAATACTAGTGGCTGCTTTAGCTTTAACTTCAACTTATGGGCCATCGAAGTCAAAGTAATGCTGTTGAAGTCTTTGTCTTGAACAAGCTTTGGGTTTTGGTGAATGGAGTGAGTAAATTCAAGTTAAAGCTTTTTTCTTTCTTACTGTCATAGTAGACAGTAGTAATAAAGGTTAAGAAGGCCAGAGCAGTGGTATGCTTCTCCTGCCGGACATAGGAGATCAGGGAAAGTTCCAATGTCTCCGACTGTACCTACAGGAATTAGAGTTTAGTTTAGTTTAGAGATGCAGCATGGAAACGGGCCCTTTTGCCTACCAGGTTTACACTGACCATTGACCACCCATTCAAATGCTAGTTCAGTGCACTCCCTATACTCTAGGTGTAATTTACTCACTAGAGGTAAACTACAAACCGGGACGTCTTTGAGAGGTGGGAGGAAACTGGAGCATCCAGTCACATGGTCACAGGGAGAAAATACAGACTACATACAAAAAGCACCAGATGTCAGGATCGAGCCCAGGTTTCTGGTGCGGTGAGGCAACAGCTCTGCCAGTTGCACCAATGTTCCGCCCTGCCAAGTGTCCAGCTGCAGCTCCCGGCAGACTGCTTGGCACAGTTGGTGCACCATGCATATGCACTATGGAGCATCTGGGATGTGGGAAACGTAATTAATCAGTATAAACAGTATGCTGCTCGCTCCATAAATACACAAAGAGAAGTGAGAGATGGGTGGCCATGAGGAAGGGTAAACAGAAGTACAGGAATCCCCTGTGGTCATTCCCCTTCTTTTAAGTATATATTGTTGGATACAGTATGGGGAGAGTGTGAAGGGAGAAAGTCTACCCAAGGGAGAATGGCAGAAATGTTATAGGAATGATATTATAGCACTGGGAAGAGTGCAGAGGAGATTCACCACGATGTTGGCTCAGATGGGACAGTTCAGTTGGGCAGAGACTGGATGAGCTAGGTCTTTTCTCTCTGCAGTGGAAGTGGTCAAGAGTGGACATGATTGAAGCATATACAATTATGACCGGTATAGTTAAGGTATACACAGGACACCTTTCCACACAGGGGTACATAAAATAAAGCAGATATAGATTTTGGGTGGCAGGAAGGGAGGAGGAGAGATTTAAAAGTGATATATGTGACAAGTTCCGAGAACGCACTGTCTGATAGAACAGTTGCTTGAAGCCGGGTCATTAACAGAATTTAAGAAAAGTCAGATTACCACTAGAATTATCCAAGTATACAAGCCATACAACAAGTGCTGGGAGATGGGATTAATACAGATAGGTGCCCACTGGTCAATGTAAACGCGTTTGCCTCTTTCCTTGCTTTACAATCATGGCCTCTTTCCATGGCCTATTTCCATGCTATGCAATCATACAACTGCAAGAACTTTCCTGCAGTTCCTAGAAGAGAGCCATATATATATTATGTGAGGTTCAAACAGAATCTCTAACAGTGCAGCATTCTGTCTTGATTATTTGCTTGTCTATCCAAAGGGGGCTTAAACACTACTGGGTAAATTTGCTGATAATGTAAGTTGCTAATAAAAAGCTGCCTTTCATGCATTCTTAAATTCATTAATGTTTAATGTTGTCATTCCTAACTGTCACTGTATGTCGTTGTCACTTGTGGGCGGAGCACCAAGGCAAATTCCTTGTATGTGAATACTTGGCGAATATACTTATTCATTCAAATGTGACAATGCCCGCAGGCTACTCCATGTCACCAGGTTTTGATTGTAGCCAAATTGTAATTTCTCCATTTTCTTGCCTTTGAGTCTAAATTCCATATCTACTCATCTGTAGCATGGGACGTCAGTTGTTACGGCATCCACATTTGCCTTCGGCAAAGAATTGCAAATTTTCCACACACATTAGGAAGAGATGCAAACTGATATCACTGAGTGGCCTCGCTATAATTTGGTGATTTCCATGCAGTTTGATTCCCCCACCACATAAAACCATTTCAAGATAAATCATATTGTAGTACATTACTATGCAAGGAATGCAAGCACTTTTATCTGGGAGATAGCAAAAACAAAACACAAAATGCACAAGTAACTCAGCAGGTCAGGTCAGCAGCATGTCTATCTCTGCAGAACATGATAAGCGACATTTTGGGTCAGGATCTTTCTTCAGACAGATTATAGTGGGGGGGGGGGGGGAAGAAAGCTGTAAGAAAAGTGGAGACAGGTCAATGTCTGGCAAGTAATAGGATATAGGGGAGGATTTTTTATTAATTGTCAAATGGTTAAACAAAGGCTGGAGATGAAAAGTCAAAAGGTATGAGATAAGGATAGAAGTATAAATGTGAAGCTAGAGAAAGGAATATAGGTGGAGGGGGACTGGGGAAAAGAAGGAAAAGGGTGGTGTTAGTAAGTTATAAATTATTGACCTAAAATTGGAGAATTCTAGTTTCATACCATTTGGCTGTAAATTGCACGCAGAATATTAAGTGGTTTTCTTTCAGTTTGTGTGGTCTCACTCTGGCAATGGAGAAAGTCCAGGACAGAAAAGTCAGTGTGGAATTGGGAAGGGCAGTTAAAATGGTCAGTAACCAGGAGTTCAAGCAGGCCTTGGCAGACTGAGTGCAAGTGTTACCACCACAGGGAGCCGCATGATGTCTGCCTCGCCAATGGTCTGTCTTCGTCTTTTTCATTCTTTGTGTTTTTATTTTGTTTTAAAATGTATGTTTTAGCTTACCTTTAGTTTTTGTATGTGTGGGGGGAACTTTTTTAATCTCGACGGAGATGCGACTTTTTCCATGTCGTATCTCCATCCGCACTGCGGCTTAACATTGTGGAGTTGGCAGCCTCTTGTTTAGGACTTCTAGAGCTCCAAAACCGCAGAGCCTACAGACTTTAACATTTTGGAGGAGGAAATCCCTTTGCCAGGGGTCGGCCTTTGTTCAAGTGAGTTTATTGTCATGTGTCCCTGATAGGACAATTCTTGCTTTGCTTCGGCACACAGAACATAGTAGGCATTTACTACAAAACAGATCAGTGTGTCCATATATCATTATATAAATACATACACACATGAATAAATAAACTGATAAAGTGCAAATAATAGATAACATAATGGGTTATTAATGATCATAGTTTTGTCCGAGCTGGGTTTAATAGCCTGATGGCTGTGGGGAAGTAGCTATTCCTGAACCTGGTCGTTGCAGTCTTCAGGCTCCTGTACCTTCTACCTAAAGGTAGCAGAGAGATGAGTGTGTGGCCAGGATGGTGTGGGTCCTTGATGATGCTGCCAGCCTTATTGAGGCAGCAACTGCGATAAATCCCCCCAATGGAAGGAAGGCCAGAGCCGATGATGATGGACTGGGCAGTGTTTACTAATTTTTGAAGTGTTTTCCTCTCCAGGGCGCTCAAGTTGCCGAACCAAGCCACGATGCAACCTTTGGTGCTCCAACCTGCGTGAGCTGCGGACTTTAACGTTGCGAAGCTCGCGGTCCCTGGTTAGGGACCAATTTCAGGGACCCCAAGCAACAGGAGCTTACCCGCCCGACGTGGGAGCTCGATCGCTGGCTGCGGGTGCTTTGACTCTTCCGACCCCATCACAGTGGGGAATGTGGAGGAGCCGCTGTGGTGGATATTTATGTCAAGTTTTTATGTAGTTGTGTGACTTGTTGCTTTTCTGGTGTGATTATGGCAAGCCAAATTCCTCGTATGTTGAAAATCATACTTGGCTAATGATTATAATTATGAAGTGTTCGGTGAAACAGTTGCCTAGTCTAGGCTTGATCCCACCGATGTAAAGGAGGCCACATTGGGAGGACCGATCCCACCGATGTAAAGGAGGCCACATCGGGAGGACTGATTACAGTTGATGAGGTTAGAGGTGCACTGAACCTCACACTCACACTTGAAAGTACTGTTGCGTTCTCTGGATGGAGGTGAGCGAAGAAATATAGGGACAGATGTTACATCGCCTGCAGTTGCTGGTGATTGGGTGGGAAAGGATGAATTGCCAAGGAGTTGCAGACAGAACGGCCTTTGCGGAAAGGGGTGCGAATGGGAAGATATGACTAGTTGTGGGGTCATGTTAAAGGCGGCTGAAATGTCGGAGGACGATGTGCTTGTTGCTGAAGCTTGTGTGGTGAAAGTAAGGACCAGAAGAATACTATCCTTGATCCATCTGAGTGGCTGCAGAGTAAAACTGCAGGATACACAAGAGACGTGGATGAGAGATCCATTCATGACAGCTGGGGGGGGAAACCATATTTACTGAAGAAAGATGACATCTTAGATGAAAAGCCTCATCTTGGAAGCAGGTGTGGCCGAGATTGAGAAATTAAAAGCAGGGGATAGTGGTTTTGCAAGAGGCGGGGTGGGAGGAGGTGTAGCCAGATAGCTGTGGGAGCCGATGGTTTGATGTAAACATCCTGTCCCCTGTGATGGAGACACAGTGATTAAGAAATATAATTAAGGTATTTGGAGATGAGTTCTGTGGGGCAGGATCACGCAGAAATGATGAGTTGCCAGGGCAGTTCTGTTTGTGGATTTTGGGAAGGAGATGGAAGCAGGCAGTATGGGGCTGGAGGCTGTGAAGGGGAGATCAGCAGAGGTTATTGGTATAGGGTTGGAAATGATCTGGGAGATGATGACCTGGTGTTTGTCCGTGGAGTCACAGTGAAGGAGTAGATATTAGGAGGTGTCCGAGAGCTGGCGCCAGGCTTCTGCATAGTAGCAGAGACAGCACTTCAACAGGGTCACAGATTCACCGGATCTTATCTGTAATTGCAAAAAAACATGTCTGCAAATGTTTACATTTATATCATGTTCCTGTTTTACTTTCATCATTTTGGCAGTGTCCATATAAACTAAATGGAACAATTTACAAAACAGAGATGTTACCCAGACTGGAAATTTGAAGCGACAAAGAATGATTGGATTACCCCAAATTGTTCCATTTCGAACAAAAGAATTCTTAATTGAGATGTATGGACTTAGGAGGGGCTGGATAGCGTAAAACGGGTGGAACAATTTCTTAGAAATTTTCAAAAACCATGGGACAGATTTAAAGTAGTGGGAAACTGGTTGCATTTTTGTTCAAGGAAGAACCAGATAACTTTTTTTCCATTCTAACGTAAACATCAATGAAAAGAGGCACAGAAGGCCTAAGCCATGGAGCCGTCATCACAAAGATCAATAATCTGTATTAACGTTGCTTGCATGAAGGAGGCCATTGGAGGCACCAAGAGAATCACGTTCTAGGTCATCTACCACTGGTATTTAAACTGACACTGTAACCAATGCCAACATATAACTAGATTCATTTTTACTTGGTCTGATTTCAGCATCACTAGATATTTTGTACAATGGGCTACAATTAGTGTAGGTCTTACCCGTTGTAGGTATGATGCTGTCTGTGCTTTCACTGCAGAGTTGCGTAAGCAAACTTGACTTGCCAGATCCTGTAAGGCCCACACAAACAACATCATATTCTGTTCGTGGTGAAGGTGGCCCTTTGCAGCACAAGGTTCGAAAACACTGGGGGGGGGGGGAAAAAACATTTTTAATCTTCATTATTTGGAAAAAATAAAATTCTAACAATTAATGCAAATGTAGCTAACTTAAATTGACATAATTCTTGGGGGAAAAAAGGTGATTCTCTTATTTTACTTCATTCAATTAATTTACTGTGCCTATATTTCTATTTATGATGCTTACATTTTTATGGATTCCTGCACTAAATCTATTACTTTTCCCAAATTTCCTCCTGTTCCTCTGACTCAATTCAATAGATTATAATGTTTCAATGAATCAAATTCCATTTTCTGAGAATTGTTTTCCAATTAATTCTCCATCCAAAGATCATTTTGTATCCTTGAATACAATAACTTCTGAAGAATTAGAAATAGAAAATGTTGCAAAAACACAGCAGATCAACAACATCTGTGGAAAGAGAATGTGTCAACCTTTGGTCAGAACTGAGAGAGATGTCTGACCTGCTGAGTTTGTTCAACAATTTATTTTATAATCAGATTTCTTGACTTTCTCTCGGTTCTGACTAAGGTTAACAGACACAAAAAACTGGCAATTTCTCTTTCCATCGATGTTGGTTTACATACTTTTTTTATTTTGGATTTCCAACTTATACATTTTTTAATTAGGTTCCAACTTCCAACAAATAGTTTACATAACTGCCATTTCAGTCGAGACATTAAACAGAACCCGGACCAGCCAAAAATGAGCACCTGGCATATTTTGAAGAGCAGAGAAATTTGTTCCTTATCCAATATTCATCCCTTCCCAATGTTACTGAAGCTAGTTATACCATTTACACTTTATAAACAAATTGGCCATTAAGTACTGTGGAAATTCTATAGTTATGCCAACAGATTTTTAAGGTATATTTTAATTAATTAATTAAGCAATAACTATAGTTCTTCTGTGTTCTTGAAGATAGTAATTCAAATGTGTCCACAAAAGATGTCTCTCCTCTTAAGGAATATAGCAAAATCAATATTTTTTAAAATTAAATAAGTGGTCGCCTGATCTCTGGAAAAATAGCCTGGAAGTGGGTTGAAATGATTCACAGGCTTTCATTTATTGTCACTTTTGCATGACCTGCAGGAGTGTTCACTATGCTTCCACAGTCCAAAGAGAATAAAATTAGCTTTGGGAAACCCAACAGGGTTCTTTGGCACCTCCAATTTTACTTCAGAGTCACGTGAGTGGCTTTCCAAAAGTCACGGACAGCGGGCAACGTCCTCGGCGGTGCCCGAAACACCGGCAGCACCCGTGTTACGGCCGGGGAAAAAGATTTGGAAGTTGGTGAGCCCTATGGAGTCGGTAGGGACCGACTCACCTCCACTTCAAGTTGGATGGGACTCCGCACAGGAGCAGGGCAGTGTAGACCCTGACTTCATCCCACTATCGCCCAAAGTCAGGGCTGGTGGGAAAAAGGTACCCACTAATGTGCTTCGCATATTGGCGAGTGCCTCTTCCGTTTTACAGGTCCCTAGAGGGCAGACCCGGGGAAGAGCCGTGCTGAAGTCGAGCCCCGCAGCTGCAGTGGGCGTCGACAATCCGCAGGGGAAACCTGCTAGATTGCAGGCTGGCGGCAGTACTGCTGGAGAGTCGGGAAGCCCTGCAGGAGCAGGAGGTACCGGCATTCCACCGGAACAGGCTGCCGGAGCGCAGACCGGTGGCAGCAGTTTTCGGTCAGGCACCCCTGTTGCGACGGGTATACCCGACCATGCGTCACGGACCCGTGTGGTCAAGGGTGACGGCAAGCCTGCACGGACAACGGGGAGCCAGGCTATGGGAGCCGGCACCGACTCATTCCCTC
Organism: Raja brachyura; assembly: GCA_963514005.1. Next base: position 61,367,556 of record OY740781.1, read on the forward strand.
TGCCTTCCCACCAGGCAGAGGGGCCGCTAATGTCCGAACGACGGTGGACTAGCGGTATGTCCGTGCGGGAGTCGTACAGCCCCGCAGGAGCGGTTGCTGATGACGACATATCAGCGCACTTCGATGAGGTGCGACCTACTGGTAGAAGCCCCAGTGTCTCAGGAGAGCCTGTGGAGGTCGGCCTGTTGTCCGCGTGTAGCGACGGCGGTCGCATGGCCAGAATGGAGCAGATGGTGGAGGTGTTGTACCAACGGGATCTGGAACGGCAAGAACGGGAGTCACTGCGGTCTGGGAGCCAGATCAGGCCGCCGCTTTCGATTTCACCTTCGTCTGTTACCAGCAGACAGAGTCAACATACGGTTCATTCTGAAGACATAGCGGCAGGAGACAAGCCCACTGCTCCAGAGTCCGAAGAAATGCTGGACGCAGTCTCAAAGTTTGGGAAGCCAACAAGTGCAGGGGAACCCCTGCATCCCAAACTTGCGGCAAGTATAAACTTTTTAACGACTCACCAGCTCCAAGATCAGGTGGTCGCTGAGACCATGGAAAAGTATAAGGCTCCAGCAAATTGTATTTCCCTCAACGTGCCGAAAGTTAATTCACCGATCTGGGGGAACATCAGCAATAACACCAGAACACAGGAGGGTAAGCTTCAGAGGATCCTGAAGCTGCTAACATCGGGTATCATGGCGTTCGCTAGGACCCTTGATGGAGCGGATGTATCTGAGGAACAACAGGATGCACTAGCCGTCCTGTGCAATACTCAATTCGAAATCAATTGCTTCCGCAAAAGCTCCATTCGGCCTAACCTCAACCCAAAGTTTGCTGGGTTGCGTCGCACCTCCACCACCAAGACATCTGTTTGGGGAGGAGCGGCCGAAGCAGGTCAAAGAATTAGACGAAGAGGCTAAAACAGTGGGGCTCATGAAGCCATCTTCATCTTCGAGAGGCCAGGCTTACCGAAGACAGCAGCCTTATCCCCCCTCTAAGCCTAGGGGGCAGCCGGATAGATATCAGAGAACCTATCCACCAGGAACATATCCACCACCTGCTCCACAAGTCTTTTTTAGGGCAGGGCCCTCAGAAGCGCGCATGGAAGATGCGGCAACAGACTTATACGGCAACACAAAGACCACAAAAAGTCACAACATCCCAGACCCCGGAGTTAACCATGGAGGTAAGGGGGTTTGGTTCTTTCCAGAAAGTAGCAGTTGGAACTTCACAGGTTGGAGGACGGTTGCGGGAGTTTTGGGGTGCATGGGGAGCGGTAACTTCAGACCCCTTTATTCTACAAAGTATTCATGGTTATGTAATAGTTTATTAAGGATAAAATTCCCCCTGCGCAGCATGTACCTCATCGCAAGTTTGCGCTCTCTCAAAAAGAGATGGAGGTAGGACATGCGAAAATTTTAAGATTAGAAGCTAAAGGGGTGATAGAGAAAATGACACATGAACCATTAGAGTTTGTGTCCAACTTCTTTACAAGAGCTAAAAAAGATGGTGGATGTCGTATTATCATTGACCTAACCCATTTGAATACTTTTGTACAATACACCCATTTCAAAATGGAGACGTTTGAGACGGCTAAACAATTAGTTAGCCGAGGGTGCTTTTTGGCCTGCATTGATTTAAAAGATGCATACTATACAGTCCCTATCATAGAACATCACAGGAAATTCTTGAAATTTGTCTGGAAGGATCAACTGTGGCAATACAAAGCTTTACCCAATGGCATTACAACGGCGCCTAGGCTATTTACAAAAATTATTAAACCTATTCTGGCATGCCTCAGGAAACAAAATCATATCGTCATGGCATATTTGGACGATATATTAATATTGGGGAAAACTTTAGAATTGGCTCAGCTGGCAGTTGCAGCTACCATATCATTATTTGAGAAATTAGGGTTTGTCATCCATCCAGACAAATCTAAATTCAATCCATCGCAGGTCATGGATTATCTGGGATTCACTATTAACACCAATCAGATGATTGTCATTATCCCAGCTGGTAAAGTAGCTGATATTCAAGAGACATGCAACAGCCTTGCTTGCGCTAGGGTGCTGACTATTAGACAAGCTGCTAAGGTAATTGGGAAACTTGTAGCTACATTTCCAGCTGCACAATTTGGACCATTACATTATCAAAATTTACAAAGAGCAAAAATATCAGCATTAAAATCAAATGCTGGACATTTTGACAGACCTATGCAGCTGCCGATCAAGGCAAAAATTGAGCTAAGATGGTGGACTAACAATATTAGTGACTGTTATAAACCCATCATTGTCTCCAACCCATCAGTCGTGTTACAAACCGACGCAAGCGCCCAAGGTTGGGGAGCGACTGACACCATGTCCAGTTGTGGTGGCAGATGGGATGCTCATGAGTTTACTCTTCTACAGTCACAAGGGATAAACTATTTGGAGATGCTAGGAGTTTTCCATGGGCTATGGGCATATTGCACAAACTTACATCATATACATATCTATACAAATAGATAATACCACGGTGGTAGCCTACATAAATCATATGGGTGGTATCAGGTCAGTACCTTGTGATGAATTAGGTAACACAATTTGGCTCTGGTGTATTGAAAGGAATATTTGGATATCAGCAACCTATCTTCCAGGGAAGCTTAATACAGTGGCGGACACCAGGTCACGAGTATTCAATGATAACATCGAGTGGATGTTGAATCCGCAAATATTTGCTGAAATAATAGCTAAGTTCGGTACACCAGATATTGACCTTTTTGCGTCTAGGTTGAACCATCAGATACCAACATATGTGTCTTGGGAACCAGACCCTGGGGCAGTAGCAATGGATGCATTTTCTCTTCATTGGGGGAAATGTTTCTGCTACGCATTTCCCCCATTCTGCCTCATCAGTCAGGTATTGCAGAAAATCAAGTAGGATGCTGCTTCAAGTATACTGATTATACCTGACTGGCCTACTCAACCATAGTACCCAGTGGTCCTCCAGATAGTAAAAATTCCATGGGCTCAAATTTCGAAAAGCCCTAATTTGGTCACTAACCCCATTACTGGGGAAATTCATCCGTGTCATGGTCACTTAAACCTGTTGGCTTGCAGGTTCTAAGGAGACCACTTCTGGAGGCTGGTATATCACCGAGGGCCATGGATCTAATCACAGCATCGTGCAGAGTATCTACAAGGAAGCAGTATCCCACCCAGGTCAGAAAATGGGAATCCTACTGCACACGGACTAACACGACATACAACTCTGCTACGGTTCCTGACGTCCTGGAATTCCTGGCGGGCCTTCATTACGATGAGGGTCTCAGCTACAGTGCCATCAATAGCGCAAGGAGCGCGCTATCCTCATACCTTAACATAGGTGTGGGGTCAAACTAGCTGAAGGGAGTGTTTAATACCAACCCTCCACGACCCAGATATAACATCACATGGGATGTAGGGGTAGTGTTGACCCTACTGAGAAGCTGGTCTCCCATGACAGGGTTACCGCTTACTAGACTCACCCTCAAAGTGGTAATGTTGATGGCACTAACAACGGCACAGCGGGTGCAGACCTTACAAAAACTGCGTCTCGACAGGATGGTCTCTACCCCTCAAAAAGTAACCTTCTTTATCGAAGAGTTACTTAAGCAGCATAAACCAGGATCTACAGGGCTGCAGCTGGAATTCCGGGCGTATCCCATTGACGCCAACCTCTGCAGAGTCACCCATCTTATATTATATCAAGAATACAAGTACCATTAGGAAGATGGAGCAGGGGCTACTCATCAGCCATAAGAAACTACATCACCGGGTGACTGTGCCGACTATCGCCAGGTGGCTTAGGGAGGTGTTGGGTGCAGCAGGTATTGATACTAACATTTTAAAATCTCATTCTACCAAGGCTGCATCCACATCAGCGGCGAGGACCATGGATCATGTCCTCGCTACCGCGGGATGGGCCAGTGAAACCACTTTTCACCGGTTCTACAACAAGCCGGTGGCCACCCCCGCAACGTTTGCAGAAGCTGTGCTGAGAGCTGCTCTGTAATTTCATTTGTCCCTGAGTTAGGGTTTTTTTATTATTTGTGTTAATAAATATTCATTTACTTTTCAGCCTGTCCAGTCTGGTATGTATTAACAAACTTCCTCCATCAGTATTGCGGCAGTGTGACAGCATGGACGTGGTCCAGGGCGTGAAATCACAGAGCTTTGAAATCTTCACAAAGTCACTCACGTGACTCCGAAGTAAAATAGTAAGATTAAACAAGAACTTACCAGTTTGAAGTGTGATCTTTATTTTATGAGGAGTTGCGATGAGGGATTTCGTGCCCTCTGCTCCCAGCCCTCTATCATAAGTTCAACTGGTGTAGTCAAGTTTTAATCTTCCTATCTTTAGTCTTGTGATCTGTGATTCCACACCGCTGCTTAGAAGAATGTCGCGCATGCGTGCTGGCGGGGTCTTCACGAAATCCCTCATCGCAACTCCTCATAAAATAAAGATCAAACTTTAAACTGGTAAGTTCTTGTTTAATCTTACTATTTTAGGCTATAAGCTTCAAGAACATTTTGAAAAAAATAAATAATTTGGACCTACCAGTACCTTCTGGATCAAATCAAATCGTGTAGTACAGCTCTGCATAGTTTAGGACTCCTTCAACTGAGCCATCACAAAACATTTGAAACTCATACACACTCGTAAGATTTATTTGCCTTCGTACTCATACAAAGCATATGGTGAATCATCTTTCATTAGCCGTGTGAATGAAAGGCAAAGAGTCAGAGATGTTTATGAAGGAACTGCAGATGCTGGAAAATCGAAGGTAGACAAAAATGCTGGAGTGAGGCAGCAACTATGGAGCAAAGGAAATAGGCAACGTTTCGGGCCGAAACCTACCTGAGACTGAAGAAGGGTTTCTACCTGAAACATTGCCCATTTCCTTTGCTCCATAGATGTTGCCTCACCCACTGAGTTTCTCCAGCATTTTTGTCTACCAAATGTTTTTCTCACTTTTAAGTGTACAAAAATATTTGAACAGGCAAATAGCCAAAGGGGATTTTCATCAAATTAAACCAGTTTGCGCAGGTAAGAAAGCACTTGAAATGATTGCACACACACCAGTTAGTTTGGAAAATAGACATAATCTCAGTCATATCATTATGGAGTGGTTAACTTTTTTAGTTACCAAAATTGCCACTCACACAAAATAGAAGGTGCCACATGGCACCGATTTACTGTTAAAATACATCCCCCACCCCCCCCCCCCCCCCCCACCTGAAGTTAGAAGTGTACTTTTTTTTTGTAATCATGTGAGCGACTTGCTGCCTTACAGAACTTGCAGTGCCAGAGACCCGGGTTCAATCCCGACCACGGGTGCTGTCGGTACGGAGTTTGTACGTTCTCCCCATGTCTGCGTGGGTTTGCTGAGATCTTTGGTTTCCTCCCACATTCCAAAGACCTACAGGTTTGTAGGTTAATTGGCTTTGGTATCATTGTAAGTTGTCCCTAGTTTGTGTACGGTAATGTTTATTCTTGTTCCTTGTTTGTATGACTGCAGAAACTAAATTTTGTTTGAACCTCAATGTGCGGGGACCGCTGTTGGTGCGGACTCGGTGGGCCGAAGGACCTGTTTCCGTGCTGTATCTCAAAACTAAACTGAACACGTGTTGTCTTTCTGCTGACAGGTTAGCACGCATCAAAAGCTTTTCACTGTACCTCGGTGCATGTGACTATAAACTAAACTCAAGCATTTGCAGACAGAAAGGAGCGGGAGAGCAAACTAAAATGCAAAGAAACTGCAGATGGTGAGAAATGCATTCAGAAAAACACAATTTGGACTTGCTGAGGAGCAAGTTTCTTCGTTCTCTGCCATTTTAGCAACAAGACCAAAAGGTATAAAATTGAACAGCTGCTGAAATGAATATGCTGTTTAATTCAGATCAACGCGAGGTGTTGCATTCTGGTAAAAGCCATTGTTAAAATTGCACCGTAAATGATAGGGCCCTGGGGAATGCTATAAAACAGTCCTATGGATGCAGGTGCATCACTCCTTGAAAGTGATGACACAGGTAGACAGGGTGATAAAGGCAATGTTTAGCAGGCTAGCCTTCATTGACCTGGGTAATTGAATGCAGAAGTTGGGACATCCTGTTACAGTTGTACACGGCATTGGTAAGGCCACACGTGAAGTACTGTGTACAGTTCTGATCGCCCTGCTGCAGGAAGAATGTCAGTAAACTGTAAAGGGTGCAGAAAAGATTTGCGAGGATGTTACTTGTACTGAGGGTTTGCATTATAAAGAAAGGCTGGATAGCCTAGGACTTTTTTCCCCTTGGAACATCAGAGGCTGAGAAGTGACCTTCTAGCAATATATAAAAAATGAGGTCATAGAAAAGGTAAATAAAATTAGACGGCATAGATTTAAGGTGAGAGACAAAAAAGATTTAAAACTGGATGAGGGGCAACTTCTTCACAGCAGGGTGATGCAAATGTGAGCTGCCAGAGAAAGTAGTTGAGGCAAGTGGAGCAACATTTAAAAGACACTTGCACAGGCACATGGATAGGAAACAGATGCAAATAGGTAGAACACAAAGTGATGTATTAACCATTAACTCAAATGAGGCCAAATCACCTAATTGTGCATTCATTCAATGAACCAAATGCCTTCATTTCAAATTCTATACTTAACAAGTCCCAAGTTATACTTCTATTTCCCCTTGGACATCATAATGGAAGCATTTTATGATCAACTGTTAAGTTAATACAAAGGAAAATTGGAAGGATAATATGATAGGCAGTTAATCTGACATCATGTGATTTGTCACCATGAAGGTGGAAGTTTTGATTAGCATAGAAATAGCCCCTTCGGCCCACCGAGTCCACACCGATCATCGATCACCCATACATATTAGTTATTTCTATGTTATCCCACTTTCACATCCACTCCCTAGACACAAAGCACAATTAAACTACTAACCAGCACGTATTTAAGATGTGGAAGGAAACAGGATCAACCGGAGAAATCCAACATGCTCACAGGAAGAACATGCAAACTCCACACAGGCAACACCCAAAATCAGTATTGAACCTGGGTCTCTGGCACTCTGAGGCAGCAGCTCTACCAGCTGCGCCATTGTGCATAAAATATTCCTAATTTCTTCCAAGGGAAAATAAATTTTATTATAGGATATACAAGATGCAATTTTAAGAACCACGTTTAAGAGCACTAAGGGCATACAATTCCAATTATATCAACGAGTTACATTTTTTTGAGAAATAAACCATTCTCAGTGATCAATGAGACAATAATAAGGAGACAAGCGTTTAAAGTGAGAAAGAAATAAACCAGCAATGATATTTACAAAAACAGATTCAGAATGCAATCAGGTGGCTGATATAGTTTCAATTGTAGCCTATGTAATGGAATCAGAGAAACGTTAGAATAACAATATCATGGGGTTTGTGGAATGTATAAGGGAATGGGACTTATTGGACTGCTCTTCAAATTGCAGGCACAGAGTTGTTGCAGTGATTGGCCTCCAACAGAGCTGTACTATTGTATGATTCCATGGTTTTGAAAAAGTCAGATCATTGACAATATTAGTGGATGGGAGATTTTTTTTAAATGACAACATTTGATAAACTAGGTAGAGTCCAAAGGCAATTTATTGCGCTGTCAGGAGATAGAAAGTAGGGATAATTGAGTTACTCAAATTGGTAGGATGGAACTCGTGGGATACAAATGGGGCCACACTATTCATCACATGCAATGAGGATTCAGAAGGTGGAATAGAAAAATCAATGGCATAAAAGTAGGTATATTTTAGAGATCAAGATTGAGAAAACTAAATAATTTGAGATAGAGATAAATAGTAAACTAACCAGAGAAATATAAACAAATGGTATATTGAAGCATTCATGTCAGTTTATTGTCACATGTACCAATTAAGCTACAATGAAACTCGAATTACCATATAGCCATTCTAAAAAAAAGCAACAAGACACCCAACTACGTAAAAGTTAACGTAAACATCCACCACAGCGGATGCCCCACATTCCTCACTGTGTTGGAAGGCAATAAAGTCTAATCATCTTCCTCTTTAACATCCAAATATGTTCCTTTATTTATGAAATGTTGCATTAAGGGTATTTTGGTAAACTGTATCCTCCTGGACAGAGTGTCATGCTCTTAATTATTTAAAAAAAATCTTAAATAACAAACATACAGAGTCCTCCATAATGTTTGGGACAAAGACCCATCATTTATTTATTTGTCTCTGTACTCCAGAATTTGAGATTTGTAATAGAAAAAAATCACATGCGGGTAAAGTGCACACTGTCAGATTTTAATACATTTCTATACATTTTGGTTTCACCATGTAGATTACAGCAGTATATATACATAGTCCCCCCCATTTCAGGGCACCATAATATTTGGGACGCAGAAATGTCATGTAAATAAAAGCAGTCATGTTTAGTATTTTGTTGCATATCCTTTGCATGCAATGACTGCTCGAAGTCTGCGATTCATGGACATCACCAGTTGCTGGGAATCTTCTCTGCCATCTCTAGCTTATGGTCGTTTTGGGGGTTAGTCCCCTTCAGTTTTCTCTTCAGCATATCAAAGGCATGCTGAATTGGGTTCAGATCAGGTGATTGACTTGGCCATTCAAGAATTGACCATTTTTTAACTTTGAAAAACTCCTTTATTGCTTTATGTTTGGGATCATCGTCTTGCTGTAAAATGAATTGCCGGCCAATGAGTTTTGAGGCATTTGGTTGAACTTGAGCAGTTTGGATATATCTATAAACTTCAGAATTCATTATGCTACTACCATCAGCAGTTGTATCATCAATGAAGTGAGCCAGTACCTTCAGCAGCCACACATGCCCAGGCCATAACACCCCCACTACCATGTTTCACAGATGAGGTGGTATGCTTTGGATCTTGAGCAGTTCCTTCTCTCCTCCATACTTCAAAGCCCACCACAATCTCGCTCCTCCATACCTCTCAGAACTCCTCCAGCCTTACACTCCATCCCGAAATCTCCGATCTTCTTCCTCCCTGCTCTCCACTCTCCACTCTTCCTCCAGCTCTCCACTCCATCTGTCCGCCTGTGCACAATGGGGTTCAGAGCCTGTAGCCATTTTGCCCCTCGCCTCTGGAATTGTCTCCCACTATCCATCCGTACCATAGAGTCTCTCCCCACCTTTAAAACCTTCCTCAAAACTCACCTATTCAGACTGGCCTATCCCACGTAACTCCACTTTCTATCAAATTCATGGATATGGTGTTTTTGTTTCATTTTATTTATATATTGTAATTTCCTTGTTTTAACTGTGTGCCTTGAGTGTTCTGAAAGGTGCCCATAAATAAAATGCATTATTATTATTATACTTTGCTCTTGCCATCAATCTGATATAAGTTAATCTTCGTCTCATCTGTCCACAAGACCTTTTTCCAGAACAGTGGTTGCTCTTATAGGTACTTCTTGGCAAACTGTAACCTGGCCATTATATTTTTGCGGCTAACCAGTGGTTTGCATCTTGCAGTGTAGCCTCTGTATTTCTGTTTCTTGCAGTGTAGCCTCTGTATTTCTGTATTTCTGAAGTCTTCAGCAGACAGTGGTCATTGACAAATCCACACCTGAACAGTGTTTCTGATCTGTCGGACAGGTGTTTGGGGATTTTTCTTTATTTATAGAGAGAATTCTTCTGTCATCAGCTGTGGAGGTCTTCCTTGGCCTGCCAGTCCCTTTGTGATTAGTAAGCTCACTAGTGCTCTGTTTCTTCTTAATGATGTTCCAAACAGTTGATTTCGGTAACCCTAATGTTTGGCTGATGTATCTAACAGTTTTATTCTTGTTTCTCGGTCTCATAATGGCTTCCTTGACTTTCATTGGCACAACTTTGGTCCTCATGTTCATAAACAGCAATAAAAGTTTCCGAAGGTGATGGAAAGACTGGAGGAATGACTAGGTGCGGAGAGCTCTTACACCTGCATTAAGGAGGCAATTAAACACACCTGAGCAATTACAAACACCTGTGAAGCCATGTGTCCCAAACATTATGGTGCCCTGAAATGGGGGGACTATGTGTAAACACAGCTGTAATTGCTACATGGTGAAACCAAAATGTATAAAAATGGCCTTTAATAAAATCTGACAATGTGCACTTTAACCATATGTGATTTTTTCTATTACATATCTCAAATTGTGGCGTACAGAGGCATATAAATAAATAATGGGTGTTTGTCCAAAACATTATGGAGGGCACTGTATCTGGTCAATGGTGTAATGGCAAAATAAATCATAAAATGAACATCTGTGATTCAAGGAATAGCTCTACAACAAAACAAAGCCTTGTTGGGACCACGTCCTCTAGTTTAGTTTAGAGATGCAGTGTGGAAACAGGCCCTTTGGTCCACCAATTCCACACCAACCAGCGATCCCCGCACATTAACACTACCCTACACACACGAGGGACAATTTTACATTTACACCAAGCCAATTAACCTATACATCTTTGGAGTGTGGGAGAAAACCAAAGATCTCGGAGAAAACCCACACGGTTCAGGGGGAGAATGTACAAGCTCCGTACAGATAAGGACCCCTAGTCAGGATCGAACCCAGGTCTCTGGTGCTGTAAGACATTGCTCTACCGGTACGCCACCGCGCTGCCCATGTTCTGGTTTCTCCCAGAATCTGCGGAAAGCTAATGGGAACGTAGCGGGAATAAAACATGGAATTCGTATAAATTGGTGTGTGCTGGTTGGCATGGACTTGGTCGACCAAGAGGAAAGTTTCCATGTGTACAATAATTCCTCTTAAACTCAGAATTTTGGACATGAGCCCTATTGGGAGCTTATTTACAATATTATTAGAGTAATACGTCAAGTAAAATGAACATTTTCTTAAAATAACATGGAATAACGCAATATTCCACCACTTACCCATAGCCCCCAACTGCGCAGGTACAGCTCATTTCCCCTCATCCCCCAACACACCCTCCCCCTCCTCTTCAACCTCCCTCTTCTCTCCCTTCTCCTCCCCCCCCACCTCTCCCTCCCACTCCTTTCCCCTACCTTCAATCACTCCCTCCCTCCATAACCCCTCTCCCCTCCCTACCCCACTGAGCTGTTGGGCCCCGTTCCCACAACGCAATATTCCACCACTCACTCAGCCCCCCAATGCAACCCGTTCCCACCACTCACCCGTTCCCCCGACGCAATATTCCACCACTCACCCATAGCCCCCAACTGCGCAGGCACGGCTCATACACTTCTCTCCCCTCACCTCTCCTTTCCCCAACCCTCAGACACTCCCTCCCTACATAAACCCTCTCCCTACCCCCCTCCTCTCCCTCTATCTCCCTGCTCCCCCACTCCTCACCTCTCCCCTATCGTCCTCCCCCACTGAATACAATGTTTAAATAAAATTTCTATTCCTCCCCTCCCTCTCCTTACAACAATGTAACAAATCTCTCGTTGCACTGTTGATGGGCAGTTTATGTAAATGAGGTCCAATTGTGATGTAATTGTCAGATGGAGCACTGCTCAGCCGTTTATGTAAATGAGATCTCATTGTGATGTCATAGCTGTAACTGCCACTTCAACTGCCAATGCAAGTTTAAATGAATCTTGTAAAGTTAAAAATGTGAATAACTTGTATAAAATAACACCAATCTGAACGAAACGTTGATAAAACACACCACAGGACAATGGTGAGTAAGGTGGTCCAAAAACTGTAGCGCTATCGTATACCGTTTTGGCATAATTCAGGACATCACAGACACACAGGCACATAAACACACAGGCAAACATAGAAACAAACAAGATGAGAGTTTTAGTAATATATAGATATTTGATCCTCTCATGTATAAATTATGAAGGCCAAATCAACACAGTATCTTCAAAGTTTTAATTCCACCCACTCATCCACAAATCACTGAACTTTGGACTCAGCACCCACTTCTCCCACTAGACCATTGACTTCCTGACCCATGGCAATCAGCAAGCATAAGCAACAAAATATACCACTAATCCTTAACACGATGGTGCCCCACACAGCGGTGTTCTCAGCCCGAAGCCCAACCCCCTATAGACAGCTGTGTCGCCAAATTCTGCTCCATCTCCAATTACAAGTTGGCACAAAACACCTCTATCTGGAAGGAAGAAGAAGTACATGCGCCAGTCCGTACCAATGGTGCTGCGGTGGAGATAATTGGGAGCATTAAGTTAGCAAGTGTAAATATCACCAATTTATTCACATCTAACCACATTGACTTTGCAGCCAGAAAGCACGCGACACCTTTACTTCCTCGAAAAGCTGAGGAAATTCAGCAGGCCCCCAAATTTCTACGGGTGCACCAGTGAAAGTATCCAAAGAGCATTACAGCTTGGTATGGCAACTGCTCTGCCCATGACCTCACGATATTCAAGAGAGTTGTAAACACAGCCCAGTTGATCGCACAAACCCACTAAACCCCTTGTCCCACAACCAACTCCCTGTGTACTTGACACGGTCTTAGGAAAGCAGTCAACATAATTAATGAGTGACCATTCACACTCCAATCACTCTCGTCTCCTCTCCTATAAGGCAGAAGATATATACAAAGGCTTGAAAGCTCATAACACAAGATTCAAGAATAAATTTCCCCCCATTGTTAACAAACACCTGAACAAACTGCTCACATTATTTGTCATTGTGGCCCTTGCACATTTTTATATGCACTTTTTCTGTAGTTGTAACACTATATTCTGCTCTCCATTTACTTACACTATTCGCCAGGACCTAGCGTACAAAGTCTTTCACTGCATCTTGATATCTGTGACTAAGAATATGTCTTACAGCGGCAGGACAGTGGTGCAGCAGTCGGGTTGCTGCCTTACAGCACCAGAGGCCCGGGTTTGATCCCGACTATGGGTGCTGTCTGCATGGGGTCTGTACATTTGCCCTGTGACCGCGTGAGGTTTCTCCGGGTGATCTTAAGGGGTTCTTAAGGGGTTGGACAAGCTAGATGCAGGAAGATTGTTCCCGATGTTGGGGGAGTCCAGAACAAGGGGTCACAGTCTAAGGATAAGGGGGAATTCCTTTAGGACCGAGATGAGGAAAACATTCGTTACACAGAGAGTGGTGAGTCTCTGGAATTCTCTGCCATAGAAGGTCGTTGAGGCCAGTTCATTGGCTATATTCAAGAGGGAGTTGGATGTGGCTCTTGTGGCTAAAGGGATCAGGGGGTATGGAGAGAAGGCAGATACGGGATACTGAGTTGAATGATCAGCCATGATCATATTGAATGGCGGTGCAGGCTCGAAGGGCCGAATGGCCTACTCATGCACCTATTTTTCTATGTTTCTATGCTCCGGTTTCCTCCCACATTCCAAAGACGTACAAGTTTGCAGGTTAATTGGATTTGGTAAAATTGTAAATTGTCCCCAGTGTGTAGGATAATGCTAGTGTCCAGGTTGACCCCTGGTCCATATATCTATCCAAAAGCCTCTTCATTGCCACCATCATGTCTGGCCTCACCACTACCCCTGACAGTGCAATCCAGGCACCAACCAATCTGTCCCAAAATGTCTTTGAACTTTTCCCCTCTCATTTTACAGCTATGCCCTCTAGCCCGTGACATTTCCACCCTAGGAAAATATTATGTCTACCCTTTTTATGCCCCTCATAATTTTGTATAGTTCAAACAGGTCTCCCCTCAACCTCTGACTGTCCAGAGGAGGAAATTAATGTTGGCAAATGATATGCCAATCAAACAGGCTGCTTAATCTGAAGAGTACTGCCTATCTTTGGATTTGCACTCATCCAGGCATTCCAGCATATTCCCACTTGTGCTTTGCAATTCGTGGAACAGGGGAGACCCAAAAATATTTCACCCCAAACAACCTCTGATGCCACTGAATAGAATGCAAAATTCAACTTGTTATAAGATAGTCTCAGACACGAATTGCACATTCTGGTTTACAAAAAAAAGCAGAAGGCTGGTGTAACTCAGCGGGCCAGGAGCATCTCTGGGTGCAGGTCTCGACCCGTTACGTAACCTATCCATGTCTTCTTGAGATGCTGCCTGACTCACTTCATTACTCCAGCACGTGTTTTTTTTTTAAAAAGAACGTCTCAGTTGCTTTCCGAAAGCCCCCCCCCAAAAAAGCCCCATAAAAAACCCAGCTAAATACGCCAAACAGTGAAAACCTATTCACAGGAAATGGAGTAATTTAATTTTAAATGTAGCAAAGTACAGTAATTTTCAGCACTAAAAAGACCACAGCCTTGCACTTCTCTTTTGTTCAATCATCGCCTTCAAAACATGAAGCACAGATATTTGGCTTGATTGGCAGTTTCATTCATAGCATAACAGCAAAAGTAGTTTAAAAAAAAACTTAGTTGTGGTCTTTTTGCAAAGAAAAGCAACTACAAAAGAACTGCAGCCGCAACAGATTAAAAGGAAAATCCCAGAAACAAACTAAGCTCTCACGATGACACTGCTGACAAATAAAGCAACCAAAAGGACAAAATGTTTTCCATCAACAAAAATGCCATTTTGCATATAGGTTTCAAATAACTGTAGAATTAATTTTTAATTATCACCAAAAGAAAATGGTGCAAATATGAAGGAAAAATGTCAATTTTGAGATGTCATGGTTGAGGTGGGCAGCGGATATTATACGCTTGGCGTACTGCCAATAATGATACCACCGTTGAGCCCACTTAAGAGGGCGCTCTTTGAAGGTTTGATCCGATATCGAAACTAAACACTGGATCTCAAACTACAATGTCATGATATCTCTTGATAAATTTCAGGACATGGGGCTGAAGATGATGAATTTTCAGAGAATGTCAACATTTTCCCTTGTCTACACAGTAGATAGCAATGTGAGAATAAATTGAAAGTTACAATTTAAATTTGTTTATTGTTTACCAGGATGCAATGGGATGTTTGTTCACATGAAGCTCAGAGTGAATAGACAATAGACAGTAGACAATAGGTGCAGGAGTAGGCCAATTGGCCTTTCGAGCCAGCACCGCCATTCAATGTGATCATGGCTGATCATCCCCAATCAGTACCCCGTTCCTGCCTTCTCCCCATATCCCCTGACTGCTATTTTTAAGAGCCATATCTAGCTCTCTCTTGAAAGCATCCAGAGAACCTGCCTCCACCGCCCTCTGAGGCAGAGAATTCCACAGACTCACCACTCTCTGTGAGAAAAAGTGTTTCCTTGTCTCCGTTCTAAATGGCTTACTCTTAAACTGTGGCCCTGGTTCTGGACTCCCCCAACACCGGGAAAATGTTTCCTGCCTCTAGTGTGCCCAATCCCTTAACAATCTTATATGTTTCAATGAGAATCCCTCTCATCCTTCTAAACTCCAGAGTGTACACGCCCAGCTGCTCCATTCTCTCGGCATATGACAATCTCGCCATCCCAGGAATTAACCTTGTAAACCTACGCTGCACTCCCTCAATAGCAAGAATGTCCTTCCTCAAATTAGGGTACCAAAACTGCACACAATGCTCCAGGTCTGGTCTCACTAGGGCTCTGTACAACAGCAGATGGACCTCTTTGCTCCTATATTCGATTCCTCTTATTATAAAGGCCAACATGCCATTCGCTTTCTTCACTGCCTGCTGTACCTGCATGCTTACTTTCATAGACTGATGTACAAGGGCCCCCAGATCCCATTGTACTTTCCATTTTCCCCAACGTGACACCATTTAGATAGTAATCTGCCTTCCTATTTTTGCTACCTAAGTGGAAAACCTCACATTTATCCGCATTAAACTTCATCTGCCATGCATCTGCCCACTCCACCAACCTGTCCAAGTCACCCTGCATTCTCATAGCATCCTCCTCACAGTTCACACTACCACCCAGCTTTGTGTCATCTGCAAATTTGCTAATGTTACTTTGACTCCCTTCATCCAAATCGTTGATGTATATTGTAAATAGCTGCGTACCTCTTGTGAACAGGTTCACCCCTTAGAAGCTGTCGGGATAGAAGACGTTAAAACACTGTGCGGCGGACTGCTTTGCGAAGCAAAAGGGGCTGTTGAGCCAAAACCAAAGAGGCCAACGTCAGGCAACGCCACTGTAGTTGGAGACTCCATTGTGAGAGGTACAGACAGGGGTTTCTGCGGCAACAGACGGGATTCGAGGATGGTGTGTTGCCTTCCTGGTGCCAGGATCCAGGATGTCACGGACAGAGTGCAGAAAATCCTCAAGGGCGAAGGTGAACAGCCGGAAGTGGTAGTGCATGTTGGCACAAACGATGTCGGAAAGAAGGCAATGAATATTCTGCAGCGTGGCTTTAGAGATCTCGGAAAAATGCTGAAAAGCAGGACCTCCAGGGTTGTTATCTCCGGTTTGCTTCCGGTTCCTCGTGCTGGCGAGAGCAGGAACAGGGAGATACGGGACCTGAATGCGTGGCTGAGTAACTGGTGCAGGGGGCAGGGATTTAGATTCTTTGATCACTGGGATCTGTTTTGGAGTAAGGGGGGACTGTACAAAAGGGACGGATTACATCTTAACAGGTGGGGGATTAGCATTCTGGCAGGCAGGTTTGCCACTGCTACACGTGTGGTTTTAAACTGAATAAGGGGGGTGGGGTGTCAAATGGGATAGTCGAGGATGTAGTTAAAGGGAAAGAGAGTAAAGGGATGGTTAATGACCCCAGAATTAATGGGAAAGGAAGTTCACAAAGGGATAGGAGAGTATGGCCAAGTGTAAAAGGGATCAACGTGAAAGGTGAGATGTGTAAGGAATTAAAAGTATTGTATATGAATGCACAAAGTATAAGAAGTAAAGTAGATGAGCTTGAGGCTCAGTTAGAGGTTGGTAGATATGACACTGTGGGGATTACTGAGACGTGGCTGCAAGAGGATCGGGCCTGGGAACTTAATATTCAGGGTTATACATGCTATAGACAGGAGGGCAGGTGGGCAGAGGAGGGGGGGTAGGTCTGCTGGTGAGGGATGGAATTCAGTCCCTTGCGAGGGAAGACATAGGGACTGACGAGGTAGAGTCACTGTGGATTGAGTTGAGGAATTGTAAAGGCAAGAAGATACTAATTTGTGTTATTTACAGACCCCCAAATAGTAGCCCGGATGTAGGATGTAAGTTGCAGCAGTAGGCTGTGGGCCGAGGAGCTTTATTCCAATGTTTCGTGACCCAAGTCACAGAACTACATGAAATGTTCACATATTGTGTATAAATATTATATAAATCATCCCCTGAAACTCGCCAAGAACAAGACTTGCACAGTTTTATTAAATTGGAGAAAAAACGGAAATTTTTAGTTCGGGTATTTTTAGTCCAATCAAAGCACGTTTAACATTGAGTTGTATGCCAGTTGACCAATCACGCACTTTGTTTCAGGCTAGCTAGGCATCATGGCTGAGGGGACTTCACTGATGCCTGTTTTACTGGAGATTCCGATGAAGGTTCTTTCTAGTTCTGTGGAATACATGTCGTGGAAACTTGCAGCAGGGTAATTGAATTTAGTGAGAAAAGCAGTAAGAAGTCTGAAGTATGTGCAGCTAAGTGGATAGAAGTGGAAGAAAGTCTTGAAAGCAAAGTCGCTGCTGAGATGCTGCAACACAAAGTTGAAACCAGTCAAACTTTGTGAATCAACTGCAAGGTAAGATCTAAAGTATGAATTTATTAAAATTAATCTGTATGGACTTTAATTAATTTAATTGCACCCTTTATAATGTGAAAACATGAGATTTGGAGGCTGTACATTCACTCACTCACTCACTCATTTGTTCACTCATTCATTCATTTATTCATTCACTCACTCATTCATGAAGTTGAGGGCCTAAACTATGTGTATCCATAACAAGGTAAATTAAACATTGTCACTAATGCCAGCTTGTTGTAGTCTAATAAGTCTTCAACATCTAATCTCGGAGCTGCCTGCGATAACTTACCGAGTACAAGTGCTCCGATCGCGGGGCCTATGTACTTAACATAGTGAAGCCGCGGTCTCAATTAAGAAGCGGCCGATTCGCGAACGCGGAGTGTGTTTGGATCATGTCCGTGGGGGGGGGGGAGGCTGTACATTGTGCCGTCCGTAGCGGCCGTTTCCAGGCCCCAACCACGGGAGAAAAACGGACGAATATTAATTGCACTTTATAGACTTCCATTGGAGTGAGAAATGGTCAGAAATGGCTGATGTTTATGTAGAAATGAATTGGTGTATGTGAACTTGAACTTGAACTAATCTATCTATGGTAGTAACAGTGTTATTGTCATTAACATTAAGAAGAGATTGGAATTTTACGAATTAAAGTCCATGCTGACTTAATGACTATGAGATGGGTTTTTTTGTAGCCTCTGCCTGACCCTCCACTTGAACTTCAACTAACTTATCAATGGACTTATCAAAACTTATCAAAAGACTTGGAATCTGATGAAGAATATTCAGATGAAGATCAGATGTAATGTAAACAAATAAATTGGGGAAATAAATAATGATATAATGTTTTATTTTAGTGTCGATCATTTCGCTCTTATTTGGTCAGCTTATTTAAACAACGAATGAATTACTAATGATAATGGCGTGCTGGTGAATGACAGTCCATCCACACATACATCCATCCGTACGCACACTTTCATACATCCATGCACACATACATCCACACACCCATCCGCACGCAGACATACATGTACACATCCATGCACACACATACATCCATCCACACATACATACACACTTACATCCACACATACACGTCTGACAGGTATACACAGACACACACAAACCACAGATACTCAAACAATGCAACACTTTTAGGGTTATTTTAGGTTAAAGGTAATAACCCTCATTTGCAAAGGCACCAGCGGGGGTCTCTAACATAAATATAGGCTCATTATAGCTTAAAATGAATTTTATAGGCTCATTATAGCTTAAAATGAATTTACTCATCGAGTAAACATCAGAGCATTCGATTCTTGGTCAGGATGTGACATTTACAGCAGAAATAAGACAGATCTCTTACACGTCTGTCACCCAGCCTGGCACTGCCCCAGTCCCACTATGGCCGTTACCCCCACTCACCCCTCTATGGCAGTCAGTGGGGTTCAGTAAACAGGGGAAACCAGAGGATCTGTCCTGACCCTTTAATTAGGCAGGTTCATGAGCCCTTAAAACCCGGGACCTCTGCTGCAATCTCATTAAATTTCCTATTAAAGCGACTGGAAGATGCCTTGCAGGGCTGTCCTCCAACCTGGCACTGCCCCAGTCCCACTATGGCCATGACCCCCACTCTGCACACTGGCAGTCAGTGGGGTTCAGTAAAGGGAGGAACCCACAGGAACTGCCCTCACCCATTATTTAGGCTGGTTCAGGAGCAGGACCTCTGCGACAGTGTCATTAAAAAAAATACTCACAATTATATTCATATTATTTTTTATATACTATAATTATACTTAATTATATATTACAGTCATATTTACAAGATATATATATCTCTATATCATATATATAGGTATAATATATGGTTTAAATGGACTGCAACACGGAAATAGGCTGCCCATGGTGTAATATGGGCTTTGGCCACTAGATGGCACTTGCTTTCCCAATTCCATTTTCTGATTAGTTTAATTAATTAATGTGCAACTTTTGGCACTGGTGAGTTATTGCATCCTTCTCAATTATATTTCATCTAAATCTGAGGAAAATTGAATGTAGTTCTGTGACCTGGGTCACGAAAACTGATATCTAGACACATTTTTGATGCTCGGCCCACAGCCTACAGGAGTTAAAACTGGCATGTAACAAAGGTAATGCCACTGTGGTATGTCTCCACTAGGGGACGCTGCACTGACAGCCGCCTCTGCCTGCAGCCCGTTTGTTTTTCCATCTTTTTTTTAATTTTTAGTCAGTTTAAAGTTTGTTTTAGGGGGAATCTTTAACTTTTCTATGTGTCCATCACAGTGAAATGGATGTTTGTGTAAAATGTGTTATGTCTTGGTTCTTTTTTTGTATGTATGACTGCAGAAACGAAATTTCGTTTGAACCTCAATGAGGTTTCAAATGACAATAAATGGTATTGTATTGTAAGAATGCCTCCAAGATGGATTCTTAGAGCAGCTTGTAATGGAGCCGACCAGAGAAAAGGCAATTCTGGATTTAGTGTTGTCCAATGAACCAGATATGATAAGAGAACTCGAGATAAAGGAACCGCTTGGAGGTAGTGGTCATAATATGTTTAGTTTTCATCTGCAATTTGAGAAGGAGAACGTTAAATCGTAAATGGCAGTGATGCAGTTGAACAAAGGGGACTATGAAGGCATGAGAGGGGAGCTGGCCAAAGTAGACTGGAAAGGGATCCTAGCAGGAATGACGGTGGAACAGCAATGGCAGGAATTTCTGGGCATAATACGGAAGTCGCAAGATCATTTAATTCCAAAAAGGAAGAAAGATTCTAAGAGGAGTAGGAGACAACCATGGCGGACAAGAGAAGTTAGGGATAAAATAAAACTAAAAGAAAAGATGTATAACACAGCAAAGAGTAGCCGGAAGACAGAGGATTGGGAAACTTTCATAAGAAAACAGAAGGAAACAAAACGGGCAATACGGGCTGAAAAGATGAAGTACGAGGGGAAGCTGGCCAGGAATATAAAGAGGGACAGTAAAAGATTCTTTAGATACAGTGGCTTGCAATAGTTTTCATACCCCTTGAACTTTTCTACATTTTGTCATGTTACAACCACAAACGTAAATGTATTTTATTGGGATTTTATGTGATAGACCAACACAAAGTGGCGCATAATTGTGAAGTGGAAAGAAAATGATACACAGTTTTCAAATTTTTTTACGAATAAAAAACTGAAAAGTGTGGCGGGCAAAAGTATTCAGCCCCCTTTACTCTGATACCCCTCATTAAAATCCAGTGCAACCAATTGCCTTCAGAAGTCACCTAATTAGTAAATAGAGTCCACTTGTGTGCAATCTAATCTCGGTATAAATGCAGCTGTTCTGTGAAGGACTCAGAGGTTTGTTAGAGAACATTAGTGAACAAACACCATCATGAAGCCCAAGGAACACACCAGGTCAGGGATAAAGTTGTGGAGAAGTTTAAAGCAGGGTTAGGTTATAAAAAAATATCCCAAGCTTTGAACATCTCACGGAGCACTGTTGAATCCATCATCCGAAAATGGAAAGAGTATGGCACAACTGCAAACCTACAAGACATGGCCGTCCACATAAACTGACAGGCCGGGCAAGGAGAGCATTGATCATTAAAGCAGCCAAGAGGCCCATGGTAACTCTGGAGCTGCAGAGATCCACAGCTCAGGTGGGAGAATCTGTCCACAGGACAACTATTAGTCGTGCACTCCACAAATCGGGCCTTCATGGAAGAGTGGCAAGAAGAAACACATTGTTGAAACAAAGCCATAAGAAGTCCCATTTGCAGTTTGCCACAAGCCATGTGGGGGGGACAGCAAACATGTGGAGGAAGGTGCTCTGGTCTGATGAGACCAAAATTGAAGTTTTTGGCCTAAATGCAAAACACTATGTGTGGCGGAAAACTAACACTGCACATCACCCTGAACACACCATCCCCACTGTGAAACATGGAGGTGGCAGCATCATGCTGTGGGGATGCTTTTCTTCAGCAGGGACAGGGAAGCTGGTCAGAGTTGATGGAAAGATGGATGGAGCCAAATACAGGGCAATCTTGGAAGAAAACCTGTTAAGAGTCTGCAAAAGACTTGAGACTGGGGCGGAGGTTCACCTTTCAGCAGGACAACGACCCTAAACATACAGCCAGAGCTACAATGGAATGGTTTAGATCAAAGCATATTCATGTGTTAGAATGGCTCTAAATCCATTTGAGAATCTCTGGCAAGACTTGAAAATTGCTGTTCACAGACGCTCTCCATCCAATCTGACTGAGCTTGAGCTATTTTGCAAAGAAGAATGGGCAAAAATTTCAGTCTCTAGATGTGCAAAGCTGGTAGAGACATACCCCAAAAGACTTGCAGCTGTAATTGCAGTGAAAGTTGGTTCTACAAAGTATTGACTCAGGGGGCCAGAATACTTTTGCACGCTACACTTTTCAGTTTTTTATTTGTAATAAAATTTGGAAACCATGTATCATTTTCCATCCACTTCACAATTATGCACCACTTTGTTTTGGTCTATCACATAAAATCCCAATAACATACATTTACATTTGTGGTTGTAACGTGACAAAATGTGGAAAAGTTCAAAGGGTATGAAAACTTTTGCAAGCCACTGTATGTTAAGGGAAAAAGCTAAGCAAAGTCAAATGTGGGTCCCTTGAAGGCAGACACGGGTGAAATTATTATGGGCAACAAGGAAGTGGCAGAAGAGTTGAATAGGTACTTTGGATCCGTCTTCACTAAGGAGGACACAAACAATCTCCCAGATGTACTGGAGGACAGAGGATCTAAGGGGGTAGCGGAACTGAAAATAATTTTCATTAGGCGAGAAATAGTATTGGGTAGGTTAATGGGACTGAAGGATGATAAATCCCCTGGGCCTGATGGTTTGCATCCCCGCATCCTCAGGGAGGTGGCTCTAGAAATAGTGAACGCATTGGTGATCATTTTCCAATGTTCAATAGATTCAGGATCAGTTCCTGAGGATTGGAAGACAGCTAATGTTATCCCACTTTTCAAGACAGGAGCGAGAGAGAAAACAGGGAATTACAGACCAGCGAGACCTGGGTGTCCTTGTACACCAGTCACTGAAAGTTGCAGTGCAGGTACAGCAGGCAGTGAAGAAAGCTAATGGAATGTTGGCCTTCATAACAAGAGGATTTCAGTACAGGAGTAAAGAGGTTCTTCTGCAGTTGTATAGGGCTCTGGTGAGACCACATCTGGAGTATTGTGTACAGTTTTGGTCTCCTAATTTGAGGATGGACATCCTTGTGATTGAGGCAGTGCAGCGTAGGTTCACGAGATTGATCCCTGGGATGGCGGGACTGTCATATGAGGAAAGATTGAAAAGACTAGGCTTGTGTTCACTGGAGTTTAGAAGGATGAGGGGGATCTTATAGAAACATATACAATTATAAAAGGACTGTACAAGCTAGATGCAGGAAAAATGTTCCCAATGTTGGGTGAGTCCAGAACCAGGGGTCACAGTCTTAGAATAAAGGGGAGGTAATTTAAGATTGAGGCGAGTAAAAACTTTTTTATCCAGAGAGTTGTGAATTTATGGAATTCCCTGCCACAGAGGGCAGTGGAGGCCAAATCACTGGATGGATTTAAGAGAGAGTTGGATAGAGCTCTATGGGCTAGTGGAGTCAAAGATATGGGGAGAAGGCAGGCACGGGTTATTGATTGGGGACGATCAGCCATCATCACAATGAATGTCGGTGTTGGCTCGAAGGGCCCAATGGCCTCCTCCTGCACCTATTTTCTATGTTTCAATGTTTCTATCTTGGGCACGCAAATCTTTTCAGACAGCTAAGAAAGTAAATAGGTTGAGATGTTATCTCGATCACCTTATTAGTGTTAGGGGACGAGTTTAGGTTGCTATCATCATGGATGGCTAAGAAAGTGAAGCTATTGGCCACCTCTACAGTAGCTCCATTGATAAGGCCAGAGTTCAGCCCGCCTCGCCATCATTGTCAATGATACCCCCAATTTTAGCTTGTGGCCCTTGACTGTTTTCAGGCCCTGCCAGCGTCACCTGGTATCTGCTTGACTGAATTGAACTCGAGTGTGTTCAAGAATTCTCAGTTGGCATCCGGATATTCTTACAATCATACTTAGCATTCTTGCACAGTACAAAATCATCCTTCAATCCTCTGACCAGAGTGAATTTTCCTGTTCGTCCAAGACTTCTGGCTTCCAACTAATTGTCTGATTGGAACACAGTCAACGCATTTCTTAATTAAACCTGTGACTATCAAACTATGCTCATTCAGGCTAAAGTGGTCTTGAAAATGTTGTTCCATTTTCCATTTACGTTTTTCCATTTGACTCTTAAATTATTAAGCAAACGTTCATTGCTGTGCATAGAATAATAAATGGATACAGAATAAACAAATGATTGTTCAGATTCAACTCAATTACCTAAAATTTATGCTAACAGTACAACACTGTGCGATGCACTATAAGGCTGTGGGCCAAGGAGCTTTTTCGTTCAAGTTCGTGACCAAACTCACGGAACTACCTGAATTTTTAACATATGTGTAAAAATATTATATAAATGATACCAGAAACTCATCAAGAACAAAACCTGCACACTTTAAAAAAAAATGACAAAAACGTCCAATTTTCCAAGTAGTAATTGTCCAATCAATGCACGTTTGACATTGAGGTCGGACGCAAATTGACCAATCCCATGCTTTGTTTTATGGTCGCTAGGCAGCAAGGACCCTGGGATCATGGCTGCCTCCTAATTACATCAAAACAATAACAAGGTTTCCAAGGAATAAAGGTAATGCTCACCTTGCTGATCATTTTGTTTTTCAATTGATTTATCTTTATAAAATTGTGATTTGAACCGTTAAATAAAAATGACATATAACAAATGTAGAGCTAGGGTTAGGGTCAGTCGGTCCGTCTTGTCGTTAGGCCGATGGATGCTGTGGAGGATCGATCAGGCTGTCGGGCCGTCGGGGGGTGGTGAGAGTGGCCAGGCCACCAGTGGGTCGTGAGAGTGGCCGGGCCGCCGGTGGATGCTGCGAGTGGTCGATCGGCCGGTGGATAATGAGAGTGGCCAGGCTGTCGGTGGATCGTGAAAGTGGCCAAGCACCGCTGGATGGTGAGAGTGGCCGAGCCACCGGTGGATGCTGCGAGGGGTCGGTCGGGCTGTCGGTAGGCCGGTGTTGCAGCGAGCAAGTGGGCGGTCTGATGGAGCCGGCGCTATGGAGGTGCTGAAAGCGGCCCGAACGGCATGCAGGGCAGTGCTACTCCCCACTAGCATCACCACGATGATCGAGAAGGTGAGGTGGCTGAGGTGGACGCGCTGCGGGGCCACACGTACAGAGCCCGCAGCCGGTTCCAAAGCGGCTCCAGCTCCAGCCGTGGGTAGCTCTGGAAGGGGGGCGAGTTAGGGTTAGGCAGTTTCCTGTCTTAGCCTTCCCCCAGCCTGGCACTGCCCCAGTCCCACTATGGTCGTGACCCCCACTCTGCACACTCGCAGTCAGTGGGGTTCAGTAAACGGGGGAACCCAGAGGAACTGCCCTCTGGGTTCCCCCGAGTTAAACCATAATATATGGTTTAAATAGACTGCAACATGAAAATAGGCTCCCCATGGTGTAATATGGGCATTGGACACTAGATGACGTTTACTTTCGATCTCATTTTCTAATTAGTCTAATTAATTAATGTGCTACTCTTGGCACTGACAAGTTATGACTTCCTTCTCATTTATATTTTATCTAAATCCGTGCAAAAGTTAATGTAGTTCCGAGACATGGGACACAAAAGTTGATTTCTGGACACATTTTTGATGCTCGGCCCACAGCCTATATCAGGATGCCATTTTCCACATGACATGCAAATCCAGGATCCTATCTGTGTACTCAAGTGAATGGTGTCATGGTACTTTTTGAGGAGAATGAGAAATCATTCCTGGTGTACTGTCCAATATTTGTCCCTTGACCAACATCAATATAAACTGCTTATCATCATTGTTTGCAGGAATTTGCAGTGTACAAACAGGCTGCTATACTTCCTGCACTGCGAAAGCTAAACTTGCTGGTCACCTTTCCTCTGGTTCCCATGGTAGAAATATTCAGAAATATAATCTACACACCGTACAAGTAGTTGTGTGCAATACATTACACTAAATGCAGCAAATGCAAGAAATTGTAAACATGCACAATTAGACAACTAAAGTACTGATCCAGAATCAGCATCATAAACTATGCAGTGAAATCAGTAATATTAGTAAATATTTCAAAGCAGGAGGGAAGAATTTACATAAACAATGAAAGCAATAAGTAGCAGTGGTTCATCAAAATGGTAGTAGTGACTAATCAGCATACTATTGCAATTTGTTTCTACATATATAATAAATCAATTGGTTTGCAACTTTAAAATTTTAGATTTAGGTTTCAGGTACAGGTCATTTTCTGACAGTTTGCAGGTCAGAAATGCAGCTGTGAATAGAGTTTCAACACTGCAGAAGATGCCTGCAGTCTCACAACCTCATCCTTCTAAACTCCAGTGAATACAAGCCTAGTCTTTTCAATCTTTCCCCATATGACAGTCCTGCCATCCCAGGAATCAATCTCGTGAACCTACGCTGCACTGCCTCAATCACAAGTAGTACACATTACTCCAAATGTGGTCTCACCAGAGCCCAATACAACTGCAGAAGAACGTCTTTACTCCTATACTGAAATCCTCTTGTTATGAAGGCCAACATTCCATTAGCTTTCTTCACTGCCAGTACCTGCACGGCAACTTTCAGTGACTGGTGTACAAGAACGCCCAAGTCTCGCTGCACCTCCCCCTTACCTAAACTAACCCCATTGCGATAATAATCTGCCCCCTTGTTTTTGCCGCCAAAGTGGATAACCTCACATTTATCTATATTATACTGCATCTGCCACGCATATGCCCACTCACTGAACCTGTCCAGGTTACCCTGCGAACTCCTAACATCCTCTTCACAGTTCACACAGCCACCCAGCTTTTGTTATGAAGGCCAACATTCCATTAGCTTTCTTCACTGAAAAATATAATGTTTATGTAACACTTAAATCTAAAAAAAACATTTAAAATGCACAACATGGTCTGTTAAAAAGATTTTGCATACATAGTATTTATTTTGGATGAAGCTCTTAATGATTTATTTGCTTTTTCTCCCAGATGCTGAAAAGGGTAAAAAACATATTTGCAGGTTTCCTGAAGCCATAGTTGCCAGAACAAGGATGTATTAATCAAATGCTTGAGGCAAATTGCCAGTTCATGGCATGACTAACAGGGTATATATAAGGTCAAGCTTGGTTTTGGCCAAAGTCCTGGGCATTACAAACAAAAAACAAGTGTTTGGCAGACTGGTAGTATGGATGCTGGCTGGTGAAACATTCTGAGCACTTGTTCCTTTTTTGAAATGAGTCAATCCCTGCCAATCCCTACATTTATGAAAATGTATTAAAGTTACTCAACTGTTTGTCAAGCAAAATTAATTATCTTTAATGTCCTGTTTATGGTAAGTATATTTTGTAGAAACAAAGAACTGTAGATGCTGATTTACAAAAAAAGACATACAATGCTGATGTAACTCAACACGTCAGGCAACATGTCTGCAGAACATGGATAAGTGATATAAGGTCATCATAAGGAATAGGAGTAGAATTAGGTCATTCGGCCCATCAGGTTTACTCTGCCATTCAATCATGGTTGATCTATCTCTCCCTCCTAACCCCATTCTCCTGCCTTTTCCCCATAACCTCAGACACCTGTACTAATGTTAAAAGTTTAGTTTTGGAGACCTTTTAGTCTTTTTTAAGTGGGGATTGGGGGGGTGGGGGGGGGGGTGGTGGGGGGAAATGGGGAAACCGTTTTTTCTAGTCCCTATCTGGGCGAGGATGCGTCCTTCCTCCGAGCCGCATCTTCGCCCCCTCCTCCTGGCCTACCACCTGGATTAGCGCGGCCTTTCCTGCCGGAGACCGCCCAGAGCTTCGAGCTGCAGCTTCAGCGGCAGCGCAGCACTGAGGTACCATTGCGGAGCAGGCGATGCCTTACCCGGGTCGCCTTGTGGAGCTCCGGAGTGCTGTGACTGCTGACTTCAACATCGTGGAGCTGTGGGGCCTGTGGACTTCGGAAGCCGCGGTCTCCGGTAACAAGCGGCCGTTTCGGAACTCCAAGGCGCTGAAGAGTGTTCTTCCAATGCCGGAGTTCCATCATTCCAGCGAGAGGGCCTGCGGAGGCCTCAATAGGCCCCGACCACGTGTGAACTTGGAGGAAGTGGACTGAACTTTTCTGCCTTCCCTCACAGTGGGAAACATTGTGGGGGGATGTTTTTATGTTTAATGTTAAATTCTTTAATGTTGTGTTTATTTTATTGGTGTGCTGCAATGGCAACTCAAATTTCACTACACCAATTGGTGTATGTGACAATAAATGTCCTTTGTCCTTTATAATCAAGAAAATATTTTGGGTCAGGACCTTTATTCAGCTACATATTTTGTAGATGAGGTTGATGAAAAAGTTGTTGAGATGCAAATTCAAGGTGTAAACAGTATAATTTTTCTGTACCATTTAATTAATCATTGTTCTGTGATTTTATTTAGTAGATAGGACTGGTGCAATTGCTTTAGTTACCATTTAAACATAAAATAACATTAATAATTGCTCACGTATGGAACTTAAGCAACGTGTAGATTTGTTTAAACAATCCTTTCATTTAAGAATCTAAATATCTGGATGGCTCGGAGGCTAAAGTGTTAATAACAGTGGAAGCGTGGATGAACGGGAGTAAAAGGGTCCTTTTCACAATGGCAGGCAGTGACTAGTGGGGTACTGCAAGGCTCAGTGCTGGGACCCCAGCTATTTAGAATATACATTAATGATCTGGATGAGGGAATTGGAGGCAATATCTCCAAGTTTGCGGATGACACTATGCTGGGGGGCAGTGTTAGTTGTGAGGAGGATGCAAGGAGACTGCAAGGTGACTTGGATAGGCTGGGTGAGTGGGCAATTGTTTGGCAGATGCAGTATAATGTGGATAAATGTGAGGTTATCCACTTTGGTGGCAAAAACAGGAAAGCAGACTATTATCTAAATGGTGGCTGATTAGGAAAAGGTGAGATGCAGCGCGACCTGGGTGTCATGGTACAGCAGTCATTGAAAGTAGGCATGCAGGTGCAGCAGGCAGTGAAGAAAGTGAATAGTATGTTAGCTTTCATAGCAAAACGATTTGAGTATAGGAGCAGGGAGGTTCTACTTCAGTTGTATAGGGTCTTGGTGAGGCCACACCTGGAGTATTGCGTACAGTTCTGGTCTCCAAATCTGAGGAAGGACATTATTGCCATAGAGGGAGTGCAGAGAAGGTTCCCCAGACTGATTCCTGGGATGTCAGGACTGTCTTATGAAGAAAGACTGGATAGGCTCAGTTTATACTCTCTAGAATTTAGGAGATTGAGAGGGGATCTTATAGAAACAAAATTCTTAAGGGGTTGGACAGGCTAGATGCAGGAAG
This sequence comes from Raja brachyura, assembly GCA_963514005.1. Next base: position 61,396,679 of record OY740781.1, read on the forward strand.
ATTGTTCCCGATGTTGGGGAGGTCCAAGACAAGGGGTTACAGCTTAAGGATAAGGGGGAAATCCTTTAGGACCGAGATGAGAAGGATCTTTTTCACACAGAGAGTGGTGGGTCTCTGGAACACTCTGCCACAGAGGGTAGTTGAGGCCAGTTCATTGGCTATATTTAAGAGGGAGTTAGATGTGGCCCTTGTGGCTAAGGGGATCAGAGGGTATGGAGAGAAGGCAGGTACGGGATACTGAGTTGGATGATCAGCCATGATCATATTGAATGGTGGTGCAGGCTCGAAGGGCCAAATGGCCTACTCCTGCAACTAATTTCTATGTTTCTATGAATAGTTTTGGAGATGAAAGACATTTTCTCATTTTTGGACAACCAGGTGGAATCTCATCGCACACTTTTGACCATGAAAGTTCCGATGTATTAATTGGCCAAATACTTTCATTCAACGGATCTTGGCTTTCTGTTAATACAATCAAGAGATCAGGATATCTTGTTTATGTTTATGTTTATGTTCATTTTTCTGTACTCTCAACAGTTAGGATGGATTTTTGCACTTTGTACCTTGGCTCTTAATTTCATTTATTAAGTTGTTTTTGCATTAAAGCATAATTGTAGATAATATTTGACAATGACTAAAAATTATGACCAGATCCACGTTCAGGTTTTAATATGTAATCTGTCTGTCTACTCAGAGCTGCCAAGTAGTACGGATTTTCCGTATTTTGTACGGAAATGCAATAAGAATACGGATGTACGGTTTTGCGTTGTTAAATACGGATTTTTTAAAAGTCCATATTTAACAACGCAAAATCGACCATAATCGTAAAACTAGTATAATACAAACCCAATTTAGCATCTAAAAATAACTGATATAAAACTGATAGGTAAGAGCTGAGCAGGAGGTTAGATATTAACATATTTGACCTCCCTATACCTTTCAATCTTCAAGCAACAGTGCGCAGTTGTAGGAATGCACAACCATTAATTCTAAAGTTATCCAGCTGTTCTTTCAGGTCCACATAATAGTTATTAGCATATACATGATATTGATGAACATGCTGAAACTAATGACAATAGTTTGCAGTAATGTAGTTTGCTTTTAATGGTGTACTGATTATCCATAAGGTTTTTGCTCTTTAAATGATACTAATGACATGTTGTAATGTGTTTCAGCAATCTTTTTGCAGCAAATATGACTATAATCCCTGGTTTATACATCATACTATTTTTGGACAAACACTGCACTGTATCTTGACTGGTAGCGTCGTGGCCTGAAATGGCAGCAATACCAATGCACAGAAACACAAGAAGCTAAGGTGAGTGGCGGACTAAGCTCGGCACATCAAGGGCACAGCGCTCCTCAACATAAAATATCCCTATCATCTGAGTAAGGCCATCTTCTCACTTATTACTTGGAAAGTGGCACTGTAGTCTGATGTAACATACTGCCAGGTTTAGGATCAGCTACTTTCATACAACTATGTTCAGGTTTGAACCAACTCTCACAATTCTAAACCTACCCAAGCAACAAAACACGATGTGCCACCCCTTGCCCTACCATTGCCTTGTTTTCAGATTGTGTCTTGTGCTAACGTCTTGTTTTGTTTACACAGCCTTGTTTATTTTTACTGTCTTGCAGGATTTCTGCATATTTTCTGTTTTTGTGCATTGTCTGAAACAATGCAAGCAAAATTTTCATTGTAACTGTACCTCAACATACACGTACATGTGACATGAAAAATGACCAATAAAACACAGGCACATTCTAATGTTTGGTAAACTTTCACATCTAAAAGGTTTTAGATAGAACTGCGTTTTCCAGCCAGTTCCTTGGTATATATTATTCTCATGGGTTGGTATACAGACTGGCAAAATAGACAGACATGGCAGGTGCAAATTAGGCCTGAGAACTGTGAAACAATTCATTATGGAAGAGAAAGATAAATAGCAACAATCTGACAATGGGGCAATTTTGTAGTTGCTGTAGGAACAGACCTGAAACCTTTGTAAAATGCAAGAAAGGCTGGTAAAAAAAGATACCCCTAACTTTATTAACACAGAGCACAAACACAAGGAGGTTGAGCCACACCTTTACAAAACATCCAACTTACCATAACTGAATCGCCACCAATTCTGCTCACAACATATAGGAAGTACAGAAATGAATTAACGGAATGGTAGCATTGAGGAATATCTTCAGTTATATTTAAAAATCCAAGCAGCTTCTGTTTTGTTTGCCAGACAGCAGAGGGGTCAAGGGGAGATTTGATTGAAGGTGCGGGGAGAATAAAAAGTAGAAATAAGGCTGGTAACTCTTAGGCCCCCTTCGGTCATGGCTGACCTTGGGTGTCTCCAGGGTGCTATTCTCTATATGGATGATGCCTGTGCGTGAATTCGTTTAACGTGGGGAGACTGGCGCACAGCCACCCCACGGGCCTTGACATATCTGGATCAGTATCCAGTGGCATAGAGTCCAAGACAACCGGAGACCCTTTTCTGCTGCAGTCTTTATCCGCCTTCCCAGACGTTGTGACACCCACTAAGGTCAGCCATCGTCCTCCTCCTGTTCCACCGTTGAGGTCTTGGTTGAATTGCTCTTTGTCAGAGACCTCCCCCTCGAACTTACCACCACAGGTGGCCCTACCAGGAGCATAGCTCCAGACAGCATCGCTCTCAGGATCTCAGGTCCACACAAGCTTCTCCACCACGACAAGGTGACAATCCACGGAGAAGTGGGCTGCTAACTATAGGTCAAATATTTATATGAGAGAGACAGGCTGGCAGATAAGGAGGCATTTCTTCAATCAGAGGGTGGTGAATCTGGAATTTGTTGCCACAGAGGGCTATGGAAGCCAAGTCAGTGGATATTTTTCAGGCAGAGATGGATAGATCCTTGATTAATACGGATGTTAAAGATTAGGGGATGATGGCAGGAGAATGGGGTTAGGAGGGAGAGATACATTGCCCTCCATAATGTTTGGGACAAAGACCCATAATTTATTGGCCTCTGTACTCCATAATTTGAGATTTGTATTAGGAAAAAAATCATACGTGGTTAAAGTGCACATCGTCAGATTTTAATAAAGGCAATTTTTATACATTTTAGTTGCGCCATGTGGAAATTACAGCAGTGTTTATACATAGTCCCCCCCATTTCAGGGCACCATATTGTTTGGGACACAGCAATGTCATGTAAATGAAAGTAGTCATGTGTACTGTTTTGTTGCATATCCTTTGCATGCAATGACTGCTTGAAGTCTGCAATTCATGGACATCATCAGTTGCTGGGTATCTTCTCTGGTGATGCTATGCCAGGCCTGTATTGCAGCCATCTTCAGCTTATGCTTGTTTTGGGGGCTAGTCCCATTCAGTTTTCTCTTCAGCATTCAAGAGGCATGCTCAATTGGGTGCAGATTGGGTGATTGACTTGGCCACTCTAGCATTGCCCATTTTTTAGCTTTGAAAAACTCCTTTGTTGCTTTAGCAGTATGTTTGGGATTATTGTCTTGCTGTAGAATGAACCACCGGCCAATGAGTTTTGAGGCATTTGTTTGAACTTGAGCAGATAGGATGTGTCTATACACTTCAGAATTAATTATGCTACTACCAACAGCAGTTGTATCATCAATGAAGATACGCGAGCCAGTACCTTCAGCAGCCATACATGCCCAGGCCATAACATCCCCACCACCGTGTTTCCCAGATGAGGTGGTATGCTTTGGATCTTGGGCAGTTCCTTCTCTCCTCCATACTTTGCTCTTGCCATCACTCTGATATGTTAATCTTCGTCTCATGTGCCCACAAGACCTTTTTCCAGAACTGTGGTTGCTCTTTTAAGTACTTCTTGGCAAACTATAACCCGGCCATCCTATTTTTGAGACTAACCAGTGGTTTGCATCTTGCAGTATAGCCTCTGTATTTCTGTTCATGAAGTCTTCTGCGGAGAGTGGTCATTGACAAATCTACACCTGACTCCTGAAGAGTGTTTCTAATCTGTCGGACAGGTGTTTGGGGATTTTTCTTTATTATAGAGGGAATTCTTCTGTCATCAGCTGTCGAGGTCTTTCTTGGCCTGCCAGTCCCTTTTCAATTAGTAAGTTCAACAGTGTTCTGTTTCTTCTTAATAGAAACATAGAAAATAGGTGCAGGAGGAGGTTATTCGGCCCTTCGAGCCAGCACCGCCATTCATTGTGATCATGGCTGATCGTCCGCTATCAATAACCCGTGCTTGCCTTTTCGCCATATCCCTAGACTCCACTCTATGTTTCTATGTTTCTATTAAGAAGAAACAGAGCACTGTTGAACTATCCTGTTTGCCGATGACACCAATCTTATAGCTTCACACAGTGATCTAAAATCATTGATTGAATTAGTTAATGAAGAAATGTCTTATGTCTCTAAGTGGTTTGAAGTGACAGGCTGTCTCTCAATATCAAAAAATGCAATTACATGATCTTCTGTAATAAAAACAAAATGTTTCCCAAAGACAAATCTAAATTTTTTATCAATGGACATGAAATTCCTGAAGTAACATATACACAATTTTACGAGTAACCATTGATCAAAATTTAACTTGGAAAGAACATATCAATATTGTCTGTAGAAAATCAATGAAAATGCTTGGTATTCTGAGAAAGGTTTGTGCATTTATTCACCCGTCTTCCCATCTAACAATATATTACAGTTTGATTTTTCCTTATTTCAATTATGTAATATTGTTTGGGGTTCTATCTATCCTTCCTATCTTTCTAAGCTACTCATCATACAGAAGAAATTTATGAGATTAATTTCTCACTCAAATTCACAAGACCCTCTGCCCCTCTCTTCAAGAAGTACTCAATTTTGTCTGTAGATAAACTGAATGCATTCCAAATATTTATTTTTATTTTCAAATACCTTAAATGTAAACATGATTTGCCTGTTTCTCTTCATGATTTTTTCGCCCTTCCTTCTAATACTCACCATTACCCAACCAGAAGCAGAAATGATCTTCATCTTCCATTTTGTCGAACGTCCAAACACCAACATTGCATTACTTTTAAAGGTCCTAAATTTTGGAATACCCTGCCTCAGTCATTAAAGTCCTACACCTCCTTAGCCACCTTTAAGATTGAGCTTAAAAAGTTTCTGACCTCCAGCTTTTTGGTAATGCTATTTATGAGCTCAAACTACTTCTGTTGACTCTTATCTCATACTATACCTTATTATTTTATTTATTTTCATATTTTTAATTTCATATTTTTAATTTTCATTCTTAAACTGTATTATTGTTTATTATTGTCTTTTTTATTTCTCCTACCCCCTGATTTGCCATTAACGCTCATTTTCAGACCGGAGCGGACTTTGTATAAGCCCTCTGGGCTTCCCTTCCCTCCCAGCACTGTATGGTATTATAAATTGATTGTTTGTCTTCTTTTAAAACATGGTGCAAATAAACATAAAAAAATAAACATAAATTAGCCCCTAGAGCTCTATCCAACTCTCTTAAATCCATCCAGTGATTTGGCCTCCACTGCCCTCTGTGGCAGGGAATTCCATAAATTCACAACTCTCTGGGTAAAAAAGATTTTACTCACCTCAGTCTTAAATGACCTCCCCTTTATTCTAAGACTGTGGCCCCTGGTTCTGGACTCACCCAACATTGGGAACATTTTTCCTGCATTTAGCTTGTCCAGTCCTTTTATAATTTTATATGTTTCTATAAGATACCCCCTCATCCTTCTAAACTCTAGTGAATACAAGCCTAGTCTTTTCAATCTTTCCTCAGTCCCACCATCCCAGGGATCAATCTCGTGAACCTACGCTGCACTGCCTCAATCACAAGGATGTCCTTCCTCAAATTAGGAGACCAAAACTGTACACAAAACTCCAGATGTGGTCTCACCAGAGCCCTATACGACTGCAGTAGAATACCTTTACTCCTGTACTGAAATCCTCTAGTTATGAAGGCCAACATTCCATTATCTTTCTTCACTGCCTGCTGTACCTGCACAGCAACTTTCAGTGACTGGTGTACAAGGACACCCAGGTCTCGCTGTACCTCCCCCTTACCTAACCTAACCCCATTGAGATAATAATCTGCCCCCTTGTTTTTGCCGCCAAAGTGGATAACCTCACATTTATCTATATTATGCTGCATCTGCCATGCATCTGCCCACTCACTCAACCTGTCCAGGTCCCCCTGCAACCTCCTAACATCCTCTTCACAGTTCACACTGCCACCCAGCTTTGTGTCATCTGCAAACTTGCTAGTGTTGCTCCTAATTCCCTCTTCCAAATCATTAATATATATGGTAAACAGTTGCGGCCCCAACACCGAGCATTGCGGCACTCCACTCGCCACTGCCTGCCATTCTGAAAAGGACACGTTCATTCCTACTCTTTGCTTCCGGTCAGCCAACCAATTTTTTAACCATGTCAACACTCTTCCCCCAATACCATGTGCTCTAATTTTAGTCACCAGTCTCCCGTGCGGGACCTTATCAAAGGCTTTATGAAAGTCGAGATACACTACATCCACTGGCACCCCTTCATCCATTTTACTTGTCACATCCTCAAAAAATTTCAGAAGATTAGTCAAGCATGATTTCCCTTTCATAAATCCATGTTGACTTGGACTAATCCTTTTACTGCTATCCAAATGACCCATTATTACCTCTTTAATAATTGACTCCAGCATCTTTTCCACCACCAGTCAGGCTAACTGGTCTGTAATTCCCCGTTTTCTCTTTCGCTCCTGTCTTGAAAAGTGGGATAACATTAGCTGTCTTCCAATCCTCAGGAACTGATCCTGAATCTATTGAACATTGGAAAATGATCACCAATGCGTTCACTATTTCTAGAGCCACCTCCCTGAGGATGCGGGGATGCAAACCATCAGGCCCAGGGGATTTATCATCCTTCAGTCCCATTAACCTACCCAATACTATTTCTCGCCTAATGAAAATTATTTTCAGTTCCGCTACCCCCTTAGATCCTCTGTCCTCCAGTACATCCTCTTCACAGTTCACACTGCCACCCAGCTGTGTCATCCGCAAACTTGCTAGTGTTGCTCCTAATTCCCTCTTCCAAATCATTAATATATATGGTTGCGGCCCCAACACTGAGCCTTGCAACACTCCACTCGCCATTGCCTGCCATTCTGAAAAGGACCCGTTCACGCCTACTCTTTGCTGCCAACCAATTTTCTATCCATGTCAACACCCTAACCCCAATACCATTTGCTCTAATTTTAGTCACCAGTCTCCCGTGCGGGACTTTATCAAAGGCTTTATGAAAGTCTAATACACTACATCCACTGGCACCCCTTCATCCACTTTACTTGTCGCATCCTCAATAAATTCCAGAAGATTAGTCAAGAATGATTTCCCTTTCATAAATTTATGTTGACTTGGACTAATTATTTCACTGCTATCCAAATGCTCCGTTATTACCTCTTTAATAATTGACTCCAGCATCTTTCCCACCACCAAAGTCAGGCTAACTGGTCCGTAATTCCCCATTTTCTCGCTCGCTTGAAAAGTGGGATAACATTAGCTATCCTACAATCCACAGGAACTGATCCTGAATCTATTGAACATTGGAAAATGATAACCAATGCATCCACTATTTCTAGAGCCACCTCCCTGAGGACCCTGGGATGCAGACCATCAGGCCCAGGGGATTTATCAGCCTTCAGTCCCATTAGCCTACCCAATACTATTTCTCGCCTAATGAAAATTACTTTCAGTTCCTCTACCCCCTTAGATCCTCTGTCCTCCAGTACATCTGGGAGATTGTTTGTGTCCTCCTTAGTGAAGACAGATCCAAAGTAGCTATTCAACTCTTCTGCCATTTCCTTGTTGCCCATAATAATTTCACCCATGTCTGCCTTCAAGGGGCCCCTATTTGACTTTGCTACTCTTTTTCCCTTAACATATCTAAAGAAACTTTTATTGTCCTTCTTTATATTCATGGCCAGCTTCCCCTCGTACTTCATCTTTTCAGCCCGTATTGCCCGTTTTGTTTCCTTCTGCTGTCCTATGAAAGTTTCTCAATCCTCTGTCTTCCGGCTACTCTTTGCTGTGTTTTACATCTTTTCTTTTAGTTTTATTCTATCCCTAACTTCTCATCAGCCACGGTTGCCTCCTACTCCCTTAGATTCTTTCTTCCTTTTTGGAATTAAATGATCCTGCGTCTTCCGGATGATGCCCAAAAATTCCTGCCATTGCTGTTCCATCGTCATTCCTGCTAGGATCCCTTTCCAGTCTACTTTGGCCAGCTCCCCTCTCATGCCTTCATAATCCCCTTTGTTCAACTGCATCACTGCCACTTCCGATTTAACATTCTCCTTCTCAAATTACAGATTAAAAATAATCATATTATGATCACTACCTCCAAGCGGTTCCTTTACCTCGAGTTCTCTTATCATATAATGGTTCATTGGACAACACTAAATCCAGAATTGCCTTTTCTCTGGTCGGCTCCATTACAAGCTGCTCTAAGAATCCATCTCGGAGGCATTCTACAAACTCTCTTTCTTGGGGTCCTGAACCAACCTGATTTTCCCAGTCTACCTGCATATTGAAATCCCCCATCACCACAGTGGCATTACCTTTGTTACATGTTACATAATGATGTTCCAAACAGTTGATTTTGGTAAGTCTAAGGTTTGGCTGGTGTCTCTACAGTTTTATTCTTGTTTCTCAGTCTCATAATGGCCTCTCTGACTTTCATTTGCACAACTTTGGCCCTCATGTTGTTCAACAGCAATAAAAGTTTCCATAAGTGATGGAAAGACTGGAGGAAAGACGAGAGAGTTCTGAGAGCTCTCTTATACCTGCATTAAGGAGGCATTTAAACACACCTGAGCAATTACAAACACCTATGAAGCCATGCGTCCCAAATATTATGGTACCCTGAAATGGGTGGACTATGTATAAACACAGCTGTAATTTCTAAATGGTGAAACCAAAATGTATACAAAATACCCTTTCATAAAATCTGACAATGTGCACTTTAACCACAGAGGCAAATAAATAAATGATGGGTCTTTGTCCCAAACATTATGGTGGGCACTGTAGATCAGCCATGATTGAATGGCGGATTAGACTTGATAGGCCTAATGACCAAATTCTGCTCCTATCACTTATGGTCGTATGATCTAAAAGATGGGCTGAAAAAAAAATCCAGCTATTGGTGTGGTTAGATTTTTAAAACAAGAGTGATTGAGAATGAAATTTAAATCCATGCCTTTCTTCATGAATACACTTACTGCAACTTAATTGCTATTGCTCCAGTAACAGATGGATATGTTTAGATACAGGTGCTTCCCACCACCCCTACCCACAATACAGTGGTGTTGTGTTCCTAGAAAACAATATGTATTACGGTTTACTGTTATACAATGCTGCAAAATCTTCATTATGGGCGGAAGGGGGTAGAGAAGGAGGTGAGAGGCACATGTATGTGCCATATATGACATATGTTAATTGCACAAGTCACTGCAAGCTGGGATAACAGCTCACTGCTGACAATTTGTTTAAAATTTCAGATACATCAAATATTAGAAGCATCCACCAAGTTTACCTCAGAAGCAAATTGAAAAGCTGACAGCAAGTCTTCACCAGAATCAAATGATATTACTCAGATTGATTTTTTTAAAAACTTTGTCAATGTCCAAATTGCACATGACAGCATATTTTGGACCCACAGCTTAAGAATACCCAAAGTTTATATAAATGTAAATATATTCTTTTTAACAGAATGGGGAGTGAGCTAACTGAAATAAAAACAAATAAAATGCTGGAAAACTCAGCAGGTCAAGCAGCATCTGTGGAAAGTAAAAAACAGTCAATGTCGCAGGTCCGAAACTCTTCACTGGCAACATTAGCTGTAACGCTTTACATTGACCTGTTGAGTTTTCCAGTATTTTCTGTTTTTACCTCAGATTTTCTGCAGCCTCAGTTTTTTATTTTGATTTTCAGTGACATAACTGAGATGGTTTACGTCACAAAATAATGTTCGTCAGGTATACACTTTGAAATTATTTTCTCTTATGGCACAGTATAGAACAAAGAAGGAACTGCCTTTGTAATTTAAAGCATGCTCATTTGAGAGCAAAATCAGGAAGAACACTTTCACACCAGGATGATTGCAATCAGGGATTTATTTCCCAAAAGGCCACATATGCTATGTTGGTTGAAATTTTAAGAATATAAATTTATAAATTTAAGGATACAAGGGGATATTAAACAAAGACAAATAAACTGAATGGTGGTACTTATTGAACTTGAGTAGAGTGAATGATCAGGTGCATTTGTACAGGAGCAAAATAATCGATATCAACTACTGTGCACTTATAAATGAGTCTGGGCTGATTAAGGGTGCTTGTCTGGGAATGACCATCAAATCATACGATATTTCCATTTATGCATTAACTTGGAACCAGCTGCTTAAACCAATAAAGATTAACGCTCAGCTTTGTATTCTGACTTTTTACAATAGCTATCAGTCAAAAGATATCATCTGTTTCAAATTCAAATTTGTACAAATAATGAGATTTATTGAAATATCAGCAGTCTTACTGAAGCTCATATAGAACGAGGTCCCAAAAGTGCTGTTTTTGAGACTGATTGCTTTGTTATTTAATAATCACTCACTCTCCCAGGAGCAACCATCAGCTCCTTGCCTAACTTAGTTGCTCCAACAATAAATTTGAGACCAAAGGATCAAAGAAGATCTGGGCAGACTTGGAAAAACATTTCTGCTGAGAATGGACGAACTGCCTGTCAAAAGGTGATTCCCACTGAGTAGGGGAAAAGGCTCAAATTACTTCAGTATACCAACATGAAAGTGCAAAATTCAGCCATAGTAATCCGCATACATGTTTTTCTTTCCAGAAGGGGATAAATGGGAGACGGGTACATTGTTATAGATAACCTGATCTAGTCATTATCACATTAGGGATTTGAAATGCTTTAAAAATGTATGGTTTAGTGAAGGTAATATGCCATTGTTCAAGTTCAAACTACACTTTAACAATAATTAAAAGTCAACTAAATAAAATGAACCTTTAACGGAGACATCATCTAGAAAAACTCTGGAACATAAATCTTTGTGTCAGTGACAGGAAGGCTTTTGCCAACCATTACCATAAATCTGACAAACACTAATTTGATGGGAGCCTATATCTGTCTCCTGTGAGGCCAGTCTAGACAGTCTATTGAGAAATCCTACAACACAACTGTTTGTTTCCAGTAACACCATCTGGATATAGCAATCAGAGGCTACCAGTGTTGTTCACACATGGATCAAAGAATGCACTAATTTCACAGAGTAATACTTGTGAAATATAGTTTAATCCAATTTTTTATCTGCTGAAAGCAAGCTAAACAGAGCAAAGGCATACCAAATGAGGCTGCCCTTTGAAAAGCATTTTGACCACCCATTGTATCGAAAATGCTTATGTCACACTAGTCAACCGGCTCCATCAAAGTGTTTCTCTATCAACTGATCACAAGGATTGTATGATTCAAATTAGAAAGCCAGTCTGAAGAAATCATGGAACACGATGCAAGGTAGACAGCCTCTGCAACCTGTATTCATTGTGCAAAAATAGATAGAACATTGCAAGCTCAAATCCTCAGATTTGCACACGACATAAAAAAGGTCTTTTTGCATATGATATGGAAGATCAAAGCCTAGAGGGCCCCCTATTGTGCTTTAATGAAGACTGCAATCTAATGTGCACAACTGAACAATGCTGGGGACATGATTGGTATACTGCACAAAATGCCAACTTCAGTTTCATTTGCAGTTTTCTTTCTACTATTCGACTTTATTCATGATGGATGCTCATTCCAGCTCAATTTAGAATTATAAACATTTCTCAAATTAAAAGCACTGAATGAACATTACAAAAAACGACTAGCATATTTCCTTGCCAAATTCGAAGAATTTTACATAAATCTGGTATGATTAAATATTAATTTCAACAAATTTGGTAACACTCCACTAATAAATAGAATATAGGCTTGGAAGGTTGTAAAAGGATAAACCAATTTACTAGCATAACATGAAGAAAAGGTTTACTGTACACTGCAGGGCATTTGTGAAGGTATTCATAATTTACAACATGCCATATTTTATCTTAAGCCAAATGTGAAAAAAGTCAAAATGTCCACATATTTTGTGTGTTTAAAGATAAGGCAAGTTGGATAAATATCAAATTAAAAAGCTCTGACACTTTGATTCAGGTTACTAAAAAGTAAATAAAATGCACTAACACAGCTCCTGCTGCGCACGAATGCATGCATTTAATATGACAGGAATCTCCATATATTATTAGGCGATGCAGCAAAACATGTTTACCTTGATTTATCTGAACACAAGATACATTGTTCCGAATTTATATTATTTAGCAAACTGTAAAATAAAATGTCTGACAACAGAAAATATATTTCACAATTTACTTATCATTTCTTAAACTCCATAGACTGCAGTTTATGCAACTAGATTACTGGACAATCTATTCTGTATTCCACAATACTTCTGCCATTTCCCTCAATGTTCAATGGATGATCACCTATCAATTAAAAAAAATCAATATTATATAAGGATCTTGCTTTATTGTTTAAATGGCTTTTGTCTCATAGAAGCAGTTTTTTAACTATTGTTCATGCTGTTAAATGAAGCAGGTAATAGCTCTCAGGGAATGGTGTCAGAGGCCAAAAGAACAATGGTTCCAATGCCACACACAAAGGTCTGTGATCTAGTTTAACTAGTATGAAACTAGTATGAATCAACAGTTATGCAGAACTATTAAGTACTTTTTAAATATGCAAGAACAAAATCAGGATAACATTTGGACAGAGTACTAAAAGAGTATTGCAGATACTCAACAATGAAACCGAAAAACGATCTGTAATTGCCTCCTACTTGTCGAAAATCACAAGAAATGTCAGAATTCCAACATCTCCATGACCTAGAGTACAAGATCTACTTACAGCATCAATTCACCTTGTTTCCATCCTCCGCGGCTTTATTAATTTGACACTCTCCACAGGTACTGTAAAGATTACAATGATTGGCAGGCACAAGTTGATTTTCCAGTCACTGCTGCAAGGTGTGGCAGTCAAATCGGTAAATAAAATGAGAAACTTCCCAAAGGAGAATAAAAGCCGAACCTACATGGTCAAAAGTCAGACAATTTTTAAAAAACTTAAGTTGAAAAACATGCATAAGCTCAGAAAATTTATAAAATAATGAAAAATGCAATAATTGCGCATCAGCCTCAAGGATAGCAATGATTAGGGTGTGGGGGGGGGGGGGGGGATGTCAGAAAGAATTCTGAGCGAGCAGGCTTAAAAATGCATCAATAATGGAGCATGTCGCAAGATAATAGGTAAATGCTCTTGCACTTACTTTGAAGTGAAAGATTTTCTGCATGCAATTGATGGCTTTAGTGTTTTTATAAAACACACAATGTGCTTTTCAGAGCCATGTCTGGCAAGTCTGAGACAGTTGATCTTGAATATTTAAATATCTGGAAAGACAAACTGAATCTTGTGACTTATTATACAGAGGACATTTATGATTGCTGAGGCTATTATTATACACAGTGATTCCTGACAAGACTGTCTGGAAAAGGAGTCCGGCATCATGTGGAAAGGAGAGAACTTCTGCAGGGAGATTTTATGTTGTGAGGTAAAGATTGTGTGAAAATCAACAGTTACTTTGTACCAATTGAAACTCCTGGCTGCAAATGAAGATTTGTAAAGAAATAAATTGTTTAAAAATAAAAAAGAAAGAACAACAGAATATCTTCAAGTCAGTATTGTTTTGTTAATTGTTCATATCTTGTTTTTTCAAAATGTATAACATTCTCCACATACTGTCAATTAAAAACGAGAATTACGCTCACTGTCACATTTAATTGTCACTCAGTGCGAAATGAGAAAATGTATCAATCAGGAACAGTCCATGAAATACAATAGTGCCCATGTTATTGAGGTTATGAAACCATTAATCATAAGCACCAACCCAAATGGTAATAGGGAAAACATGAATTAAGTTATGCCCGACTTGAGAACGAAACTGTTACTGAGATCCACCATGAAAGATGGAATTCTGCAAGCCTCTATTTATACAATCTGCTTCTCTCTTATTCCTGTCAAAGTGCATAACCTCTAATATCCCTATATTTTAACCCATCTGTTAAGGTTTTGCCAACATTTAATTTGTATATCCCTTTGCAGACAGATTCCTTCTCACTTGTTTTTCCACCTTTTATTTGTATCACCAACAAATTTGACAATACTTTCATCGGAGTCATTAATAAAAACTGCAATGAGCTCCAAAACAGATCTATAAATGATGCTGCTTGTTTACTTTGCCAACTTCAAAATGACCAATTTATATGGATTCTCGTGTTTGTTAGTAGTCCAGTCCTCTGTCTATGTTAATATATTACCCTAGACCATGTGATCTTAGCTTGTGCAGTAACCATTTTTCTGGTACTTTAATCAAATGTATGGAAACCCATACAAATGTATAGGTTCCCCTTTACCAAAGTTTATTCATCTTCAAACAATTGCATTAAATTTGTTAAATATGATTTATCTTTCATAAAAGTGTGATCCCTGCTCAATTTTATAAATGTCTCACTGCCACTTCCTTTATACACCAGCATTTTCCACGATGACAGATGAAATTAGCTATAGTAGGCTTAATAGTCCTTAGCCCCATGAATTATCCCAATTCCTTTTCACTGGTGATAGTTTACTTATATCCACCCCCCCCCCCCCCCCTTTTTCCACAAGATTTTACATTATTAGGTGGCTTTCATCTACCAGTTGAAGAAGCTAGTGTTCTCTAGCTTCAAGCCTACCAAATAACCTTTGAGGCATGGTATTCCATTTAAATAGGAATACAATCTTTAACTTTCTTGATTGGCCCCAGACGTTATTCCTCCTAGAATACCTTTAATATAGAATGGATCAATTGGAAACTCTTTAAAAAAAATCTTGAATAGATAAATTTAAGGTGGTAGATGAAGAATGGCAGATATCTAAGGTTAAGGCAAAATTCTATTATGTTATTATCTCTCTTCCTCAGAGAATCCTTTACTATCAGTTTAGTTAATCCTAGCTCACTACACAAACCAAATATAAAATATAGTATTCCCTGGTTGGTTCCATAAGCACATCATTCTAGAAAACCATCATGAACTTATCCTCAAGGCTACCTTGCCCTATTGATTTGCCCAATCTATAAAAAGATAAAAATCGCCCACAATAATCACAGAATCCTTTCTGATATTTCTCTGTTCTATGTACACTGCCCTGCAATGCAACCTTTAAACAATCTCAAATCCACTTCTATCTAGAAATACAACACTTGAACCATGCATCCTGTAAAACGGAACACAGGTTAGATAAGTGTTGTCCGAATAGCATAACAGAGCACCATATCTTACATATTTGTGCTGGTAAAATCAATTCTACTTTAATATTGAAGTCACAGTACAACCTAAGAAACATGAAACTGTCTTACATCTTCAAGGGAAATTACCTGAAATATGGCTTTTGCAACTGGACTGGAACGTGTATGAAGATAACATCACACATTTTAGATTTGTACAAACACATTACATACAGTAGATACTCGACCTTAGATGCCTATCAAAATGTCCCATGTTACACATTGTCTTGGCAACTATTTCTCAATATTAATTGCAGGTGATATATCTAGAATGCAGTCACCAAACATGTGGATACTACAAAAATAAACTAGAGACTGTAGATGTTGGAATCTTCAGCAAAAAAAAAACTGATGGAGGAACTCATTGGTTCAGGTGGCATCTTGCGAGGGAAATGGACAGTTGATGTTTCGGGTCTGTTTGAAGAAGGGCTGAGACCGAAACGCTGACTGTCATTTCCCGCAACAAATGCTGCCTGGCCCGCTGAGTTCTTCCGTAATTTATTTTTTTGATCTGGACACAATGAACCACCTGTGACAAAAACTGTTGTGTTTTAAAATATTCAATGCAACTGGAGAGCAAAACACAATACTTTTAACTTAAACCATGAAGTGCAAATACACGGCAAACACTACCCAAAACATAAAATAGCCAACTGGATTACATATGAGCACAGATCGAATAATACTTCTCTCAAATGCACACCTCCCTCATTGACTACAAACCTAATTAATGAGATACTTGCATTTTCCTGGAATTGCATAGGATGGCAAATATATAACAGGAAACTGCTTGCAATCTGATCTATATTGTATATAAAATTGCATTTATTAATTTTATTTGATATTGTTAATGCTACAATCATATTAACAGTAAAGACGTTAACTATATGCCTTTATGGAGAAACATTGCCATCTATTGGCAACACATTTCCAACACAGCCGTTGCGCCAGCAACCATAATTACACCTGGCTATTGATATTATAAAAATATTGCCAGTTTTGCAGTACAGCAGGTATAGGTTGTTGAATGCACATTAACATTTTTGGCCATTTGTTTACCAATAAGTATTGAGATTTTTAATTACCTCACAGCAGTCCAAGTCTAGTATAATAGAAAGCAGGCAGTGTGACGGGAATAGCGAGCTCAATGCATTCTACGCTCGCTTTAAACAGAAGATCAATGGAGGAACGACACCCGCCCCATCAGTCTCGGATGCACCTGTACCAACGGTTACTATTGCAGATGCAAGATCACCCTTCCCGAGATTGAATCTGCAGAACACAACTGGCCCAGAAGGACTCCCTGGCCATTTTCGTAGGACCTTGCAGAGGTATTCACAGACATCTTTAACTTCTCATTATTCCATTCTGAGATCTCCACCTCGTTTAAGAAGACCACTATCGTCCTGGTTCCAAAGTAAGGTAGGAAGCCTTAATAACTACCACTATGTGGCTCTGACATTCACCATCATAATGTGCTTCGAGAGACTGGTGATGGTGTACATTAACAGCAGCCTCACAGATAGCCTTGATCCACTGCAGTTTACTTACTGTTGCAACAGGTCCATGGCAGATGCCATCTTTCTGGCCCTACACTAATCTCAGGAATATGTAAGCACCAAGGACACCTTCGCCAGACTCCTATTTATCAACTATAGCTCTGCCTTTTATAATCCCATCCACACCCATCTCCAAACTCCTGAACCTAGGAGTCAGCAACCCCTCTCCCACTGGATCCTTGACTTTTTGACCCACAGATCAGTGAGGATAGCGGACAACACTTCCACCACAATAACTTCACAACAATTCTCAACACTGGTGCCCACTTCTTTCACGCTCAGAACTGTGCAGCTAGATTCAGCTGTAACTCCGTCGACAAAACTGCAGGTGACACTACTGTGGTGGGCCAGATCACAAACAATGACGAGACAGAGAACCGGAAGAAGATAGAGAACTTAGTAACATTGTGTCAAGACAATAACCTCTCCCTCAATGTCATCAAGGCGAAGGTGCTAGTTATTGGTTCAGGAAGTGTGGTTGAATACATATCCCAATCAGAATCAATGGTGCTGAAGTAGAAATGGTTGAAGGCTTCAAGTTCCTTAGTGTTAATATCGCCAACAATCTGCCTTGGATCAACCACATTGAAGTGACATCCAAGAGGGTACATCGATGCCTCTCTACTTCCGGAGGAGACTGAGGAAGTTTGGCATGTCTCCAATGACTTACAAACTTCTATTGCTTTTCAAAAGCATACTATTGGGTTGCATCACGGTTTGGTTTGGGAACAGCTCTGCTCGAGTCCTCAAGAACTTGAAGATTGTTGTGCATGTGGCCCAGTCCATTGCACAGCCAAGACACCCCACCATTGACTCCACCCAGACTTCACGCTTCCTTGTGAAAACAACCATCATGATCAAAATTCTTTCCCAACTCAGTCATTCCTCCTTCTCCCTGCTCCCACAGGGCAGAAGGTACAGAAGCTTGAAAGCAGCATCACCAGACACAGGAATAACTTTGTCCCTTTTGTTATAATGCTTCTGAATGGTCCGTCCAGAGCCGGATTTACGTATAAGCTTCATAGGCTGAAGCATAGGGCCTCGAGATCTAAGTGACCTCGGCCTCGCTCCGTCAAGGTGTATAATATTTTTGACATAGCGGCGTTGATACAAAACCTACCATCAGTGGCGCTGTGCTTGTGATTCCGGAGGCTTTGGTGGGGTGGGGGAATTAAAATGCAGGTGAGGTTTGTATTCGTTGTCGGAGAGGAATTTGCTCGGACTGCTCCTCAAAGATACTACCTGATGAAGAAAATACGTTCTACGATTGCGCTCCCGTTTCTGCTGGATTGAAGTTAAACGCGACTAAAAACACCTTCAACGCATTCAACATCACGGATCGCAAGTGCAGGACAAAACAAAAGGTAGGTTGCTTATTTAAGATATTTTCTTCCTTTTTGTTGTGGCTTCATTTTAATCTGCTGATGTGAAAAATGGCGAGTGGTGGCAGCCTTGCCTGCAGCTGTTCATTCTTCACCCTTTAAAAATGTTTTAGTTTGTTAAAAAGTTTTGTTCCAGAGGCCTTGTAGTCTTTTTATGTGGGGGGGTGGGGGGGAAGGGGGAAACCGTTTTTCCCAGTTCCTACCTGGGTGAGGATGCCCCCTTCCTCCGAGCCACATCTTCGCCCCCACTCGCGGCCTACCATTCGGATTGGCGCGGCCTTTCCTGCTGGGACTGGCCAGAGCTTCGAGCTGCAGCTTCGGCACTGAGGTACCATCGCAGAGCAGGCTGATGCCTTACCCGGGTGACTGTGTGGAGCTCCGGAGTGCAGACTTTAACATCGTGTGAGTGTGTGTGAGTGTGTGAATGTGTGAGTGTGTGTGTTTGTGGTTATGCGTGAGTTTGTTTGTGTGTGTGAGTGTATGTGTGTGTGTATGTGAGTGCCTCTGTGAGTGTGTGTGTATGTGCGAGTGTCTATGTGTGTGAGAGTCTGTGTGTGTGTATGTGCGAGTGTGAGTGTGGGGTGGAAGATTGCAACCTTCACGTGGTCTTATTCGACTAATGCAATCAACTCGACGTGCACGAACAGATAAAATAGAATAAGTTGTCCTGTGGGGGGGGGGGGGTGCGTGTGTATTGTGAGATGGGTTTTGCTGCCTGCACTCTGCTTGGGGTGCTGTGAGATGGGATTTGTTGCCTGCACTCTGCTTGGGGTGCTGTGAGATTGGATTTGGTGCCTGCACTCTGCTTGGGGTGCCTGTGAGATTGGATTTGCTGCCTGCACTCTGCTTGGGGTGCTGTGAGATTGGATTTGCTGCCTGCACCCTGCTTCCGGTGCTGTGAGATTGGATTTGCTGCCTGCACCCTGCTTCCGGTGCTGTGAGATTGGATTTGCTGGCCTGCACTGAATGATGACTTTTGAGGTAAATTCTCAGATTTTCTTTGTTAAAATTTGACCGTTCAATCTCTCTATATTATAATTGTCTCCTTTTTTATCAACAGCAAAGAGCCTTCAAAAGGCAGTAAGCAGCAGAACACAACAAGAGACACAACAAGAAATAACTTAATATATCTCATCTTTAACATTTAAATTGGTGTTATATTTTAAGAGTCATTCGCATTTTTAACTTTAATAAATCCTTTTTCTACTTGCCATGCCTGCATGTTCTTCATCACAATGGGCAGGAATGGCTGCGCTGTCAGAGAGCCACTAAGAGTGCATGGTGGGGAGGTTGAGGGGAAATGGACTGAATGCGTGGGAGGGAGGGGAATGGCAAGGAGCACAGTGGGCGGATGAAGGGAGGAGGGGTGACTGCGTGAACTGCCACCACACCAGCCGTGAGTGACTGGACTGCAAGCCGACCGGCCATGAGTAAGTGAGCTGCCAGCCCACCAGCTGTAAGTGACTGAAGTGCCAGCCACCAGCCATGACAGTGAACTGCCAGCCCACCAGCCACAACTCACTGAACTGCAAGTCCAAGAATCCATTCAGTCCACAATGTCCATACTAGCCCTCTGGAAACCAGTCCCTTCAGCCCACAACACAAATATGAACGGTCCAGAGATCCACGCAAGGATAGACTTCCTCTTTCATTGCTATGATCTGTAAAAAAACATGAAAATGTCTAAAATTGATTCTCCACCCTCTCCCCCTTCTCTCTCTCTCTCTCTCTCTCACAGTTTGTCACCTGTTTTTGGCAGAATTTCTGGCAGTTTCTGAGCTGCCAGCTCGCCAGGCCTGATTTACTGAGCTGCCAGCCCACCAGGCCTGATTTACTGAGCTGCCAGCCTGAGCGACTGAGCTGCCAGGCCTGAATGACTGAGCTGCCAGGCCTGAGTGACTGAGCTGCCAGCCCCAGAATCCATTCGGCCCACAATGTCCATACCAGCCCTCTGGAAACCAGTCCCTTCAGCCCGCAACACCCATGCTAGTGCTCAGAAAGCCCCCCCCCCCCGGCCAGCAATATTGGAATCGGTGGAGAGGTAGAATATTGCGTTGGGGGACTAGCCCTCCTGTGTGAAGC